>JACEFZ010023387.1:52500-247500 GCA_014155875.1 Cepaea nemoralis
AATATTCGTAAATTTCGTCTCCTTTACCACATCTCCGCTTACTCCAAGATTTTCCTAATTTGTTTATTAACTTTCTATGATTCCCTGCGATACATCAAAAGAGGTTCTATATAACACCTCAACACTCCCTCAATTATATTTGAGTGTAAGAAAGACTTATTGATGACTTATTGCATACTTTTCATTTTTTCGAATGCTGCCTTTGCTTGACTTATTATGTTTTTAAATTCTGCTGTTATTCCATATGCTGTTTTAATTGCCTGTAGCTATTTAAATTTATCAACTCAGTTTAGCATTTTCTCTTCTATTGTTATTTTGGTATTGTTATCTAGGTATCTAGGTATAATTTTTTGTTTTAAATAACGTTTGTTTTCTTGACATTCAAGGAAAATCTTTTTTTTTCAAACTCTCTGTCACTACAGAGTTCAAAAGTTGCAGATCTTTATATTTTTCGTCATCAGTACTGTGTCATATGCATAGTCAAGATTGTTTATATTATAATATCCGACTCGTATTCCTGGCCACACTTTGATCTCTCTCGTTGTTAATGCGTTATAGAGAGAGAAGACATCCGGCGAGATAACACACCCTTATCTTACTCCTTTCTTTATCTGTTCATAATTGCCTTCTTTATTTCCCATTTTAATTGCTACTACTTCTTTCCAGTAAATATTTGTTATTATTTTGCGCCCCCCCCCCCCCCCCCCCCCACAATTATTGTTAATACCATTCTAGAATTTTATCATTTAATCAAGTTTTACTTTATTTACATTCGATCCACATCACATCGAGATTACCGTGACAGCGAAACAATCAATCAATATCCACTGGTACAGTCCGACTATATAAGACCGCAGCTTGACAAACTGCTCAGTTATAGTGTGATAATATATGGGACATAAAACAGAACAGTTCATCTGAATGCTAATTCAATCCCACGCGTTTACCAATGAGGAAAATTACTCTGGCATTTTCAGTAAAATGTTACATATGACACGCCAGAAAATTGCGACACTGTAATTTATCAGAACCAATTACTGGGACTATGCAACATGTAAAATCTATCTATCTATCTATCTATCTATCTATCTATCTATCTATCTATCTATCTATCTATCTATCTATCTATCTATCTATCTATCTATCTATCTATCTATCTATCTACTCTATCTATCTATCTATCTATCTATCTATCTATCTATCTATCTATCTATCTATCTATCTATCTATCTATCTATCTATCTATCTATCTATCTATCTATCTATCTATCTATCTATCTATCTATCTATCTATCTATCTATCTATCTATCTATCTATCTATCTATCTATCTATCTATCTATCTATCTATCTATCTATCTATCTATCTATCTATCTATCTATCTATCTATCTATCTATTTATCTATCTATCTATCTATCTATCTATCTATCTATCTATCTATCTATCTATCTATCTATCTATCTATCTATCTATATCTATCTATCTATCTATCTATCTATCTATCTATCTATCTATCTATCTATCTATCTATCTATCTATCTATCTATCTATCTATCTATCTATCTATCTATCTATCTATCTATCTATCTATCTATCTATCTATCTATCTATCTATCTATCTATCTATCTATCTATCTATCTATCTATCTATCTATCTATCTATCTACCTATCTATCTACCTACCTATCTATCTATCTATCTATCTATCTATCTATCTATCTATCTATCTATCTATCTGTCTATCTGTCTATCTGTCTATCTGTCTATCTGTCTGTCTATCTATCTATCTATCTATCTATCTATCTATCTATCTATCTATCTATCTATCTATCTATCTATCTATCTATCTATCTATCTATCTATCTATCTATCTATCTATCTATCTATCTATCTGTCTGTCTGTCTGTCTGTCTGTCTGTCTGTCTGTCTGTCTGTCTATCTATCTATCTATCTATCTATCTATCTATCTATCTATCTATCTATATGTCTATCTGTCTGTCTGTCTGTCTATCTATATATCTATCTATCTACCTATCTACCTACCTACCTATCTATCTATCTATCTATCTATCTATCTATCTATCTGTCTATCTATCTATCTATCTATCTATCTATCTATCTATCTATCTATCTATCTATCTATCTGTCTATGTGTCTATCTATCTATCTATCTATCTATCTATCTATCTATCTATCCTACCTACCTATCTATCTATCTATCTATCTATCTATCTATCTATCTATCTATCTATCTATCTATCTATCTATCTATCTATCTATCTGTCTTTCTGTCTGTCTGTCTGTCTGTCTGTATGTCTGTCTGTCCGTACTTCCGTCCGTCCGTCCGTCCGTCTGTCTGTCTGTCTGTCCGTCTGTCTGTCTGTCAACACGACAATCCAGACCCGACGGTTGCTGAGATACAATGGCTTAGAACTGTCAATGCCTCTGATAACCATCTGTAAGCAGCCATGCCAAAAGGTCCAGTCATGCGGTCCCACAGACTGCCATTGTACATACCAGTCATACAAACTGACCTTTGCTGTAGCATGTGATGACGTAGAATCCAGAATCTCACGGTCTGTAAGCAAACATGCAGTAAACGGCCCTTTCACACGCCTGGAGGTTGCCATGTAGCGTCAGAGGCATGAGTCAATGATTAATAATCGGATGAGAAAATTGTGGCAGACAAATAAAGAGAGTCGCCGAGACGTGCGTGAATACAAAGATTACTACATGACGTCACAGGGACTACGGTTATCATAGGCTGTGACGTTGAACAACATCAATGGAGAAGGGCACAAATTGACAATACCAAGTGATTAACATCGATAGTCGAATGAAAGCAGATATGGGCAGGACATTTGATAATACAACAAGAGGAAGAAACAAGGGCACAATAGGCAGTAACGAGGACGATTTTCAGAAGGATGTTTAAAGCTGAAAAATAGGAGAAAGTGGATGGCGTCATAACTTCCCGGTTGAATGTCAGTTGGAAGGCATAGAACCAGCCGCATGCAAAGAATGTAAGTTAAAGAGTTAGGGATCAGAGCAGTAAAGGTAATCACAGCGCGATGAACAATATAATATGGATGTGTCATTTATTGAAATATTAGAATGGTATCAAGATCCACAGCTATGATGAAATATTTGCAAATAAGAGTTTATTATTATTATTATATATTTTGACTGTCCCTCCCATTAACATGGGAACAGTCATGGATTAGCTTGTGTGACTGATTACCACTAATAAAGCTTTATTAACGTGGAACATTATCGTCGCTGTGATAATTTCTCATTGAGGTTGACTTGGGTCTCGTTGATCTGCTATTTTGTTATTGCATAGACAGCGAGCGGAATTCAGGACAGAAACAATGTAGCAAATATGGAGGCTCGGTATTTACGGGAGCCCAACGCATAGAGGAAGACGTCAGTATCCATATTATTGCCAGATGCCAAATGTCATGTTTGCAAGTACTCAAGGACGTTCCAGAGGTCAAATGTCATTTTGTAATTATTAATGTCCATATCATATATCATTTGTCAGTATGGAAACAGGATTTTGCGTCATCTTCTGACCAAATCATTATCTATATTTGTTGTATATTCGTCAATTGTATTCAAGTCAAATACTAATATGTCACTACTATGGACAATCACTTTTGACGGTCTGTAAGTAAACATGCAGTAAAGGCCCTTTCAAATGGACATATGGTGCTAGACTGGTAATTGTGTAGACCAGTCGGCACTCGGGCAATGCTAAGGCTTGTATCACGCCGGTCGCCTTTACTTCCCCAGACAGTTCCTGGTGCCCATGTCAGGCTGGGTTGGCTTGAGTGCCAAGGATCATTTCAGACATCTACTCCGATGCTGATCAAACGCATGTCCACAGGCCTGCAAGCGAGTGTTCAGCCACTGCGTTAAAGATGTTCCTCATCTCTGTTAGATTATATATATTCAAAGGCAGCACGGTCTTTGGCTGACTGTACAAAAATGTATGGCACATAAATTGAATAAGCCTGCAAACAAAGCTGAAAGTCTACTGGTATATCCTTGTGAAACCTGGACTGTTTATCAGCGACACGCTAGGAAAGTAAACCACTTCCACACAGTCTGCCTTAGGAAGCTATTGAAGATGAAATGGCAAGACAAGATCCCAGACATTGAAGTTCTAGAAAGAGCGTCCATGCCCAGTATTCACACTCTAGTAATGAAGAATCAGATTCGCTGGGCTGGTAACTTAACTCGCATGCCAGATCACAGGCTCCCTAAGCGAATTTGTTTTACGGCGAGCTGCCTTATGGTAAACTCTCCTAACTCGGCCAGAGAAAGCGCTTTAAAGACACTCTGAAAATCTCACTCAAAGCTTTTGGAATTCATCTTGACACCTGGGAGACTGCTGCCAAAGACCGAAATTCGTGGCGCACATCATTACGCAAGAGTGCAGTCACATGTGAAGCAACCAGGACTGCAAGAGCTGTGAAGAAAAGGCTGGACAGAAAAACCACTGCAGGAGATCCTTCGCATGGAATGTCAAGCATTCTTTGCCCGCATTGTCAAAGAACATTTCGAGCCAAAATAGGCCTTATCAGCCGTATTAGAACTGACGGCTCCATACTTTCAACCCCACTGGATGAAATGAATAGTCATCATCATTCTTGATGGACAACCAACAACAACATTCAAATTCGACGTACCCAATGGTAACTTCCGGTACAATGGCGACGAAATGAAGCATTATTTTTCGGGGAGACGCTGTTTCGTGTTTTCCTATGGATTTCCTGTGGATTTCCTGGGGATTTCATGTGGATTATGTGATGTTATTTTGTGTTCGTTTATTGGAAGTTTTCAAAAGAAGCCACGGAATGCAGGTGGTGGATGAAATTTTGAGGGCAGCCGACAGATATTTGTTGGTCATGGTCTCGAGTTTCGCGACGGCAGGCAGAGGATCTCTTTCGAGAGACAATGGTTGCGGTCATCCGGACAGTATGGTCACTGCCATAGAGGAAAGCAATGGCAAACTACCTCTTTGAAAGTGCCTAGTACATTATGATTCGCGTAAAGACTGATCATCGCAAGACAAGGACAGAGACAATAAAATTAGCAACCTGGAACGTTAGGACGTTAAACGACGATGGAAAATTAGAGAACTTAAAACAAGAAATACAAAGAGAAAAAATTAATATTTTAGGGATGTGCGAAACGAGATGGACAGGAGCGGGCATCAAGATATATGAAGATTTTAAGATTATTTATTCTGGAGTTGAGGTTCGACACAGGGGAGTGGCAATAATTTTTGGACCGGAAAACATCAAAATCTGTTCAAGAATGTTGGGCTAGTTAAATTGAGTGGCAAACCTTTTAGCATAAATATTATTCAATGTATATGCCCCAACAGGAGAATCCAATGAAGATAGTGTAGAGGAATTCTATAATGACATAAATTCTGCCTTAAAGAAATGTAAAAATTCAGACTTCAATGCAAAAGTAGGAAATTAAGGTGATAGATACGCAGTAGGAAACTATGGTTTAGGAGAGAGAAATGAAAGAGGATACAGACTCGTAGAGTGGGCTAAAGAAAAGGAAATGATTGTAGGAAACACCTGGTTTAAGCAACTACCCTAGAAGATTATGGACATGGAGGAGCCCTGATAGCAGGATCAGAAACCAGATTGACTACATTCTGATTAGCAGAAGATTTAGAAACGCACTAACAGTAGCAAAAACAGTTCCCAGTGCTGATTGTTATAGTGACCACAGACTACTCACAGGAACATTGAGGATAAAGCTGAAGAAAGTCAAGTGTATGACAGGAAACACTAAATATGATTTGTGTACATTGAGTAATGACAAGGAAATACAAAACAAATTTAACATAGAAGTACAGAACAAATTTGATATATTGTCTGATCTAGAGATATTATTCCAGGATGTGAATGATCAATGGGAAATGTTAAAGAATTCAATCAGTTTGGCTGCAGAAACAACTATTCCAAAATTAAAGAAGGTGGGTCGTAAGAAATGGATGACTGAAGAAATTGTTACACCTAATGGAAACAAGAAGACTCAACAAAAATAATCCTGCCAAATATGAAGAAATTCACAGACAAGTCAGAATATTATGTAGGAAGGCAAAAGAATCATGGCTTGAGGAAAAGTGCTTAGAAATTGAAAAACAACACAACGGTCAAAATACCAAATTAGTGCACAAAAGAATTCAGGAACTTACTACTAAAAGAACAAGTACATCAACAGGCTGTCTAAAAACTAAAAATGGCAAAATCATAATAGAAAAAGATCAGATTCTACATGTATGGACAGATTATGTGAAAAACCTGTATAATGATAACAGAAAGGAACAGTATGATATTAGATTTAATAATGAAGGACCACCAATTTTAAAGATGGAGGTTCAAAATGTTCTTAAGCATATGAAAGCTGGCAAGGCTCCCGGTGCAGATAACATCACAACAGAAATGATTAAAGCTTTAGAAGAATTTGGACTAGAGCAAGTCACCAGACTGCTGAACACACTATATGATACTGGAGATATACCTTCTGAATTATGTAATTCTGTATTTATTGCAATCCCAAAGAAATCAGGAACCTTGGAATGTGATCAACATAGAACAATTAGTATAATGAGTGTGTTGCCGGGGTCCCATACGGGGGAGCAAAGAATAGTAACAAACTAACACTGTTGCCTACCATGCATGTCGTAGGAGGCGACTGAGGAGGATAAGGTTCCGTCGCCCTGCTACTGAGTGAGTGCGTAGGCGCGACACTATGAGCTGTGAGTTTCGTGTGGAATGCTTTTACATCTGTCCGCGGTTGCGTGTAGCGTGAACTGCATGTTCGGAACGATGGCAGCCGGCTGTTGCTGGATTGACTGGTTTGCCTTTTCGGCTCACAGGTGCATTTTTCAGGAGACTCCTGGGAGTCGCCGCTGGAGGTACTGAGTTCGTGCTTTGTGCGGCGCTTTCGGCGGGTCGTCCTGTGGAAAGAGACAGAGTCATATGGGATAAAACCCGGGTCAATGAAGTCTTTCTGGTGACTACCATTTCCATCGACGATGAACTGTATTTTTCATGGAGGACTTTAGTGTTGGCATTCTGGCGGCGGCATTATGCACAGTGTACCTGTGCGGGCTGTTGGCTTGCCGAAACTCCTGTCTGTTCCATTGTTCACTTTTGGCAGTGAGGAGCATTTTGTGTGATATTCACTGGCACAGAAACGGAGCAATATGGGGACAACCCGTTGCCGTGAAGTTGGAACCACGACTAACTAACTAACTAACTAACAACGATCTTGTTACGAATTATCATGCAAAGAGTGAGGAAGAAAATACAACCTGAAATAGGGGAAGAACAATGTGGGTTTGTAGAAGGACAGGGTACAGTAAATGCTGTGTATATGCTGCGAACAGTTATTGAACGTGCTATAGAAGTAAACAATTATATACATCTTTGCTTTATTGACAACACAAAGGCTTTTGATAGAGTTAGACATGTCAACATATATTGGAAACAACAAGCTGCCATAAGGATTGATAATGAAGTGGGACAATATCAACCTATTAAGAGAGGTGTTAGGCAGGGATGTGTAATGTCTCCATGATCTTTTTTCCCTATACAGTGAAAATATTTTCAGAAATGTAGAAGACATAAATGGAATCAGCATTGGAGGACGAAACATAAATAACATTAGATATGCAGATGATACAGTATTGATTGCAGACAATGCACAGGATCTGCAACAATTAGTAGACGCGGTTGTTGTCCACAGTGAGCAGCTGGGGTTGGAATTAAATTGTAAGAAGACACAGGTTATGGTCGTCACTAGGAAGAACGAAGTACCACAATGTAATATACAAGTAAATGGGAATATTCTTCAAGTGAATTAGTACAATTATCTCGAAACAGTCATAACATCTGATGGGAGATGCCTTGAAGAGATTAGAACGAGAATCGCCATGGCGAATGTAGCCTTTAGCAAGATGAAAAACATTCTGACCAATAAAAAGATGTCAATTGAAGCGAGAAAAATAGTGTTGAGGGGAAACATAGAGCCTGTTCTTTCGTATGGATGTGAAACTTGGATAATGTGCAGTCAAGCTGAAAAACATCTGATGGCTGCAGAAATGTGGTTTCTGAGGAAAATGCAAATGAATACCATGGACAGATAGAAAAACCAATGACCAAGTACTACAGGAGACAAATGAAAATCGTATATTGATTAGAGAAATTAGACGTAGAGAGTGAAAATATTTTGGACATGTTATGAGAAGAAATGGACTGGAGAACTTATTGACAACTGACAAGTTCGAGGGGAACAGACCAAGAGGAAGACCCAGAGAAAAATATCTGGATGGCTTGGCCACATGGCATGGACGAGACAGGAATACTGAGCTGATCCACGACTCTGGTGATCGAGTGAAATGGCGAGTCATGACCTCCCACGCTTTCCGGCATGGCACATGATTGATTGATTGAATGGTAACTTATTACTCACGTATTCATGTCTAAAAAGCATTTCATAGTAGTAAACGTACCACTAAACCCTTCAACATACGATACGACATCGTATCTCCACCAATGCCTGGCACGATACTCTTTGTAAACAAGTTATAATTGGATTCATTCATTCAGTAGTATGTCCTTTGTAGAATGTTGCTCCCATAACAACCTTCCGGAAAACTTCTCAGTCATAAACAACATGCCTCGCGTCTGAACACCCATCTGGAGATCATCTGCCACATCCTGCACCAATCTTACTTTTTCCTTTCTCATCCTCTCGTCCCGAGCATTTACCCTTCCATTATTGTTCTCTCCAAACTTTCATGACGATTCAAGTGACCAAAATGTTTCAATTTTATGTGTTTTATCGTCTTTAGTAGCTTCCTTTCTTCAATACTCAGATCTTTTCGAATTAGATACACGCTGATATTGTTAGTACACCTGGGATTGTGTTGAGATACAGCATAGTTGTATCCAGTTACACGGTAAAGGAAGAATCTACAATGTGCAATCGTATGTGAAACATCTTTCCTATGAGAGCGACTAAGAATTCCCATTAACGGGGGCTGTTTCTGGTAAGAAAAATGTCTTTACAGTTGGAGACTTAAACGCTTGTCAAAAGAGAGGAGAAACCTTACAGAAAATACAGAATTGCACTTAGTTAGGTACTGCTTAGCACCAGCCTATTTTGAATGGTGACTGCGCTTCAGATTAACAACTGGAATCGGCGACTAAGGCAACGTCACAGATTTGGTGTTTATTTCCGATACTCATGTCCATCAATAAGCTGCAATGTTCTGGGTACTTTGAATAGTTATCATCTGAATGAGCCGGGTATCCCACAGAGAAGCATACTGATAGACAAGTTACGCCCCTATACGCCTGTATATATCATCATCATCATCATCATCATCATCATCATCATCATCATCATCATCATCATCATCATCATCATCATCATCATCATCATCATCATCATCATCATGTGCCATGCCGATAAGCGTGGGTGGTCACACTTCGCCATCTTACACTATCCATCGTCTCCGTGTTCTTGTCTCGACCATGCCTCCATGTGGCTAAGCCATCCATGTATTTACTTCTCTGCCTTCCCTTTGTTTTTCCCCTTCAATCTTGCCACTTGTCACCAAATTCTCTAGTTTATTTCTTCTCATAACTTGCCCAAAAATATTTGGACTGTTTGCATCTAAGTTCCCCAATCAGTTTTCATTTGCTTCTTGTAGGACATACTCATTAGATTTTCTGTCTGTCCATGGTATTCTTTGCATTTTCCCACAGACACCACATTTCCACTGCCATTGGGCTTTTGTTTCAGCTTGTCTGTTGATTGTTTACGCTTCACATCCATACAAAAGAATAGGTTATATGTAGCACCACAACACTCGTATTCTCGTTACAATTAACAGCGATTTATTGGTTAGTACGTTTTCGTTCTTTCAAAAGGCTACCTTTTCCATAGCAATTCTTGATCTAATCTCTTTAAGGCGCATCTCATCACATGTTATGACTGTTCCGAGATAGTTCTACCGATTCTCTTGTTTAAGAATATTATCATTTACCCATATACCACATTGTGGTATTTCTTTCTTCCTAGTGACGTCCATAACCTGTGCCTTCTTGCAATTTAATTCTAACCCCAGTTGCTCACTGTGTACACCAAACGTGTCTACTAACAGTTACAGATCCTATTCATTGTCTGCAATCAATACTGTATCATCCGCATATCTAATGTTATTGATGTTATGTCCTCAAATTGTGAGTCCCCTCATACCTTCTAAATGTCCAAAATTATTTTATAAATATCATGTAGTCAATAAAGACACGACCGAGCTGTTGTCTACCTTGCCAGATACAACACACCGAACAGCTATCGTCAAACAGTCACGGTAGAGAGGAAAATGAAAAGTTCTCCACTCAAAGGAGCAGACGACTAAGGGTTAGAAGTAACATGATCCAGCATCATTTGTCTCTGTCTGCATCTGGCTCTTTTCCAGCTGATCTTTTAAGTGGACGCGGTGTTTTCTAATGCTTCTCTTCTCGCGCATTCTTTGGTCATATGAGGTGATGAGAAGCGTTAGAAAACACGGTGAATACTGGACAGATCAGAGCAATCAGAGCAGACTGACAGAAGTGATATTGGGTGGACTGAGATGGTGGCATTGGGGTGGGGGGGGGGGGGGATATCATCAGCAGAGTTGATCTAGCACATGAAGGTTAAGATTTGCAGAGAGTCATGAAGGCCTAAGCCTGTTGGCAGAGCACGTGATGATGAAGTTGTCTTCAGAGATGACTTTCTGCGAGACTGCTTGTAATATGTCATCACGTTGTGGCCTGTGATAAAAGACAACTAAAGATCGAATTAACGGCTGCTGTAGCAGAAATAACATGGGGGTTGATATTGTGAGTGTGTGGAGAATTATGTTTGTCATGTAACACGAAGCAGTTCGCGCTGAATAATTGCAATCTAAGAACAGCAACCCGGGCAGGTGCACTTTCTCTTGGCAAAAATTTATAATTTTAGTTGTTCCGTAAATAAAGTTTTTGCATAATAAAAACGATTGCTCTTTTTAGACATCTCGCATTTAAACAGACAATGTGAAAATATTAGCTATTTTCTTCATTGCTTGGCAAGAAAGAAAGGTAACCCAACAAGTATATTGGAGTTTTTTGTTCTAGAGTTGTCTCCTCGAAATATATAGTTTGCAAGTAAAGGACCCCGCTTTTACACTTCTTACACTTGGTTGTAGTTTGGAGAGTGTTGTGCCTGCCTCGTGTACTTCCCAAGAGACGCCCATGTTAGCATTATGGGCTCAGTAGACCTGGGATCTCAGGTCAGTGTCACACACTCGCTATTTCAAAGATATAGCGTCATAATACAGACCCACGCATAGGATACTTGCTAGAATGTTGTGTGACTTATTTCACAAATTATGAACCAATTTAGAAGCCCGTTTTTTGACTCTCCAGACAGGTGTAATAGTTAATATTACATAATAAATGGTTTATAGACAAGTGTGTCTTGACAATATTGCCTGGGCATTGTGTCTCATTTTCTAATCCACGTGTAGCTGTTTCTGGAGGAAATAACGGTTGAGTTTTCGTTTAAAAAAACGCAGTCTCTCTGTTGTACATCATCTGTTTTCGTTAAGTTCACCAGCGATGTTTCCTTTCCATTGTTCACATTTTCCCCTCTGACTCTATACTTTGATGGTTTTTGGGTGTATGTTGCTATCGGAAGTTAATCAGGTTTCATTCTCATGAAATGTCCAAACCAGTTTATAAGTTATCTCTCGATACATTTGATTCGTGATGATATAACTTTCATGTCTATCACCCTACACTGTATTATGTCTCTTCTGGAAGCTCCATCTTCATAGCTCAAGCTTAACAACAGACATGTGACGAGTGGAGTTGTGGCAATGATCACGTTTGACATTGACAGCAACATATTTGAAGGCACACAACTGTTTATCATTTGTAGGTTGATCTAGATGACAGTCTGTGTATATTTTAGTGACATTGACAGCTAATAGACCATTGTTTGTCTTTTGGCATCTTTTTTTCTCCATCTCTGTCTCTGTCTCTGTCTCTGTCTGTCTGTCTGTCTGTCTGTCTGTCTGTCTGTCTGTCTGTCTGTCTGTCTGTCTGTCTGTCTCTCTCTCTCTCTCTCTCTCTCTCTCTCTCTCTCTCTCTCTCTCTCTGTCTTTCTCTCATCAATCGTCTCCTGTGAAAAAGCTGAATAGATATTTGAACTATAAACGTATTTTTCCCGTTGAGGTGTATTATGAAAACAAAACTAAATACCGGTAGATAAGAATTCAGTCGACTCCTCTGACAAAGTAGTGCGATTACCTGTACTTCGCAGAAGACATCGCGTTCTGTCCCTCACTTGAAATCAGATAAATTACACACGTTGAATAGAAGAGCATCTAAATATTGTCTATTATCCAGCCTTATGTGCAACTACACATTATCGAGGTAAAGGATGGAAAACACGCCAATGGGGCTAACGCAGTCCTGGGGACGGAGTAACCACCGGAATAAGGGGACAACTCTGCAGCTGAGCAGACCAGGGAACTCACTTGTCCTTACAGTAGGAAATGACTGTCAAAGGTTGAGGTAAAAGACCACCACCATGTGGATGCGGAAGGTAAGAGGAAACCACCACATTATAATCCCAAGACTTCATGACAAAATTGGTGGCGGAAAATTCAACATACCTACAACAATTGTTGGACATTGTAGAAACAGAGAGTGCAAAGAATGGACAATCCTTGAATATCAATAAAACAGTAGCAATGGTGATATCACAGAAAATGGTGACACCAAAATGTGACATAGAAATAGAAGGGAACATTCTTAACCAAGTGGATAATTTTAGATACCAAGGGGACAATTATAACATCAGATGGAAGATGTACAACAGAGATTAGGAGCAGAATAGAGCAAGCAAAAGCCGCATTTCAGAAAATGAAGAGTATCTTATGCAATAAGTCATTATCACTGAGTGTAAGAAAGAGAGTGCTGAAATGCTATATAGAACCAGTTTTGCTATATAGCAGTTAATCTTGGAATGTAAATGAACAAATTAAGAAGAAATTACAAACAACAGAAACGTGGTTCCTGAGACAAAAGTTGCGAATTCCTTGGATTGCCAGAGTAACTAACAACGATTGCCTGAAACAGGCTAATGAAACAAGAACATTATATACAACAATAAGAAAGAGACAAACAGCTTTCTTCGGGCATGTGATGAGAAGAGAGGCATTGGAAAACATCGTCACAAATGGAAAGATCGTGGGGAAAAGAGGCTCAGCCAGACGAAGAGAAATGATGCTAGACAGATTGAGACGGTGGCATGGAGGAATATCATAAGCAGAGTTGATCCAGAACACCAAAGATCGAGATCTGTGGATAGCCATGAACGCCTACGCCAGCTGGCAGGTCACTTGATGCTGATGATGATATGTGCTACTTAATATCTTTGGTATCTTCTCTACGTTTTACTTGGGCTCTTAATCTATCAGCTCTGGTTTTACTATTAATTAAGTATGCCTTTTTATTTTTTATTTTCTTTCTTCTATTTTATTGAGGGATTTCGTATTTTTGTAACAACAAGAAGCTGTGTTCAAGTTTGTTTTATTTTGTTTGCTTTATTTCGCTTTTTATCTGTTTGTGTTGTCCTGTCCTTGACAAAGGTTCTAGAACCGAAACCTCGACAGTGTTTTGTTGTCCTATAATACTTATTGTTTTATTTCCTCATTCTTTGGATGGAGCGTTAATATTTCCAGGTATCATGATTTTCCATTTCCATCCGAATCAGCCATCACTGATTGGAATTTACATTTACACGCATGAGGCGTTGTTCCATATATGCACACAGATTTTCAGTTTTCCTATCGTGGTGGTCTGAAGGAGCAACTATACCCTGACACTCAATACCATTTGTACTGTAAGCATTTATATCCAACCACCAATGATAGAATTCATTATTGACATACATTGCCTGACCCCAGCTATGTGTTCCGCAGGTAAAGCAGTTATGCCGTGGGTATTTGATGCTTGTTTCATCCTCTACAATTGTCTCCTGCATCAAGAGGTTTTCAAAGCCGTACACTGGCTTCTGTAATATGGAAGAATGGCTCTTTGCAGTTCTGCAATTCCAATATCCTTCACGAGTGCATCACTGACATCACAGCACTCTGATAATTTCCATTCGTGCTCGTCCTAATCTTCAACATCTAGAGACATGTAAACAATATAAAATAACACAAAGTAATGCTGCTTTACAGAACATAATTACGAACAATACAAAGACGTTGTGGCGACAATCCTTCATCAGCAAACAAATACATAAGAATTGGATGAGAAGAATGAAAAGATGAAACAATGAAAATAATGAAGAGAAAATAAATGAAAATTTGAAAAAAAGACAAAGTGCTACTTATTTCAAAATCCCAGGCACCAATACACCAGGCAACTGTATAGGCCGAGTCAATCTGTCCGCCTACTCTTATCCACCTCACCAGCATGTCTTGGGGAAAAGATTCAGCAAATGTTCCGTATCTTAGTTGTTTTAATTTAAACATGTCACTCTGCAGGAAGCTTACTTGACTTCACCTTTCTCAGGACGCTCTGTGATTCCGTTACAATGACGAAATGTCTCTGCTCTAGTCCTTTAGCCAGCAGAACACCACTTTGACTTCCTCACTCTCCATTCTCAGAGAGGATGTCCTGGTTACATATTTCAGTCTTTTCTGAAGTCTGTCAGGTACCAAGGGAAGCGTTCACAGGCAACATAAGTCAGGTGAATTCAGGACCACACAGGGGCAAAATTAATTCCAAACACGCTAAGACTTTGCAGACTATACTCTCCTGCCATGTTTGTGAGATAATTGCCAGCAAGACCGATATCCCACGTATATCTGAGAGACTGGGACAGTTCAACTCCTCGAGTAGAAAACAATTATCTCTCTCATCTTTGTGAAAATGAGCTACATTAAATGTTGTTGTTGTTGTGTTTTGTTTGGTCTTCGCTTGAAGACGAGTTCTAATGTGCCAGTGGTTGTGTCAATGATATTGTCCAGTGTCTTAGTCAAGTATTCCATAAGATGCTATGACTGTTTTGAGACAACTTACCGATTTACTTGTTTAAGAACATGCCCACTTACTTGTATGTAATTGTATATAACATTGTGGTATTTCCATCTTACCAGTGACGACCATAATCTGTGTCGTCTTACAGTTCAATTCTAACCGTAGTTGTTCACTGTATGCAATAAACGCGTCAACTAATTGATTGATTGATTGATTGATTTAGGAACCGACATCACAGCATTCGGGACACGCATCAACTAAATGTTGCAGGTCCTGTTCATTGTCTGCAAGCAAGACTGTATCATCTGCATATCTAATGCTATTGATGCATCGTCCCCCAATGTTGATTCCTTCCATATCTTCTATATTTCACTGCACAGGGGAAAAAAAAAGATCTGGAGACATTACAATTTCCTGTCTCATTCTTCACTTAATAGGCTGATATTGACCTACTTCATTATCAATTCTTATGGCAGCTTGTTGTTTCCAATATATGTTTTTTACACGTCTGAGGTCATTTCCATCAATTTGTAGATCTTCAAGACTCCTTATCATGACTCACTTTATCGAAAACCTTTGTGTAGTTAATAAACAAAGATGTAGATCTTTATTTACTTCTATAGAACGTTCAATTGCTGTTCTCAGTATATACACATTTACTGTACCCTTGCCTTCTACAAGCCCACATTGTTCTTCTCCTATGTCAGGTTGTATTTTCTTCCTAACTCTTTGCATGATAATTCTTAGCAAAATCTTCGTGATGTGACTCATTATACTAATTGTTTGATGTTGATCACATTACAAGGCTCCAGATGTTTTTGGGATTGCAACAAATGCAATACAGAATTATATAATTCAGAAGTTATATATGTTAAGATATGTTAAGATATAAGAAGATATATACGTTACAAACCTTTGAGAACAAAATTTTAAGACGCATCTTTAGACCCATTAGGGATACACAAAGTGGAGAGTGGAAAAGAAGAGGAAACAAAGACATTTATGATCTGTTTAAGTCCCCGCTAATCACTGGTATCATGAAGGCAAATAGACTACAATGGCTGGGGCATATAGAAAGAATGGAAGATAATAGGGAAACAAAACTCGCTTACACTCAGGAAATAAATGACCGTAGACCCCGAGGTAGACCAAGAAGGCGGTGGAGAGGTAATACATATACAGACCTACAAGCACTTGGAATCAACGACTGGCAAGAGAAGGTCAACCAGAGAGACGAATGGAGACGGATTGTATCTGCAGCAAAGAACCTCAATGGCTCGGAACGCTGAAGAAGAAGAAGAAGAATATCTCCGGTATCATATATTGTATTCAGCAGTCTGGTGACTTGATCTATTCCATATACTTCTAAAGCTTTAATCATTTCTGTTGTGATGGTCCCTCAACCTGGGATCTTGCCAGATTTAATATGGTTAACACCATTCTGAACCTCCATCTTCAAAATTGATGGTCCTTCGTTATTATTTTGACTGTTATACTGTTCTTCTATTATCGCCATAAAAGTTTTTCACATAATCTGAACTTACACGCAAAATCTGATCTTTTTCTATTAGGAGTTTTCCATATTTTGTCTTCAAGCAGCCTGATGATGTACGTGCTCTTTGATTAGTAAGCTCCTGAATTCTTTTGTGCATTAGTTTTGTATTTTTACTGCTGTGCTGTTTCTCAATTGCTATGCAATTTTTCACGAGCCATGCTTCTTTTGCCTCCTTACATAATGCTCTGACTTTTCTGTGAATTTATTCATATTTGGCAGGATTATATTTGTTCTGTCTTCTTGTTTCCATTAGTTGTAAAATTTCTCCAGTCATCATTGTCTTACGACACATTTTCTTTAATGTTGGAATAGTTATTTTCTGCAGCACAATTGATTGAATTCTTCAACATTTCCCATTGATCATCGACATCTTGAAATAGGATCTCTAGAACAGGCAATATGTCGAATTTGTTCTTTACTTCTATGTTTAAATTATCCTGTATTTCTTTGTCAGTGATCAATTTGCACAAATCATATTTAGGGTTTCCTGTTATTTAATTGACTTTCTTTAATTTTACCCTCAATGTGCCTGTAATTAATCTGTGATTACTGTAACAGACTGCATTGGGAACTGTTGTTATGACTGTTAGCGCATTTCGAAACCTTCTGCTAATCAGGATGTAATCTATCTGGTTTTTAATCCTGCTGTCTGGACTCCTCCATGTCAACAATCTTCTAGGATGCTGTTTAAGGTTTTCTACATCCATTTCTTGTTCTTTTGCCCATTCTACAAGTCTGTACCCTCTTTCGTTTCGCTCTCCCAAACCATGGATGCCTACACAGCGTAAACTTTATTTCCTACTTTTGCGTTGAAATCATCCATTATGATATCAATATATATCAATATATATATATATCAATATATATATATATATATATATATATATATATATATATATATATATATATATATATATATATATATATATCAATATTAATATCAATATATATATATATATATATATATATATATATATATATATATATATATATATATATATATATATATATATATATTACTCCAATCACAGGGGTGAAAATGTCAATTTCTATATAGGAGTCTTAGTAATGAATTTACTGCGTTGTTCAGAACCCTGCAGGTATTGGCTTCGGGAACAATAGAGTAGGAATAAATGGTCTAGATGCGTTTACCAGTCTGGGGTTGTTTCGGACATTTGATTGGCCAGTGATGATTAACGGAGATTCACTCTTCCAGCATTGAAAAGGCCATTTCCTCCTCCTGCCTTAACGATTTTGACCCTCCTGTAGCCCTTCTTCATCATTTATGAAAATATCAAATTTTCAGCCACACAAAGACCACCTTTCCCTGTGGAAAACATGTGCCAAACAATATAGCCATACCCAAACAAACAAGTGAGAAATGAAATTGGAATGAGAGAAAGAGTGAAAGCGAAAGAGAGAGAGAGGAGAGAGAGAGAGAGAGAGAGAGAGAGAGAGAGAGAGAGAGAGAGAGAGAGAGAGAGAGAGAGAGAGAGAGAGATACAGAAGGAAGGTGAAGTGAGTATGACACAAGGGTGTAACAGTTAGACTGTTGTGTCCAATCACTCCATCATCTAATGCAGGCCTTCCTCCCTGTATTGACATGACATGTCTTCCCAACTCCTGCCACAGGGAAGTGAATCATCCTCGTGTTTTCAAGAATGTCGCCGAGAATATCGGGTGTTCATCAGCAAGGGTGATGCCATTACACATTCTTAGCATTTCTTCTCATCTCCCGGACAAATGTATAGGTAATCTTGCATCATAATTACAAGGTTATGCCACATCATATTTAAACATCCCCGGGAAGGTTAACCCGGTCAACAAATGCCCGCAGAAGTCGGATGTGTTGGCCTAACGGCGCAAGAACCAGCTCTGCTGTACACAGGCACAACGCAGTCATATCCGGAAAAAAAAATCCGGATGAACGCAGAAGAAGAAGACGATATTTAAACATTTATAATTGAACTCATCATTAATTCTTTATAAATGAATTCATGTACAAAGAAACCCATTCTCTTCTGGACATATAGACAAAGAGATTATAAGAGATATTCTAGAAAAGTATCCTTCATAGAAGAACACAAGTGATATTCTAGAACGTACCCTGATAACCCCCATCTAAACATTATTGACCTATGAAGACTGAATAAATACAGAACGGGAACATCCAACCTCATAAGGGGCATACCTGGACCAGCACGACACTCATTCACATCTGTCTCTAATTCAAAGAAAGTTCATCTAAACCTCCGAGGATTTCTCTTGATCCTCACAAGAAAACTCTGCCATACATGCAGAACCTTTCTCCGAGGGTAAGTCAATAAATAAGTCACAAATGGCTGTAGAAAAATAACTAAATATGATAACAACTTGAAACCAGTTTATTTTTATACATACAGTGACCCTTTATTTCTCAACATAATTTCCACCAACCTTGATGCACTTATCCTATTATTTTATCAGTCCTCCAAAACCGGCTGCATAGAACTGTGTGCTCTGTTTTCTAAACCACCTTTTCAGTTCACATTAAACTTCGGCGTCATTTGCGAAATATCTTCCGCCAAAGTGAGTTTTCAGTGGATCAAAAAAGTAGAAATCGCTAGGAGCTAATTCGGGTCTGTAAGGTAGATGTTAATCGAGCCGTATGTGGTCTGGCATTGTCATGAAGCAGCAACACTTCTCTAGTCAGCAGTCCAGAAAATTTCAATCGATCATGCATTATGCTGCATGCTGAACCATGTGAGCACCCTATTGCAGATGCTACAGAGTCTATCGTTACTCGCCTGTCCCCTCTAATCATCTCCTCCACCCGCTGCGCGGATGCTTCTGTTGCAATCTCAACAAGACGACCAGATCGGATTTCATTAACACTTTTAGAGCGTCCTTAAGAAAATTTTTCTGCCCAGCTATGCACCCCTTTACGGGACAAATATTTATCAGCTCAAACAGGAAGCATTTCCTTGTGAATGTCCTTTTCAGGCAGTCCTTTTGCGCGCGCTCGCGCACGCGCGCGCACACACACACAAACGCACAACAACACATCGCATTTTTGGTTGTACACTCCGTAAGTACAGTAGCCATAATGTTTATGCGCTGGGCATGCGCATAAGAAGCCTAGCGCCACCTGACGAACGGGAATATAAAGTTCGATGTTGCTGTCACCTAATGACACCTGTTGAAAACACCAACTACATTTACCTGCCATCCCATAAACTGTGTGACTCGCCTTCATATTTAAGTGTACTAGTCTTAAGTTTACTCACTTTGGTTTCCACATTACCAAAATCATCATGAACTAAAAAAATCCACACCACATCTACTGGACTGAGCTATACGTCCGTCCTAGACGAATCATTTCTGGCAACTGCGCACCCCGAAAATACAATTGTCTGCTCATTCATCAACATTAATTATGTTAATAAGAATTAACTTTGCCGCATCAATATGAAGGCTCACTTTCGCGCGAACTGTGACATCATTCAGATGTGGGGTTGATGCTGATGTTCTTGGGGACTGGGGAGAGGGGGGAAAGTAATGTTGTACTTTTCTCACCCCTGGTTTTGCAGGCGTTAAATCTTCGTGATAGATATTTGACAAACATTTTCTGGGATTGTCTCCAACCGCCATCTCCCTAGCTCGCCTGTAATCAAACAGCAGATATTCCGTATTACAGCTATTTTTAGTTGTCCTGGCGCTGTTTACAACTCTGGCGTTGACAATTTCCAGAAGAGAAAGGGGGTAGTGTTTTAGTGATAGTTTTAGTGTTTTAGCTTTTAGTGTAGCCACCTCGAGTTCCCGTTAATACGGAAGCAGTTTTACTCACTGCATTAAAACTTTTGTTGATTGGCGTCGACATAAATTGTCACAAAGCTAACTCCTAGGACTTTTCGACGCTCGGAGAACTGAAATATCAGTCAAAACATCATTTAAAATCTCCAATTTCTAATTCATCTCCTCTCCATTGTGTCCTTTTGCCTCTGTTTGGGTTACAGTATCAGGAACAGGATGTCGACTGAGGAAGACGGCTCCAACATTCAATTTTCCATGAACTTACTTGATCTGGGGCGAATGTGGTTGCAAAAGCAGAGACCATCTCATCACTCTCGCATTCAAATTCCTTGGAGCTGCCAGAATCATCAAAGATTGATGGTCACACTGTACTGTAAAGTGTTTCACATACACATAGACTTGACATTTCTCCACAGACCAAACTAATGCCAAACATTTCTTCTCGGTGATAAAATAAATTCTCTCCGCCGAGTTCAATTTCCTACTAGCATATGCAACAGGAAATGGCACGGAGTGCCCATCTTCCTTCCACTGAAGAAGTGTAGCACCAATTCCTATGTTACTTGCTGTAACATAACCCCGGGGCTTGGACAGGTATGTTACTAATAGTTAATATCCCCAGCCTTTGCTCCAGCCACCCCAATAGGACTTTACATCTACAGGGCCCCACACAAGCCGGGACAGCTGAACTTCCCCTCCCACCTATGGATTCCTACCCACAGGGGGCTCGGACAAGACAACAGTCATACTAGTACTCAAAGCCATGGTCAACAAATCAAAATTTAATTTCTTAATACGTCAACTAAACTCAGAGAGGGATGGCTGAAAGCCTAGATAGAAGACAATATATACAGCGCTGACTAAGAAAGCGAGAAGATCTACAGATGATCAGTCATCATCACAGAGCATGTGACTTCAGTGAGTGCCGTCGTCCCGTCGTGGCTAACGACTCACCCGATGAACTTCCAGTGCAAAAGAACTCCAAGTCGTTAACTCTTCCAAAGTTCTCTCCTTCCACTGTGAGTAAGATCTCGGACTGGTCAGGTGTCTGATACCTGACTGACACTTCAACACTGTTCGCTGGTCATCCCTCGATGACGGAAGAAATCACAAGTTCTACTCTAATGATGACTTGTGGGCCGACCCTAGAGTTCTAGATGTCCCCATCTGATGATAAGTACTGCTGCACAACACAATAGAATATAAGAGCCTGGTTGCTCTTTGGCATCTCAAGTTAATGGGATGAACTTATCGGCAACACATAACTGGAGCGCTGGCTCCATGTAATAACACTGTCACACGTTGATAATCCAACAGTGTGAATGTAAGAATTCAACATATTCACAATGTCACTATTCTATACCTTTCTATAGGCTTCTGCTAACATCACAGCTTAGCAATGTCATTGTCCTAACAACACACCTAGGAATGGGATAGATCCCTACCCGAACAAGTCTGTCTCTCAGATGTTCACGAAATATAGTAGACTACTGTTGTAGGTCACTGACCAAGTTCAGGTTTTCAAAAGAATCACAAATGTAGATCCACACCTGAGTTAGATGAATCATTATACAGTGGACCTCATTAAGACCAGCCGGGCCTGAAACATATAAACTGGCCATCGTCGTGACGGTTCAACAGAGTTCACTTCTTCACCTCCGCTTGAAACAGTGTCATTGAACTTACACATATTACCAATGAGTTACCTTCTGAGTATTCATAGAACTTCACCAGTACCTTACCGGTGTGAATCAAGAGACGTATCAGTCCTAGACCCAACCTGGATCGGTTGACCAAATCTTCGTCGGACTCGTCGCGGTTGTCTTAGCTTAGACTCACCGTGACGTTCTAAAACTCAAGATTCTCAAAATGTGTTGACTCTGACAGATTCAGTTGACCGCTCCAAGTATTGCCTCAAACATAATCTTGACTGGCACTGGAATGAGCTGGTCCCATTGAGTTTATGGTATAACTCTTGAATCTCCATCATATAAACAGATCCTGAAACATGGAGGTCGGTGTGAGTACTCAGCTACACGTAGGACTAACATACACCTCAACCATAACACATGCATCAGAGTAATATATATCCCAATATGATATAACAGATCATCAACATAATTGATCAAATCTCGTAACTAAAAGGTACAGCATAAGGGTGCATTAGTAAGCTAGTATGTAGTCAAGTAACTCGTCTGGGCAACATCTGGCCCGATAGCACCAGAGTAGACTGTTTGACTCTGTCATAGTATCCTATTACCTGGTGTTATTCCAATCCTCCATTTCTCTTCCGTCAACAACCATAAAATACACCTACTTATCTTTCAGTGTAGAGGTTTCATTATCTGGGAGGTGTCCAGTCGGACATATCCTCCTCAATCATATAACTCAACAATTAATTAATCACTTAACCAATTTTTCAATTAATTAAACATAATCCAATAATGACTACACAATATCAATAAATTATATACATCATAATACGTCAAACTAGCATTAACAATTTATTAAATCATAACTTTTTAGTAACTAATTAACAACTCATAAACTAAGCAAATGCTTTTCGCCTTGGGATCTCTTTCCCAGAACAGGTTTGACCTTTATTAGTTGACCTTGCCTCCTGACGATCAAGCCTGTGCAGGTCTATCACAGATATGGTGGCAATCCACCGAGTAATCTTTCCTACAGCAGCTATGGAAAAAGAGCTCCTTGGTTCCATGGCGATTTAGACCACGTCGTCCTGTTTAGAGTGGCATCCAGCCCCTCATCCCATAAATCTTCAGTCCTCCCGCAAGTGTGGACTAAATGTCTCCGTTGTAATTCCCACTTCCTAGTTGTAACATAATAGTCATCATCATTTTACAGTAAGTCAACAATTGCACACCGAGCAGAGGAAATGGTACACTTTAATGCACAAGATAACACATAACACCAACTTGACACCGAAGATGGACACATGCCAGCTATATTTAGGATTAACAGCGTCTACACTAGATAGAATCATTGGACGAACCCGATCACGTGATTGTAACTCCGGCCCTTCGTCGGCGTTCAATTCGAGACCGCGCACTTCTCCTAACAAGATTCTAGAAGACGGTCCAGTCTCTTAGTGATGGCCCGGTTTTTCAAAAATATGTGTAGTTTGGTCTGAATTCGAGTGGTGATCTTGGTGGCAGAAATAGAAGAGAGATGTTCCCAATACTTGAGAAAGTGAGACAACTCAGGCATCTACCAGAGCAAGGGCAGCCTTCAGATTGACTTGACTGGCAGGTAACTGAAACGGATCCACCAACCCATGGACCCAGGTCAACCCAGTCTCATTGCTCAGAGGTGACAATTTCTTCTACAAAAACAAATACCACTATCCAGGAGAACAGAAAGCAGAAGAGGCCCAAAACATATCAGGCATTGTTAACTTTTTTGTGTTTTCAGGAAAATGAACATTGGACAATTCTTTTTTCCACAGTGATCAGACAACTAGTAGTCCTACACATATAAAAATTGATTGTGTGAAAATGGGAGGGCATATACTCATGATTGTATAACTACTAAACATGCATGATAATGTCACATGTGATGTGCTTTCTTAAGCCTAAATCAGGCACAGTCAATAAACACACTAACAGTAGCTATTTCTCTACTTTATTTCCAGTTCAAATGTTTGTTTAAAAACTGTTTGTAAACATGTTGTTCTTTGTGTGTAATTAAATAATTAACACAATTACTAAACACAATAGGAAATGAAATGGAGAGGGATGACATCTATTGAAAAGAAGATGATCTCTATATTCCTGCAGCTACTCAAGATCTATGCTATTTCTTCACTTGATCCTGTTTCATGCTGATAAAGTCCTTTCAGACTATTCACAGACTGTAAGGGGGCTCAAGAGCTAATAGGATTCTTAGTGAAAAGCATATTCTAATCTTGTATCACTACCTTCAACGGGACCACCACCTAGACAAAACAAAAACCTGAGTCTGAGATATTCAAGGTTCATATTCTTGACGATTGAACATTAGAGGAGAATGAGGCTCAGCTTCTATGACTAGAATATGGGTGATGCACACAAGTGATCCTCATTCCAATCGTAATATATGACAGTAGGGGCGGGGTTACCCCACACAGGATCAGGTTTACAGAAGAGAAGAATAGTAGAGTCATACATCAACGTTCTGCGCGTAAGTCGGATCAGTACAAACGCAACGGCCTCGTTTACAGGGCGTCGAATCGCTCTCAGTCGGGCATGCAAAATCAACACTCGGTCATGCACAATCACCTCTGTCGGACAGGCCAAATAAACAGTCTGTCGGGCAGACAAAATAAGCACGATCGGGCATGCATATTCACTCAGTCGGGCAGGCACATAAACAAGTAGTGACATCATAAATCCACATGTAATTCCTAACTACCTCTATCAAGTACATCATTGATCATTGGCACCTTGCCGTCTTGACAGACGATAGTTTGTGCTCTAAAAAGGCATAATAACTTTTAACTATGGCGGTAGCGAGTGTGACTGATAAGGCCAATTTGCGCTGTAAATGTCCGTTCACAGTGGGTGCATGTGAACACGTGGTCATTTCCACCATCATGCACCATCTTACGTCTCAAACGCTTGGTGTGTGACTTTTCTGCAATAATTTTCTCCTTTGACTTTATTCCATTTCTGATATTTGCCCTCCATGCAACACGTTCAGCGGCGACTTGCTCCAATGTGCATTATCAATGCCTGTATCAATCATGTCCCGCTTACACACATCTTTGTATCGTAGTAGAGGCCGACCCTGAGATCTCTTACCCATCTGTAATTCACCAAAAAAGATATCCTTTGGTATTCTACCATCATCCATCCTCCTAAGATGTCCTATCCATCTAAGTCTACGAAGACTGAGCATGGAATAAACTGTCACACAACCTGATCTTTCCAATACTTCAGTATTTGTGATTTTGTCTTGCCACTTAATACCAAGAATTCTTCGCAGACACCGCATATGAAAGCTGTTTAAATTGTTCTCTTGGTGTGAGTAAGTTGTCCAGGTTTCACTGCCATAGAGAAGAGTACTAAGGACACAGGCTTGATAGACAAGGACTTTTGTTTTGGCAGTAAGCTTCCTGTTCTCCCAGACTCTTTTCTTAACCTGTTCATTGTTGTTGCTGCCTTACCAATCCGGATGTTGATTTCCTGATCTAGGGATAATTTGCTATTTACCACTGATCCTAGATACGTAAAATGGTCTACTATCTCTAGTTCGGCGTCGTCAATAAAGATTGATGGTACCCCATGTGCACCTTGTGACATAATCTGTGTCTTCTTTTTGCTAATAAAAAAATAACTTAAAAATAACTAAAAAAATAACGATAACTTATCACTAGTAATGCCTCTAACCTCACACAAATACATTCTGGAAACTGCACAGACAAATGCAAAGAAAAGATCGGCCTATGACATTGGTAAAAATTTATAAATCTATCAAGTACATACAAGACATTTCTACATAGAGGTGGAATAGCACTGGCATCCTCACTTAGCAAATACTTACCTGTACATCATAATGGAAATAACATCACCTTGCTTCCAGGAATTAATAAACACAACCTATATAATGCATAAGTTTCGGCACTATTACCTGCTTACTCAAGCCGATAACTTATCACTAGTAATGCCTCTAACCTCACACAAATACATTCTGGAAACTGCACAGACAAATGCAAAGAAAAGATCGGCCTATGACATTGGTAAAAATTTATAAAGAGGATGGTGTACGCGTGACAACAGACAAGGAAAACGGGGAGGCGTTTCTCCAGAGATTTTTTAGAGCAGACCAATCATAATTATGCGGATACCAGGGATGCAGTTAGAGAGAAATTATCTGGCACAATGGAGAATATGCCTTATGAAGACATCATACGGGCTGAAGATGTTAAACATATTTTGATATAGGCAAAAGACACGGCACCAGTGCCTAATGGTGTTAGGTATGGCCACATGAAGGCTTTGAGCGATGTAGACCTGAAGGAGATGGCCGACTGCTTTAATCAGAGCATTAGGACAGCATCAGTACCGCAAGATTAGTTGCCTAGCTATCTCATCCCTCTCCCAAAATCATTCAAGAATCAGTCAAAGCTAAGCGGCTTTAGGATCATCACCCTTCAAAATACACTTGGAAAGGTTTTAGAGAAGATAGTCGCTGTTATGCTGCAGGAATTATTGGAAAAGGGGAAGCTTCTTCCAAGAGGCATGGGAAGCTACAGGCCAGGAAAAGATACCTGGTTAAATGCAGCCACTTTTGCCATTGACGTTTATGAGATGTTCCAGAGTAGACAGGAAACGATGGCGGCAGCGCTTGATCTCGAGGATGCGTACAATAGTGTTCGCTATGGTATTTTGATGACCGCACTTATGGAGAAGGGAGTCAATCTCTGGTTGGTGAACTGGATAGCAGCCGTCCTGCTAATTATTTATCAATCGAGTGGACGGAATTCGAACTCGGATGGCAGGGCCCTTTTCCTTTGGAACGGGTGGTGTCTCGATCCAAGTATGAGGTGAAGGTCCGAGGGGAATTGCGAAAGTTCCATTGTACTCTCCTTCAGAATTTGGAGAGGTAAGAGGTAGTTTCTCCGGAAGTTAGTGCGACAACCATCGCGCTAGATTCGGTTCTGGGTTCAGACGAGGGCGAGGTAGACTCAGTCCTACGCAGGAAGTCCTGTGGGAGGTTCTGCGGTCTTCTATGTGTTCACCCGTGGTTAGGGGGAACAGGCTCCGTCTGGAAGAGGCCCATAGTGTTAAGCACACTGGGAATCGAGGTCGGATAGGCGAAGTCACGTCTGGCACGACGCCAGCGTCTGGTGACTCGATCCGCCGACAAGCTCACTGTCCTTACTCGCGGGAGAGAAGGCAGGAGCGAAGGTGCACCAGACGATCCTGGAGTACGCGACCATTCACTTCAGTCGAAATCCACGAGCAGTCCACACATGTGATGCCGTGTCGGGATAGGGGAAACTTTATTGTCAGAGGGGCCGGACAACTCTTCAGTAAAGTAACCGATGGCCTACGCAAGGTGGAAGCGGAAACGGAAAGATCCAGTTTAGAGGGTAAGCCGATCACCAGGCCGTTACTTTTCAGACCTAATCGCTGGAAGTAACGTACGATTGATGAGGTTGTTGGTGGACCAGCAACGCTACCAGTATGGTAGTTATCCCAAGGGAAGTGAACGTTATGGAACGTCCTTTCCGGTAGATCCAGTCTCTGTAGAGTGTTAGGTTCAGAGTTCAGACAGTTCCTGGTAGAGTAAGTGCGACCGGGTCGACCTTCTTAAGTGGGCCTTATATGTGACGCAGGAACATAGACTTTCTATGTGACGAAACGGACCAGATCTCATGTCCTTACTCTGTATTAATTCCCTGTGGTCGGAATTAGACGAGTCGTCTCCCATCAGAGATCAAAATAGCTAGGGGTAACCCCGGCTAAAATAGTCCCTGACGATAGAATTAAATAGTTCCACTGTCCTATTTGACGCCGGGTGATATGGAGACGTGTGAATCTGTCGAAACTGGAAGAGTCTGAAAACTTCCTCCATAAGCTTCCCGTCGGAACTGTGATCTATTATCAGTTAGAATTATAAATGGAAATCCTAATCTAGTAAATATGCTACATGCTTTGAATCGACGGATGGCATAGGCACTGATTCGGCCCACACCTAACAAGTGTCGACAAGAGTAAGTGTAAAACAGGTTCTTCTCTTCGTTCTGTTGATTGGTCCCACTATATCTACAGCCACACTTTCAAATGGTGTGCCAGTAATGAACATCTCCACTAAAATCGTTAGTGCTGTCCAGCGCTTTTAGACAACACTGTCACTGGGGAATGATTCGACATAACAGACTATGTCTGCATTTATTCCAGGCCAGTAGTAGTAGTAGTAGTAGTAGTAGTAGTAGTAGTAGTAGTAGTAGTAGTAGTAGTAGTAGTAATAGTAGTAGTAGTAGTAGTAGTAGTAGTAGTAGTAGTAGTAGTAGTAGTAGTAGTAGTAGTAGTAGTAGTAGTAGTAGTAGTAGTAGTAGTAGTAGTAGTAGTAGTAGTGGTGGTAGTAGAGAGAGTTGAGCGCACGCATGAACTGTATGATGCCATTCCATATTTTTTGTGTATTCTCATCTTTCATATTATCATTTTGTATGCTAGTTGATTTTATCATGTATAATATAACATTACTGCAATGTGAGTGAGAGAGTTAATGAGTGGGAGAGAGAGAGAGAGAGAGAGAGAGAGAGAGAGAAAGTGTGTGTGTGTGTGTGTGTGAGAGAGAGAGAGAGAGAGAGAGAGAGAGAGAGAGAGAGAGAGAGAAAAGAGAGAGAGAGAGTTGAATCGCATCACTAATTTTTACGCTACACAATGTATATACAATTTTTTCTCCATTTCTTACAATTTTTGCGAGAATGCTCATGACACTCGTCAGTGTCTCAACTGTGTGTAAAGTTTTGGAGTTTGTTCTTATTAGTTTCAGTGATCCATGTGAGGCATGATGTATGTGTCTAGATGTGAGGATGTGTGTGGGTGTGTATGTAATTGATGTGTTTGTGGGGTTGAGGAATGTGTGTGTGAGGGGATTGTGTGTGGGTTGATGGGTGATGTGTGAATGGGTGAAGGGATGTGTGGTCAGTGGGGGATGTGTGTGTGTGTTTGTGTGTGTGTGTGTGTGTGTGTGTGAGGGATGTGTGTGTGGGTTGGGATATTTTGGAGGATGGTTGGAAGTATGTGGGTGTTGGTGGGTTGGGGGTGTGGGTAGGGAATGTGTTTTTCGGTGTGTGGGAGATGTGTGTGGGTTGGGGAATGGGTGTGTGATTGGTGTGGGGTGGGGGTTGGGTGTGGGGTGTGTCTGTGAATGGGATATGTATGTGTGGTTGGGAGTGTGTGAGTTTGGATAGGGTAAATGTGAGTGGATGGAGGATGTATGTGTGGGTGGTTGAGGATGTTTGTAGCTGGGGGATTTGTGGGTGGGTGGGGAGATGTGTGTGTGTGTGGATGAGAGATGTATGGGCGTTGATGTGTATGGGGAATGCATGTGAGGGGATGTGTGTGTGGGGGAATGTGATTATGGTGATGTCTTGTTTGGGAGGGGAGATGTGTGAGGGGTGGGGGAGGTGTGGGATATGCAGGTAGATGAAGGATGTATGTGAGGATGGGGGATGTATTTGGCTGGGTTGTTTGGGTGTGTGTGGGTGGGAGGGTAGATGAGAGATGCGTATATTGATGGATGGGTGGGTGATGTGTGGGTGTGAGTGGTTGATGGATGAGTACGTGAGTGGGTGGATGTGTGTGAGAGATGAGTGTATTGGTGGGAGATGTGTGTGTGGGTGAGAAGATGTGTGTGAGCGGCGTATGTGTGTGGGTGGGTTATATGTGGGTGGTGGGGTGTGTGTGGGTTGGAGGTGTGTGTTTTTGGATGAGAAATGTGTTGGTGGGTGGGGATGTGTGTATGGGTGTGGGGATGTGTGTGTGAGTGTAAGGGTGGTGATGTGTGTAGTTAAGGGATGCGTGATTGTGGATTGGAGATCTGGGGGGGGGGAGGGGGGTGCTTGGTGAGTGGGTGGAACATGGTGTAGGTTGGGGGTGGGTGGGGGATGTATGTGTTGTGGGTTCGGGATGTGTGGGTAGGGGAGATTGTGTGGGTCGGGGATATTTGGGTGGTTGCGGGTTTTGAGTGTGGGTAGGTGCGGGATATGTGAGGTGGCGGGAATATGTGTGTGTATGGATGTTGGATATGTGGCTGCGCGATGTGTGTTTGGCTGAGTGGTTGGAGTGTGTGGGTGGGTGGTGGAGGATATGGTGGGTGGGTGAGTGTTGGTAGATTATGGCATGGGGGGAGGATGTGTGCCTGTGGGTGGGGAGATGTGTGAAGGTGGGGGGATGTGTGGGTGAGTAATTGATGGGTGGATGCATGCATGTGTGCCTGGGTTTGTTTGTGGGTGGGTGGGGGATGTGTGTGGAGGGATGTATGGTGGGTGGGTGATGTGTGTGTGTGTGGGTGGTGAGATGGTGTATGTAGGGGTGGGGTGTGGGATGTATGGGTTGGGGGATGGGTGGATGGATGGGGACATGTATGTGCCTGTGGGTATGTGTGTGGTTGGGTGGTGGATTTGTGTGTGGGAGACACGCGGATGGATGGGGGTTGGTGGGTGGATGGGGGATTTGTTTCATAACATGGTAACATGCATTGTTTTTGTTTACAACATTTATTTGACAAAGTCTTTTTCCCTATGTGAATGCACTATGCACTGATGAACGTAAGATGAGTGATTGTAAGGGCCGAATGTAAGACGGGCTTGCGTGCCCAATTTGCAACCCTTTGAAAATAAAGTTCGTTCGTTCGTTCGTACTCCCGCGTGCCCTGGCACGAAGATGAAACTAATCTTTGCCAGCCGAGACCGCTCCAGAGACAGCAACCACTCTCTTCGGATCCATCCCATCTCTACCTCTTGAGCATGCTAATTGAGTCGCAAATAAAACATGCCCTAGTGAATGTCTGTGTCTCGAGGCATGTTATTGCTTTACTTACTGTCATGGCTTTCATAGCCAGGCTATTTGTGGTCTCAACAAAAGCACCAGAGTCCTTTACAGTTCTCCCTCCGGCCTGAGCCGTAAAGCCTGAGCCGTAAAGCTTCTCACATGTCAGACGACCGACCCATCTGTGTAGATGACAGCATCACCGTCTAACGAAGTCTCGAAATGTGGAGACATTTGTGTATCTAGGCACATAGATAGCATCAGAATGAAGATGTGTAGACAAAAATAAAAACAAACAAACAAAGAACAGAATAGAATAAGCAAAACTGTCATTTTATCAAATGAAGAACAATTTATTCAATGAATCCTTGCCTTTGGAAATAACTTCTTATATGTTACATAGAACCAGTCCTAAAATATTGCTACGAATCCTGGAAAATTAGTAAACATGTGAGAAACGTCCTAACCTATGTGGATGTAGTCTTCTAGAAGAATTCTTAAAATTCTTTGTACAGCCAAAAATGATCAATACGGACATTTTGAGAGAGGATCAGTCGCAAAAACAACTTATCACAAACATGAAAGAGAGGCAGTCTTCATTTTATGGCACATTATACAAAGACAAAAACTCCAACATGTTACAATTGGGAAGTTTCACGGAAAGAGAGATGGAGGAAGATAGTGAGAGAAAATTCTTTACAATCATGTGTTATGGCGAGGAAGGGAGTATACATGCTGTTAGAGATGGAATCATGTGTTATGGCACGGAAGGGAGTATACATGCTGTTAGAGATGGAGTCATGTGTTATAGCACCGAAGGGAGTATACATGCTGTTAGAGATGGAATCATGTGTTATGGCGAGGAAGGGAGTATACATGCTGTTAGAGATGGAATCATGTGTTATGGCACGGAAGGGAGTATACATGCTGTTAGAGATGGAATCATGTGTTATGGCACGGAAGGGAGTATACATGCTGTTAGAGATGGAATCATGTGTCATGGCACGGAAGGGAGTATACATGCTGTTAGAGATGGAATCATGTGTTATGGCACGGAAGGGAGTATACATGCTGTTAGAGATGGAATCATGTGTTATGGCACGGAAGGGAGTATACATGCTGTTAGAGATGGAATCATGTGTTATGGCACGGAAGGGAGTATACATGCTGTTAGAGATGGAATCATGTGTTATGGCACGGAAGGGAGTATACATGCTGTTAGAGATGGAATCATGTGTTATGGCACGGAAGGGAGTATACATGCTGTTAGAGATGGAATCATGTGTTATGGCACGGAAGGGAGTATACATGCTGTTAGAGATGGAATCATGTGTTATGGCACGGAAGGGAGTATACATGCTGTTAGAGATGGAATCATGTGTTATGGCGAGGAAGGGAGTATACATGCTGTTAGAGATGGAATCGTGTGTTATGGCGAGGAAGGGAGTATACATGCTGTTAGAGATGGAATCATGTGTTATGGCGAGGAAGGGAGTATACATGCTGTTAGAGATGGAATCATGTGTTATGGCACGGAAGGGAGTATACATGTTGTTAGAGATGGAATCATGTGTTATGGCGAGGAAGGGAGTATACATGCTGTTAGAGATGGAATCATGTGTTATGGCACGGAAGGGAGTATACATGTTCTTAGAGATGGAATCATGTGTTATGGCGAGGAAGGGAGTATACATGCTGTTAGAGATGGAATCATGTGTTATGGCACGGAAGGGAGTATACATGCTGTTAGAGATGGAATCATGTGTTATGGCACGGAAGGGAGTATACATGCTGTTAGAGATGGAATCATGTGTTATGGCACGGAAGGGAGTATACATGCTGTTAGAGATGGAATCATGTGTTATGGCGAGGAAGGGAGTATACATGATGTTAGAGATGGAATCATGTGTTATGGCGAGGAAGGGAGTATACATGCTGTTAGAGATGGAATCATGTGTTATGGCGAGGAAGGGAGTATACATGCTGTTAGAGATGGAATCATGGGTTATGGCGAGGAAGGGAGTATACATGCTGTTAGAGATGGAATCATGTGTTATGGCACGGAAGGGAGTATACATGCTGTTAGAGATGGAATCATGTGTTATGGCACGGAAGGGAGTATACATGCTGTTAGAGATGGAATCATGTGTTATGGCAACGGAAGGGAGTATACATGCTGTTAGAGATGGAATCATGTGTTTTGGCACAGAAGGGAGTATACATGCTGTTAGAGATGGAATCATGTGTTATGGCGAGGAAGGGAGTATACATGCTGTTAGAGATGGAATCATGTGTTATGGCACGGAAGAGAGTATACATGCTGTTAGAGATGGAATCATGTGTTATGGCGAGAAAGGGAGTATACATGCTGTTAGAGATGGAATCATGTGTTATGGCGAGGAAGGGAGTATACATGCTGCTAGATATGGAATCATGTGTTATGGCACGGAAGGGAGTATACATGCTGTTAGAGATGGAATCATGTGTTATGGCACGGAAGGGAGTATACATGCTGTTAGAGATGGAATCATGTGTTATGGCGAGGAAGGGAGTATACATGCTGTTAGAGATGGAATCTTGTGTTATGGCGATGAAGGGAGTATACATGCTGTTAGAGATGGAATCATGTGTTATGGCGAGGAAGGGAGTATACATGCTGTTAGAGATGGAATCATGTGTTATGGCGAGGAAGGGAGTATACATGCTGATACAGATGGAATCATGTGTTATGGCGGGGAAGGGAGTATACATGCTGTTATAGATGGAATCATGTGTTATGGCGGGGAAGGGAGTATACATGCTGTTAGAGATGGAATCATGTGTTATGGCGAGGAAGGGAGTATACATGCTGTTAGAGATGGAATTATGTGTTATGGCGAGGAAGGGAGTATACATGCTGTTAGAGATGGAATCATGTGTTATGGCGAGGAAGGGAGTATACATGCTGTTAGAGATGGAATCATATGTTATGGCGAGGAAGGGAGTATACATGCTGTTAGAGATGGAATCATGTGTTATGGCGAGGAAGGGAGTATACATGCTGTTAGAGATGGAATCATGTGTTATGGCGAGGAAGGGAGTATACATGCTGTTAGAGATGGAATCATGTGTTATGGCACGGAAGGGAGTATACATGCTGTTAGAGATGGAATCATGTGTAATGGCGAGGAAGGGAGTATACATGCTGTTAGAGATGGAATCATGTCGAGAAGCACAATCGCACACACCAGTCGCATGGAACTTGATAATGATAAGTCTAATGTTTAAAGGGGGCCTGCGGATTTAAGGGCCGAGAAGTTCCATTTGCCATCTGGCAAGCTAACACCGTGGCCAGTTCCACAATGCTTACCATGTGTAGCTGACATTTCATTCATTCATTCATTTAGTAGCATGTCCTTTGCAGAACCTCGCTCCCATAACAACCTTCCGGAAAACTTCTCGATCGCAAGCAAGATGTTCCGCGTCCGATACACCCATCTGGAGATCATCCGCCACATCCTGCATCCATCTTCTCTTTGGCCTTCCTCTTCCTCTTTTCCCAGGCATATACCCCTCCATTATTAATCTCTCCAAACTTTCATGACTTTTCAAGTGACCAAAATATACAATTTTTCTTTGTTTTATCGTCTTTAATAGCCAACCCTCTTCAATATTCATGTCTTGAAGTTTGTATGCATTTGTCTTTTCTTTACCCAAGATATTCTTAGAACACGGATTGTTTCCACGAGTGTCTTTCCAGAATTATACTGTTGATATGCATAATCACACAGGGAACAATTTAACATTACAACAGGTTAAAACGTGATAAAAAATTACTAGCTGCGATTACCGGCTTCTAATTACCCACCTTAAACACTGGCTCTCCGGCCGTCAAGAATTAAAGATTGATCACCTCCATCCCATCCCCACGAAATGAAGAGCTAATGTTTTCAAAGCTCTAATTTCAACACTACAGAAAGACACAACACTCGACAGATAAATTACATGTGTCTATCGAATGTAATTCTATAATTATTTAATAAATTAATCATACTAGCTTGCGAATACGCATTATTTATAAAAATATGGTAGTGTGTAAGAGAAAGAAACTGTTGAGCAATAAATATATTTCGTATTTGGATAAATCTATTAACTACACCGGTTATATGAATAAATGTCAAAACACGTCTTGAATACAACTACGCATAATCTGAACTTATTGAACATTTAAGGGATTTATTCTAATTAATTAATTAAATAGCGATTATTTTCACAGTGTATACATATTAGTTAGTGGTATATAATTGTTGTGAATATGTGTAAAACTAACAAATACAAAACCGATAACATATAAACGCTTTACATGTGAACAATTACTCTGTCTTCATATGTTTGTTTCTTCTCAGACAGAAACAATACAATAGTTTCATGAGATTTACAACTAGTAAAAAGCCTAGAGTAAACACGATACCAGCAATGAACACTAATACATAGTCCATAATAAAGAGTATCATGGGTATTTTCTGACCGCTGTATCTCATATACGATCCTCCATAACGCATTACGTGATCAAGCCAAAAGGCTGCTTCTTGTCTGGGGTTCTTGTATAACTGACGGTATATTTCTGAAGCTGTGCTCAGTTTCGACTTAATTTCCTGGCTAGATATAACCTTTTCTATGACATTAACCAGTTCATCGTCGGAAGCCTGTAATATATCGAGGGTGAAGCAGTAGCCTCTTTCCTCTGCTCGTTCAGCATTAGACTGCTGATCATAGAACAGAGGCAGGCAGACGGTAGGAACTGCGTGGTAGAGAGCTTCGTAAAGACTGTGTGTCCCCGAGTGAGAAATGAACACTTTAACGTTCTTATGTCCTAGAAGATCATTTTGGGGTATCCAGGTAGAAGTCATAATTCTGGCAGGATCATTAGAGGTCAGATTAGCTCTCCAAATGGTGTTTAATTTAAGACGTTTCAGCGCTGACATAATCTTTTGCTTCTAATTCTGGATGGAGATTCATCAATAGGCTACCAAACGATAATACTGCAATACCAAACCCAGCCTTTTCTGACCGCTCCACGAATGACTTGAACGGTTCCCGTAGCTGCTCAGCTGGACGGACAGACACTCCCCCGATCAATTTCACATTTGGAACTGTTGGCCTTGGATAATCAATGAGAGGATCAGATTCAATAATGTAAACTTCTGCTTGACTCATTAGCTCATTAGCAGCAGGGGCATTAGAATCTGTGGGGAACAGCTGTTGCATGTAACCTCTGTCATTGAAAATATGCAGAAATAGAGGAGACATTGCTTTAATTATATTGGACACCTGTTCTATGAAGCTCGCTTGATCACGAATGTAGGGATAGTTGTAAACCTCAGCAACAGGGTTGAATGGAATTCTCGCTGTTACGGGATACTGCAGCGCGCTGAGTATAGCAAAAGGTATATTCAGTTTGTAGGCGATGGCGATTCTTTCTTCTACTTCTGGAAACCAATCCAGGACAAGCAGATCTGGCTGCAGATCTGCAATGTATTCGATTATCCTGCCCCGTGTCATTGCTTTGAAATAGATATCTGTGAGGAAGACGTCGTATTTGTCAAGCCATGACCAGTCGGGTTGTGTGCCAGTGGTTATTGCTGTATTAATGGTGGTTTCTATGTCAGAAATAATCATGTCTTCAGATGCCACAAAGAAATCATTGTAGCTGAAAGTAATTACCCCTGGATAATGTTCTGGTTTTCTCCTGTCTAGAGCAGAAGGCAATCCTAACCACACATTATGTCCCATCTTGGCTAGCTCCACTGCGGCAAATGCATGCAGTCTTCCATGGCTTGTAATGGGAAGTGGTACAAATACAACGTTTTTACTTTCACTGTGTCTCATCAAGATAAGAAACAGTGCAGCAATCCAGCAAGCTACCCGTGTTGACATGGTGAATCTGACAAAGAAAATATACAATAATACTTAGACAATGTCAAGCAGAGTTTATTCTTGTAGGCTACAAGATATAGTAATGCAGTAAGAAATATAAACAGTGTATACACTGAAAGTGAGACTATATAAATATGACATTGTAATGTTAAAATATTAAAAGAACAACAACTACGAGATAACCATAACGACTTTCGAATGTAACAATACATCGATGTGCATTTAATTACTAAGGAAAAGATGGCAGTAAGTGTATGTAGCTGACATAGGCTAAAATTAGCTGTTACAGATTAACAATATGAAATCAGAAGACATCTTTGAACCCAAAGTGTTTAATTGTTGCATATTGTCTTAATTGCCAAGAGGCGACTGTGTAGGACTAAGGGAGTTATGAAAAAACTGTAAACAACAACTTGGCGCCATAACACAGCAGTCTGGAAAATACTGAGATGAATGCACTTAAAACAAACTGACAAAGTTTATCCCTGAAGGGATACAATAAATAAAACTCAGCAGCCAACCTAGTAGACTGTGGACTGAGTGCTTGGTAGCCTTCAATAAGAATGTGCACAGACCATCTAGTGACATGCTTGGCTCATTACAATCTCTCTCTCTCTCTCTCTCTCTCTCTCTCTCTCTCTCTCTCTCTCTCTCTCTCTCTCTCTCTCTCTCTCTTTTTCTCTGTGTGTGTGTGTGTCACACAACGCTGGCACACAATAATCGTCGTATATGGTTGAAGACAGAACACTCTTGTGGTGTATAGCTGCTGACAATGGCTAATGTTCTTTCGCTTCACTCACTGGAACTTCCTATCTCTCAAATTATTTCTTACATTCACAAAGACACACGTTCTCAAACTACTACGATGTTCTTTGAAAATACACTTGAGATATAGATATAGTAAGTGGGTTGCTAATGTATAGCTGATGTAAAGTTCTTGTCGCGGCAACAGATTCATCCTGGTATAATGTTCCTGCTTGTCTGTTTTGAGTCTATTGTGAGACCTTTGTCTAAGCTGCTGCGTGTACGAACGACGTAGAATATATCATCGGTTTAACACGTCAACTATGTTTGTGAGTTTTAGTTCACTGGAACACGGGTGTCAGTCCTGATCGTCAACTGTTTTGTCGCTTGACTAATTTTCTGGATTATATCATGTTATTTCCTTAATAGTTTATTGCAGTTATCTTGTTGTCTACTTCTTTTAACTGTTTTTTTTTTCTATTTCGTTTTTGACTCTTAATACACCTCTATCTGGATCCTTGAAATTAAGGAGATATCTTCTTTTTCTAATCCACACATATAATTTAATGGCATGTTCTGTGTAGGGGGGAGAAATCTAAGCCCTCGCTCCGAGATTACACGTGTTGCTATATTTGTATTGTAGCTGTGGTTATTTAGTGTACTCGTAATGCTTTCTTGTTTACAGCAGTAGGTCAGGATTCATTCAGCAAACCCCTTTATTTGCAGTCTCTCGATGAATTCGATGCATGATGTTATTTGCATATTTCTGAAATTAACAAGCGGATAAGCGTTTAGGCGGTAATTCTGTGGAAAGCGCGCGACTTATACTCTGAATTCACTTTTGCGAGAACCAAGTGATAACTGTGAATTTACAACCATGGTCAGACTGCGAGAACAGCAAATTAAAAGAGGTGGTGCCAAACAAGAACACTACGCAGGAAGCCAAAGAAGGTTGATAAACCAACACAGAAATGGTGTCGTTAGCCGCTACACGCTGCGGGATTTGCTGAGGAAGTGATCCGAGCACTTATGGACTGAATAGTTCGATGTGCAATGAGGATTATCTGTCGACTAACTAACCAACCAACCAACCAACCAACCAACCAACCAACCAACCAACGAACCAACCAACCAACCAACCAACCAACCAACTAACTAACTAGCTAACTAACTAATTAACTAACTAACTAATTACTAACTAACTAACTAACTAACTAACTAACTAACTTACTCTGAATTACCCCAGAGAAGGCGGGGGACATTAAACCAATCAAGTGTTGACTGAATCTACAGCCTGAAGCAGACTGCGAGGACATCAAGTCAAATTGGCTAAGACAGACACAGAAGCTGTGTAGTTGGCTAAAGAAGAAATAGAAACCAGCACAGAACTGAAAAATAACAGTTCCCGAAGCCTTGACACGGATTTGCTCAATAACTGCTGTGTTAAGTATTACCTCTTAGAAATTTTATTTGGGGGCCAAAGAACTACATGCCACTTCTTGCATGTTACGATGTTGGGAGCCATCATTAACCCCCCCCCCCCCCTTTTTTTTTCTTCTTCCCCCCCTTAAGATGACAGCCTATTTAGTTATTCTAACATCCTGCGTATATTTTATCGTTTGACTTATTTGACATGTCTTTGTAAAGTACTTTTTTGTGTGAGACTATGCACTGTAGATGCCTCTGTTTTATACATTCAATCGTTCAATAACTTTTTGATCAGTTTCTTCGCAAGGACGATTTGCTTAGAGGTTAAGCTGCCTTTTGTGTGTAAATTTCTCACAAGCCTATGTAGCTGCAAGTAATATGTATGAAGTTAGCGATTGTGAATGTGTGGTTTTCATGCTCCCTGCCACACGTTTATGCAAAGCAATTGATAATCCTCTTTACAGTCATTTTGCCCTGTCCTGAGAGTTCTGAATAAAGACATTAGAGTTCATGAGTTCAATATATATATAATGCACAAAAGAATTCAGGAGCTTACTAATCAAAGAACACATACAACAGCAGGCTGCCTAAAGACAACAGTTTGAACAATCATAATATAAAAGGATCAGATTTTACATGTATGGTCAGATTATGTCAAATACCTTTATGCTGATAACAGAGAAGAACAGTGTGATATTCAAAATAATAATGATTTACCATCAATTGTGAAGATGGAGGTTCAGAATGCTCTTAACGATATGAAATCTGGCAAGATCCCCGGTTCAGGCAACATCAAAACAGAAATGATTAATGCTTTAGAAGAATATGGAATAGACAAAGTTACCAGACTCCTGAATACCATATATGATGCTGGAGATGTACCTCATGAATTATGTAATTCTGTATTTATTGCAATCCCAAAGACATCAGGAGTGTTGGAATGTGATCAACATCCAACAATTAGTATAATGAGTCACATCACGACGATTTTGCTAAGAATTATCATGCAAAGAGTTAGGAAGAAAATACAATCTGAAATAGGAGAGGAACAAAGTTGGTTTGTAGAAGGCAAGGGCACAGTAAAAGCTGTGTACATACTGAGAACAGTAATTGAACGTTCTATGGAAGTAAACAAAGATCTATACTTCTGCTTTATTGACTACACAAAAGCTTTCGATAAAATGAGACATTTCGACATGATAAGAATGCTTGAAAATCTACAAATTGATGGAAAAGACCTTAGACTTGTAAAAAACATATATTGGAAACAACAAGATGCCATAAGAATTGATAATGAAGTAGGTCAATATCAGTATATTAACAGAGGTGTGAGACAGAGAAGTGTAATGTCTCCAGATCTTTTTTTTCCTGTACAATGAACACATTTTCAGAAATATAGAAGATATGGAAGGAATCGACATTAGGGTACGATACATCAATAATATTAGATACGCAGATGAAACAGTCTTGATTGCAGACAGTGAAAAGTACCTGCAAAATTTAGTAGATGCATTTGTTGCACACAGTGAACAACTAGGGTTAGAACTGAATATCAAGAAGACACAGATTATGGTCGTCACTAGGAAGAAGGAAATACCACAATGTAATATACATGTAAATGAGAATATTCTTCAACAAGTGAATCGGTACAATTATCTCGGAACAGTCATAACATCTGATGGGAGATGCCTTGAAGAGATTAGAACAAGAATTGCCATGGCGACCTTTTGCAAGATGACAAACATACTGACCAATAAAAAGATATCAATTGAAACGAGAAAAAGAGTGTTGAAGTGCTACATAGAACCTGTACTTTTATATGGATGTGAAGCGTGGACAATGAGCAGAAAAGCTGGAAAAAAAAAACATCGATGGCTGTGGACATTTTATTTCTGAGGAAAATGCAAAGAATACCATGGACAGACAGAAAAACCAATGAAAAGTTCTTCAAGAAACAAATGAAGATCGTAATCTGATTAGAGACATTAGACGTAGACAGTGAAATTTTTTAGGCATGTTATGAGAAGAAATGAATTGGAGATTTTAGTGACATCTGGCAAGATCGAAGGGAACAGACCAAGGGGAAGACCAAGAATTAAATACCTGGATGGCTTGGCAACATGGCATGGTCGAGACAGAAACACGGAGCTGATCCACGACTCTGGTGATCGAGTGAGATGGCAGAACATGACCGACCACGCTTATCGGCATGACAAATGATATATATATATATATATATATATATATATATATATATATATATATATATAAAAGACGATGTATGTATGTATGTATGTATGTATGTATGTATGTATGTATGTATGTATGTATGTATGTATGTAAGTATGTATGTATGCATGGCATGCATGCGTGTATGTATGTATGTATGTATGTATGTATGTATGTATGTATGTATGTATGTATGTATGTATGTATGTATGTATGTATGTATGTATGTATGTATGTATGTATGTATGTATGTATGTATGTATGTATGTATGTTGTATGTATGTATGTATGTATGTATGTATGTATGTATGTATGTATGTATGTATGTATGTATGTATGTATGTATGTATGTATGTATGTATGTATGTATGTATGTATGTATGTATGTGTATAGGGATGTATTTGATGCGTTCGATAACGGTCCATCCGATTGAAATGAAATTGTCTACATGTATTCTTTTCATTCCCGTGCAGCTAACTGTAATAGTTTGTTAGTGTATAATCAGCTGTTTACTTACTAAAATTTAATATTTAAATTTACATTATCATTTATATATAGCGAGGGGACCTAACTTAAGAAAAGATATTTCAAGTGGCATAACTTTTAATATTATTGCTATATATTTTATATATAGATTGTTGCATTGTTTTCAAAGATTTATAAACTCCTTGTCTATAGTTATTAACAGGCATATGAGTTATAATAATAATGATATCATTTTTAAGGCATTTTCAAAGTTCTCATACAAATAATGCGTCTATTTATATAGTGAAAATTTTCTAACTCATCTTTTTATTTAAATATTGAGCACAACCCACTACTGGCAACGCCGATCGCATTCCGGCACGAACCTAAGGCCTATCCACATCATGGAAGCACTATACTCGAGTTTCGCCCTCGTTTGAGCTCGTCAGTAGTGCATATCCCTGACCGGATCCGGAAACAAGCCCCGGATCACGCGTGTGAAGCGGGTGTGTAACCACGCAGCACACACTGGACACGCCAAATTATCACCTATTGTGGATAGGCCTTAGGTTCGTGCCGGAATGCGATCGGCGTTGCCAGTAGTGGGTTGTGCTCAATATTTAAATTTCAAATCCCGAAACAACCAAATAATCATCTTTTTATGTTTAAAGAAGTTATCTACAGTCATGTAGGTGATTAAAAGCAGTTTTTATTAAAAATAATGGATGGTGTGTGGAAGGACATTCTTAAGTTAATTTTTTTTTGTTTATATGAATTTATTGACACGCTCCCCGCCACGTGCTGGGCGAAGCCGCGCCGGATCAGATAGATAGACAGACAGACAGACAGATAGTCGGGCACGGGAGCTTATATGACTATTTATATGAATTAAATGAGATGCTCCCCACCAGAGGCTGGGCGAAGCCGAGCCGGGACAGACAGACAGACAGACAGACAAGCAGACAGACAGACAGACAAGCAGACAGACAGATAGACAGAAAGATAGTCGGGAACGGGAGCTTATATAACTACTTATATGAATTAAATGAGATGCTCCCCACCAGGGACTGGGTGAAGCCGGGCCGGGTCAGACAGACAGACAGATAGACAGACAGACAGACAGATAGTCGGGAACGGGAACGGGAGCTTATATGACTACTTTTATGAATTAAATGAGATGCTCCCCACCAGAGGCTGGGTGAATCCGGACCGGGACAGACAGACAGACAGACAGACAGACAGACAGACAGACAGACAGACAGACAGACAGACGGGAACGGGAGCTTATATGACTACTTATATGAATTAAATGAGATGCTCCCCACCAGGAGCTGAGCGAAGCCGGGCCGGGTCAGACAGACAGACAGACAGACATATCCCCGCCAGGGGCTGGGCGAAGCCGGGCCGGATCATCTAGTGTGTATATATATATATATATATATATATATATATATATATATATATATATATATATATATATATATATATATATATATATGCATGCATTGGCACCTTGCCGTCTTGACAGACGATAGTTTGTGCTTTAAAAAGGCATAATAACTTTTAACTATGGCGGTAGCGAGTGTGACTGATAAGGCCAATTTGCGCTGTAAATGTCCGTTCACAGTGGGTGCATGTGAACACGTGGTCATTTCCACCATCATGCACCATCTTACGTCTCAAACGCTTGGTGTGTGACTTTTCTGCAATAATTTTTCTCCTTTGACTTTATTCCATTTCTGATATTTGCCCTCCATGTAACACGTTCAGCGGCGACTTGCTCCCAATGTGCATTATCAATGCCTGTATCAATCATGTCCCGCTTACACACATCTTTGTATCGTAGTAGAGGCCGACCCTGAGATCTCTTACCCATCTGTAATTCACCAAAAAATATATCCTTTGGTATTCTACCATCATCCATCCTCCTAAGATGTCCTATCCATCTAAGTCTACGAAGACTGAGCATGGAATAAACTGTCACACAACCTGATCTTTCCAATACTTCAGTATTTGTGATTTTGTCTTGCCACTTAATACCAAGAATTCTTCGCAGACACCGCATATGAAAGCTGTTTAAGTTGTTCTCTTGGTGTGAGTAAGTTGTCCAGGTTTCACTGCCATAGAGAAGAGTACTAAGGACACAGGCTTGATAGACAAGGACTTTTGTTTTGGCAGTAAGCTTCCTGTTCTCCCAGACTCTTTTTCTTAACCTGTTCATTGTTGTTGCTGCCTTACCAATCCGGATGTTGATTTCCTGATCTAGGGATAATTTGCTATTTACCACTGATCCTAGATATGTAAAATGGTCTACTATCTCTAGTTCGGCGTCATCAATAAAGATTGATGGTACCCCATGTGCACCTTGTGACATAATCTGTGTCTTCTTTTTGCTAATTGTTAAACCAAATTCAGAACAAGCATTGGAGAATGCAGATAGTAGACATTGCAATTCTTCCTCAGAGTGGGTCGTAACTGCAGCATCATCTGCAAAAAGCAACTCTCTGATCAGTACCCTCCTAATTTTGGTCTTAGCCTTCAATCTCTGAGCATTGTAGAGGCCGCCATCTGAGCGTGAGTGAATGTATATACCACCATCCTGATCACGAAATGCATATTTCAGTAGAAGTGAAAAGTATATTCCAAAGAGGGTGGGAGCTAGTACACAACCTTGCTTAACTCCACTCTTGATTTCAAATTCTTCAGAAGTTGCACCATCAAACTTGATTATACCCTTCATGCCTGTGTGGAATGATTCCACAATGGACAGAAGAGTTGGTGGCAGCCAATCTTCTTTAGTGCCTTGAACAGACCCTCATGACTGACCAAATCAAATGCCTTTGTGAGGTCGATGAAGGCAATAAACAGTGGTTGATTCTGTTCACGGCATTTTTCTTGCATTTGTCGCAATGAGAATATCATATCAGTGGTAGACCGGTTCTGTCGAAAGCCACACTGTGATTCGGGGTAGACTTGATCTCCTAGGACTTGAAGTCTGCGCAGAACAATTCTGGCAAATACTTTTCCAACAATACACAGAAGTGAGATACCCCTATAGTTGTTGCAGTCGCTCCGATCGCCCTTGTTCTTGTACAGTGTTATGATGCTTGAATCTTTGAAATCCTGTGGGACTTGTCCTTCACGCCAGCATAGCTCTATTAGCTGGTGGATCTGTATAGTGAGTGTGTCTTGCCCACTCCTGATAACCTCTATTGGAATCCCATCCTTACCTGGAGCCTTGCCAGATGCAAGTTCATTTATAGCACACTTAACTTCTGTTATGGTGGGAAGTGTGTCCAGGTGGTCAAGAGTTGGTAGAGCCTCTATGGCGTTGAGGGCATCATCCGCTAGTTTGGTCTCACTTGAGTAAAGCTCCAAATAGTGCTCTACCCATCTGTCCATCTGCTGTTTCTTATCAGTGATGATTTCTCCAGTCAAGGTTTTCAATGGTGCACTTCTTTTGATCACTGGACCACAGGCTTTCTTTATTCCTTCATACATGCTTCTTATATCTCCCTTATCACTTGCGATTTGAATGGACTCACATAACTTGATCCAATAATCATTTGCACACTGCCTGGCAGCCTTTTGCACATCCTTCCTAGCTTGCCTAAGCTCACTCAGAGTGTTACGCGTTGGTCTTTCCTTGTTTCTTAAAAGAGCTTTCTTCTTCTTATCAATCAAGGGCTGCAGAGTCTCGCTGTTGGCCGCAAACCAATCCTGCCTCTTATGATCCACAGTGCCGTAAACCCCTACGGCAGTTTTACAAAGAGTTTCCTTAATTTGACCCCACTTTTCATTTACTGTACAATTTTCTGGTGTATCAGTGAAAGCGTCTTCAAGTTGCTGTTGAAACTGAAAGCACTTTTCAGGATCATGAGTGTTAATAATATTAATCCTGAGGCTAGATTTGTGTTTAGCTGTGTAGATTCTCTTTGGTCTCAGTCTAACCCTTGCAACAACCAAAGAATGATCCGTATCACAGTCAGCACTGTGGTAACTACGAGTCAATGATATATGGTTCAGATGTTGTCTCCGTGTGATGATGAAGTCCAGCTGGTGCCAATGGCCGGATCTTGGATGTTTCCATGTGACCTTATGCATCTCTTTTGTTTTAAAAAAAGAGTTTGTAATACATAGGTCATTACTGGTGCAATGCTCCAGCAGCCTTTGCCCATTTTCATTCATGCGACCGATGTTGTATTTTCCAAGGCACACTGGCCATGAACTCGAGTCCTTGCCCACACGAGCATTGAAATCACCGAGCATATAAATGTAGTCAGATTTTGGAACTGCCTTGATCACGGAGTCTAACTCCTCATAGAACGAATCCTTCACATCATCAGAGGAATCGAGTGTCGGTGCATATGCAGTAATAATGGTGGCAAACCCACAAGAGGTTGCCAAGCGCAGGGATAATAGTCTTTCATTTCCTCCTGCTGGAATTTCAATCATTCCCAGTAGCGAATTCTTCACTGCAAAGCCCACACCATGTTGCCTTTTTTCTGCCTGCCCTCTACCCTTCCAGAAAAAGGTGTAGTTGTTTTCCCTGAGTGACCCTTCCTCAGCGAGGCGAGTCTCCTGCAGGCCAGCAATATCAATGTTTAGGACGATTGAGTTCGGCATCAATCACAGCCGTTTTTCTCACATCGTCAATATTGGTCAAGTCAGTGGAAAATCCTGAACACATGGTTCTCACGTTCCAGGTTGCAAGCCGTAGCTTGAGGTTTCTATTTTTATTTTTGTTTGTACCTGGTGCATTGGTTTTACAGCCTGCGATTCAGATTTTGTCCTAGCCCCAAGCACCCATTGAAGCAGGCAGGCTGTGGCGGATCAGCACCCAATTGGCTGGGGACTGCCCAGCTTGAGGCGGGCGGTAGCTGATCAGTGACACCTATAGGTGTCTCCCACCGTCAGAGGCAACGCGTGGCGCCCCATGTCTACGCCAACTGACAAGGACTTATAACCCGTAACAGTTGCCTCTCGCTTTGATTCCGAGACCAGTTAAGACCAGGGATGGAGTTATTGCCTCTCCATAGCACAAAGCCTGGGCTAAAATATAGAGATCATGTGTTGCCCATGCAGCATGATCCCTCTCTCGGCCTACCTAGTTTACTCCAGAGGAAAGGTAACACCCCTACATCTGGAACAAGACAAGCTGCAGAAGCTGCCGGATCAGCAAAGCAATGCTCTAACTGTCCGCCTGTCGGAGCTTCGATCCTAGACCAGTCGCCAACCAAGGCTTAGGGCCTGGTCTGCCCTGCCATGACATTTTGTCTTTAGCTTGCATTTCCTCGCACCAGGGTAAGGCTTGTACCCTCCCAATTGCGCTCTTCCGCCCGAAGCCGTTGGCACAATGTGGGGTGTCGGGTTTGGTAAGCGCCGCCCAACGTTCGGCGCTAACAGAAACCAGGTAGTACCGTCTACTGTTATACGGTAGCTCAGTCATATCTGACTAAGACCTGACCTCGATATATATATATATATATATATATATATATATATATATATATATATATATATATATATATATATATATATATATATCTTCTCTTTGGCTTCCTGCGTAGTGTTCTTGTTTGGCCACCCCTCTTTTAATTTGCTGCTCTCGCAGTCTGGCCATTGTTGTAGATTCACGGTCATCACTTGGTTCTCGCAAAAGTCTTACTTCTCGTAGAGCATTCAGAATGTCGGCCTGGTCCATGGCGCGTCCGCCCTCCACAGTAGCCTCACCTGCGAGTTTGTCAGCCCGCTCATTTCCCTGTACACGTTAGTCGCTACACGTTGCAGGATTTGCTGAGGAGGGGATCCGAGCACTTATGGACTGAATGGTTCGATGTGCAATGAGGATGATCTGTCGACTAACTAACTAACTAACTAATATATCTTCTCATCTCATCAGGTTTCTCTTGTACCTTGCTGTGTCGTGGTGAAGCATAAACAGCGGAAGAATGCCCGTGTATTGGCTTCATATATCGAATTACCCATGGTCTCTGTAATTCCCTCTATCCATCCATAGGGTGACGGGGTAGGGGGTATCCCTTATCAAAGGAGAAGTAAGGTGCCTCCTTCCCTCCGCTAGCCTACGAAATACCCTTGGGAAATGTGGAGTATCCGTTTAGCCCCCAAATCAGGGTTACGTGAAGCCATTTGTGCAGGTGATGGATGAATCTGAAGAGCGGGTGATAGATAGTGGTAGGTTATGGCCTCCTGCTTCACGAGGTAGACAGAAGATCACTTTTATTTATTTATTTATCTTTTTTTTTTTTGAGGAGACAATGGCTACGACCATTGACCAGTATGGTCACTGCCAAGATGGAAAGCAATGGCAAACTACCTTCTTTACAGATGCTAAGAAAATTATGTTGCGCGGTCTCATCGAAAATCAGAGAAAGGGCGTATATGGGTGGTCCATGGGAGCAGCCTCACCCGGTATGGATAGTCATGTGCATCAGGTGACTCCAGACTGTCAGCAGGCTACTAGGTGCATACGATTACTGTCATTGAAAGTAGGAACTTGGAATGTTAGAACATTGTGTGAAGATGGAAAATTAGAAAACATCAAACAATAAATGGAAAGATAGAAGCTTAACATATTAGAAATGTGCGACACGAGATGGGAAGGGGCAGGGGTCAAGAAAGGAGAGGACTGTAAGATTATTTATTCTGGGGGAGAAGAACGGCAAAGAGGTGTAACCATTATATTGGATCGGCAATCATCAAATTCTGTTAAAGGATATTGAGCCGTGTCAAACAGAGTCTGAAAAGGTAACAACGTCAGTACTAGACAACCCAGAGAAGTATGTGAGGAACTTATCGTCATACGTACTCAACAACATTGAAACAGAGGCCCTTGCATACGGATTAAAATTATGCATAAAGCCTAAACACATCAATCGTGTTGAGTCGCAAGCACAGTTTGAAATGTTGTTTGATCAAGTCTCCAAGTTATCACCTACCTCTGCTGATTCGGTCGGGTGGCTGAAGGCCAAACTGGTAGATTTAGAACACCAGTATCGCACAACACCCTCTAAACAGACGTGTCCGCTGACCAACGAACACCTTACTGCCTTAAAAGCGTTAAAGGCTAACAAAACCCTCGTCATACTGAAACCTGACGAAGGGAGCTATCAACGCAAGCCAGAATTGTGTAAACAGAAAGACATGTTAGTCAGCTTAAAATTACCGTGGTAGACAATCGACATTACTGTGCGAAATTGTGTATATTTCAACTTGAAGGATTTATCTAGTTAATTTCACGTAAGTTGTGTGAGTTCTGCAGTATGTACCTGACGAGATGCAGCGAAATATGCCAGGCAATAAATCGTGCAATCTATTGTTTGTGTCTTCGTTATTCAAATTCACTACGGGAAAACATTGTTTTGAATTTCTCAAACGTCGCCTCCCATTACCAACTGTGAAGCGATTAGATGGATTACTCAAGCTGAAGTGTAAGATATCGCTACAGGATTGTCGATTGAGATTTCTCGAGGAATGCCTAAGGACGGGGATATTTCCTCACCGGTATTTCAGATCTCTGAGGACGGACAGAATATGTCCGACAAGAAAAAACCTGAGACGACTGACAAAAAACCAGATAGAAGAAACCCAGTCCAAGCTGGCCAACTTGAAGCGCACACACAGTTCTGCCTACTACGTCACCCAAGAATTGAGTTTGTATGGCTACTTGAAGTTCACGAAATTCTGTACAGAAGCAGTGTACAAGGTGAAAATCGCAGAGAATGCTCGCCTCAACAAATCACTGAGCACTGAAAAGGTAACAACGTCAGTACTAGACAACCCAGAGAAGTATGTGAGGAACTTATCGTCATACGTACTCAACAACATTGAAACAGAGGCCCTTGCATACGGATTAAAATTATGCATAAAGCCTAAACACATCAATCGTGTTGAGTCGCAAGCACAGTTTGAAATGTTGTTTGATCAAGTCTCCAAGTTATCACCTACCTCTGCTGATTCGGTCGGGTGGCTGAAGGCCAAACTGGTAGATTTAGAACACCAGTATCGCACAACACCCTCTAAACAGACGTGTCCGCTGACCAACGAACACCTTACTGCCTTAAAGCGTTAAAGGCTAACAAAACCCTCGTCATACTGAAACCTGACAAAGGGAGCGGTACAGTACTGATGGACATGTCAGATTACCAGAGAAAAATGGATGTAATATTCTCAGACGAATCCAAATTCAGGATAGATCAAAGAGTAAACAAGTCGGAGGACCTGGATGCTATAATGAGGAAAGAGATCCAGTCACTTGTGAATGCGGGACTCATCAGTGAGGCCACTGCAAAAACGCTCACACCACGCGGCTCGCACACTCCTCAGATGTACGGTCTACCCAAACTTCACAAGCCCGGCATCCCGCTAAGACCTATCCTGTCCATGGTTAACTCTGCACAACACCGAATGGCGAGATGGTTAGCCGAAATGTTAAAACCAGTACGACAGTCCTTCGATCCAAAAATACTCAGAGATACATTCCAACTGGTGGAATTATTGGATACTATGGACATAAATAACAAACACATGGCATCCATGGATATAGCCTCCCTATTCACTAACGTTCCATTAGAGGAGACAGTGAAAATAATAAGGGAACGCATTGAAGACAAACAACTAAAATTAGGCATACCAACACCTATTCTGGAGAGGCTACTACTACTATGTACCGCCAACATCCTATTCAATTTTCAAACTAAGTCATACCGCCAAATTGACGGAGTGGCCATGGGGAGTCCTCTTGGTCCTATTCTAGCGGACATCTTCATGGCACACTTAGAAGAAAAGAGATCCTCAGACATCAACAACTTGGCCTTTTACCGGCGTTATGTGGACGATATACTAATCATCACCACAGACGAGCTACAAGCAACATCGTTTCAGGCCACAATGAACAAGACGCATAAAAACATCTCTCTATCTATGGAACACGAACACAACGAAGCGTTACCGTTCCTAGATATTCTAATGAGACGTAGAGCAGACGGCACAATTCAAAGATCGGTGTATCGCAAAGAAACATGGACTGGCCAATACCTAAATTTTCAGAGCTTCACACCTGTCCAGTACAAACGGGGCTTAGTACGGACCTTGTTTGACCGTGCTAGAAAGATATGCACCCAGGACACACTGACAGAGGAATTTGAAACTCTGAAGAATGTCTTAAACCTGAATGGGTACTCCACAGGATTTATAAAGCGCCATTGCCAACAGCCCAAACCCAAAGCAGACGTAACTACAGTCCCTAAACTCAAGGTATTCATCCAGCTAACCTTTCGAGGGGATGACGTAATGCAACGTCTACAAGACCGGCTTACTACAGCAGTAGGTCAAACATTCTGTGCGGCAACTCCAGTCATTAGATGTAAAACCGTACCCATTCCTACACCAACAGTCAAAGAGCCTGTTCCTCTGTACGCCACAAACAATTGTATTTACCAATTCACATGTAGATGCCAGGCCGTTTACATTGGCCGAACGGAGAGACAGCTTAACAAACGGGTGTTAGAACACATACCTCAATGGAGTCAACAAGATACAACACACAGGAGATGATAGCCACGAGGAGCCGACACACCGGAAGCTCCCGGCGTCTTCAATCGGCAAGCACATTGTTGCCAGTCGCCATGTTGTGTCCAGAGAGACTGCATTTCGCGTGTTGTTTAGAACACAGAATACTCGCTTGTTAAAATTTGCAGAAGCAATTATGATCTATCAACGCAAGCCAGAATTGTGTAAACAGAAAGACATGTTAGTCAGCTTAAAATTACCGTGGTAGACAATCGACATTACTGTGCGAAATTGTGTATATTTCAACTTGAAGGATTTATCTAGTTAATTTCACGTAAGTTGTGTGAGTTCTGCAGTATGTACCTGACGAGATGCAGCGAAATATGCCAGGCAATAAATCGTGCAATCTATTGTTTGTGTCTTCGTTATTCAGAGTTATAGTAGTAAAATTAAACGGAAGACCTTTCAAAATAAATGTTATTCAAGTATATGCTCCAAAATGTTAATGGGGTGAAGAAAGTATACAGGAATTTTATAATGACATTGAGTCTGCTTTAAAGAACTATTTAAAAAAATCAGAAATACATATTATAATGGTTGATTTCAACGCAAAAGTAGGAAATCAAGGCGTTGGATGCAGTGTAGGCAACCATGGTTTGGGAGAGCGAAACGAAAGAGGATACCGACTTGTAGAATGTTCAAATGAACAAGAAATAGTTGTAGGAAACACCAGGTTTAAACAGCATCCTAGAATATTATGGACATGTAGGAGTCCAGAGAGCAGGATTAAAAACCAGATAGATTACATTCTGATTAGCTGAATTTTTCGACATGCGTTACCAGTTGTAAAAACCGTCCCCAATGCATACTGTCACAGTGATCACAGATTAATTACAAGCACATTGAGGGTAAAGTTAAAGAAAGTCAAGTAAACAGCAGGAAACCCTGAATATGATTTGTGCAAATTGAAAACTGACAAAGAAATACAAGATAATTTTAACATAGAAGTAAAAAAACAAAACAAATTTGATATATTGTCTGATCTGTATATCCTATATCAAGATGTGGATGATCAATGGGAAATGTTGAAGAATTCAATCAGTTGTGCTGAAGAAACAACTATTCCAAAAATAAAGAAAGTGAGTTTAAGACATGGATGACTGAAGAGATTTTATAACTAATGGAAACAAGAAGACAGAACAAAAATAATCCTGTCAAATATGAAGAAATTCACAGAAAAGTCAGAATATTATGTAAGGAGGCAAAAGAAGCATGGCTTGAGAAACTGCATAGAAGTTGAAAACCAACACAGCAGTAAAAATACCAAACTAATGCATACAAGAATTCAGGAGATTACTAATCAAAGAACACACACATCAGCAGAATGTCTAAAGACAAAAGATGGAAAAATCCTAATAGAAAAAAGATCAGATTTTACATGTATGGTCAGATTATGTGAAAGACTTTATGATGATAACAGAGAAGAACAGTATAGCATTCAAAATAATAGTGAAGGACCATCAATTTTGAAGATGGAGGTTCAGAATGCTCTTAACCATGTAAAATCTGGCAAGACACCCGGTTTAGACAGCATCACAACAGAAATGATTAATGATTTAGAAGAATATGGAATAGATATAGTTACTAGACTGCTGAATACAATATATCATACTGGAAATATACCTCACGAATTATGTAACTCTGTATTTATTGCAATCCCAAAGAAATCAGGAGCCTTGGAATGTGATTAACATTGAACAATTAGTATAATGAGTCATATCACGAAGATGATAGCATGATTAATTAGAGTTAGGAAGAAAATACAGCCTGATATAGGAGAAGAACAATGTGGGTTTTTACAGGGGTAAGTTAATAAGTAAGTCACAAATGGCTGTAGAAAAATAACTAAATATGATAACAACTTGAAACCAGTTTATTACTATACATATATTATCCATTTGTTTCTCAACATAAATTCCACCAACATTGATTCACTTATCCCATCGAGTTATCAGTCCTCCCAAACCGGCTGCATAGAACTGTGTGCTTTGTTTTCATTTACCTCCCTTCCCATAGAACTGTGGGACTTACTTATTGACTAGCCCTCGTTTTCTACCCAGCTTTGCACCGCTTTACGGGATAAACATTTGTCAGCATAAACACTGAAAACCCACCTTGGCGGGGGACATTTCGTGAATGACGCCAAAGTTGAATGTGACGTGAAAACGTAGTTTAGAAATCAGAGCACGAAGTTATATGCAGCCGGTTTGGGAGGACTGATGTTGAGAAATAAAGGGACAATGAATGTATAAAAATAAACTGGTATTTTAGTTCGTATCATATTTATTTATTTTTCTACAGACATTTGTGACTTACTTATTAACTTACTCTCGAAGACGGCAAGGGTACAGTAAATGCTGTTTATATACTGTGAACAGTAATTGAACGGACTATAGATGTAACAAAGATCTACACCTTTGCTTTATTGACTACGCAAAGGCTTTCGATAAAGTGAGACATGTCGACATGATAAAGATGTTAGAAGAGTTCCAAATTGATGGAAAAGACATTAGACTTGTAAACAACATTTTTGGAAACAACAAGCTGCCATAAGAATTGAAAATGAAGTAGGTCAATATCAGCCTATTAAGAGAGGTGTGAGACAGAGATGTGTAATGTATCCTGATCTTCTTTCCCTGTACAGTGAAAATATTTTCAGAAATATAGAAAATATGGAAGGAATCAGCATTGGGGGACGATACATCAATAACATTAGAAATGCAGATGATACAGTCTTGATTGCAAACAATGATCAAGACCTGCAACATTTAGTAGATTCGTTTGTTGCACACAGTAAACAACTACGGTTAGAATTGAATTGTAAGAAGACACAGGTTTATATGGTCATCACTGGGAAGAAGGAAATACGCCAATCTAATATCCAAGTAAATGGGCATATTCATAAACAAGTGGATCGGTACAGTTATCTCGGAACAGTCATAACATCTGATGGGAGATGACTTGACGAGATTAGAACAAGAATTGCCATTGCGAAGGTAGCCTTTTGCAAGATGAAAAACACACTGACCAATAAAAAGATATCAACTGAAACGAGAAAAAAGAGTGTTGAAGTGCTACATAGAACCTGTACTTTTGTAAGGATGTGACGCGGGGCAATTAGCATACAAGCTGGAAAAAAAAAATCTGATGGCTGTGGAAATGTTGTTTCTGGAGAAAATGCAAAGAATACCATGGAAAGACAGAAAAACCAATGAAAACGTCTTTCAAGAAACAAATGAAGATCGTAAACTGATTAGAGACATTAGAAGTAGACAGTCAAAATTTCTTGGGCATGTTATGAGAAGAAATGGATTGGAGAACATGACGACAACTGGCAAGATCGAAGGGAAGACCGACGAGTAAATACTTGAATGGCTTGGCCACTTTGCATGGTCGAGACAGAAACACGGTGCTGATTCATGACATTGGTGATTGAGTGAGATGGCAAAACAGTGACCGCCCACGCTTATCGGCATGGCACATGACGGATGAATGGATCGTTTAGGTGGCCGGCCTCTTTATTTTCTTTCGTCTGGTCTGTACATCATTGCTTGTTGAGGTATACTGTTAGCTGTATTATATGGCCAAACCAGTTAACCTGCTGTTTTATGATAAAATCTAGCGCTGCTATAACCCCAACTTTAGTCCTGATTTCTTCATTTTTGATCTTCTCTCTTCTTGATACATTGAGTATTCTTCTCATGAATCTCATTTCTGTTGTTGTGATTTTCATCTCATCTCATCATGTTTCTCTTGTACCTTGCGGTGTCAAAGTGAAGTATAAACAGCGGGAGAGTGCCCGCTTATGGGCTTCATGTATCTATATTCCCATGGACTCTGTTATTCCCTGCGTCCATCTTGCACGTGGTCGACCTCTTCCTCTGCTTCCCTCTGGTCTGTACATCATTGCTTATTGTGGTATACTGTTAGTTGGTAACCCACTTGCATGGCCAAACCATTTGACTTGCTGCCTTCTAATAAAATCTAGTGCAGCTATAACCGCTATTTTAGTCCTGATTTCTTCATTTCTGATCAAGAATTGTGATTTGCATTTCTATTTTTCTGTCATTGTCCAGGTTTAGAATTGGTAATCACAGTTGGCAGGAACATTGTGCTGTATAGTGCTTTCTCAGTGGCTATTGATATATGTTTTTTTTTTAGTATTGGTGCCATGTGTACAGTGAGTTGGTTAGCCTTATTTAATCTATTTTCGATCTCATCTACGGATTTGCCATTTATTGATATACAAGGGACGTCCATTTGAAACCCGTTCCCATGGCTTTATTACAAAAGCATGAAAGAAACATTAACAGTTGTTGTAGAATTAAACAAAGCATTCATTTTGAATGAATTATGCACCATGGGTTGGTCAGAAGACGTCGCCGTAGGCATTCAGGTAAGCATCCCATTGCTTAGGTAGGCAGCGAATGCCGTCCGCAAAAAAGGATTGTGGTTGCTCACTGAACCAAGTGTTTACCGCGTTCATTACGTCTGCATCTGTGTGAAATTGTTGCCCCTGGAGAGATTTTTTTAACACGTCCGAACAAATGAAAATCACATGGTGACAAATCAGGACTATAGGCTGGATGTTGCAGAATTTCCCACTTCTTCCTTGCTAATGCTTCCTGCACAATCTTTGCGACATGCGGGCCAAAAAGTCGGCCAACAATAGCCCTTCGTGGTCAAAAATGCGCTTAGCATAACCTTATCTGCGGAAACCTGTAACTTGCATTTTTTGGCTTTTGGTGATCCAGCATGCTTCCATTGCATGCTTTCGCTTTTGCTGCTCGGCTCAAAGTGATGACACCATGATTCATTGCCTGCCACAATGCGGAAGAGAAATGCATCCCCCTCCACTCTGTAACGCAGCAAGTGGTTGAAACACCATCCCATGCGTTCCTCTTTTTGGTGGTCGGTCAACATCCGTGGTACCCACTCTGTACACACCTTCCGATATTGCAGTTACATCTGCATGTAAATTGGTAAATACCATTTGTTTTGGAGTACAAAGCTACAGGTTCTTTTATTGCTGGGATGGGGATCGGTGTGTTTCTGTACCTGATGACTAGAGTTGCAGCACATAATGTTCGCTCGACTGCTAGAGGCCATCTACATTGGTGTCGAGGCCATCTACATAGGTAGAACTAAGCGACAGTTACATTGCAGGGTTTCGGAACACATTCCGAATTGGGTGGACAAGATACTACACACAGAAGATTGTAGCCTAGGCAGGCCGACACACCGGAACAGTCCTGCTTCATCGGTCGCGAGACATGTGCTCGAGAGCGGTCACGTGGTTGAAAGAGACAGTGCCTTCTGTGTGTTGTTCAACACACAAAGTAGTGGATTGTTAAAGTTTGCTGAAGCTATAATAATCAACCTTCGTAAGCCGTCCTTGTGCAAGCAGAAAGACATGTTAGTCAGTTTAAAACTACCGTGGTAGACAATCGACATTACTGTGCGAACATGTGTATATTTCAGTTTGAAGGATTTATCTAGTTAATTCACGTAAGTTGTGTGATTTCTGCAGTATGTACCTGACGAGATGTAGCGAAATATGCCAGGCAATAAATCGTGCAATCTATTGTTTGTGTCTTCGTTATTCAAATTCATCACGGGAAAACATTGTTTTGAATTTATTGTAATGTTTGCTTATTTCGCGCCATCCCAAGTCCTTCCCCGGCTCGTGGTAGCGCCGCCTACGCTCTGACATTATCTATGGTTTCCATGGCAACACACACACGCACGCACGCACGCGCGCGCGCATCTTTCCATCCCACATATGCGTCCGCATGTCAACGCAGGTATGTAACAAGGATTTCTTTGACAGTGATAGTTAAGTGAACTACAAGTGTGAATAGAGGCAATAAAGTAAGAAACATAGCATAAAAATGCCATAGCAGCCTCGTGTTATTATGAAAATATTAACCCAAGCTCATAAGAATTCCCCGGTCAAGATTTTAATCGAGCTGGTCTCTAGGCCAGTGTATCTCAACCTTTCTGCTGGAGCAGATCCTTACGCAAATGTTTACGTTGCTCAAGGAACTCTGTGCGATGATCCAAGGGTCTGTCGTACTTTTTGTAATAAACCAGATGGGCAGACATGTTGCATTTAGCGATTTCGGTCTGTTTGGGCGGAACCCCTGGTTGCCTCGCGGAACCCCTGTTGAAAAACTCTGCTCTAGGCTGTTTATTTAGGCCGGCTCTATTTATATTAGATATTTTGCAAACCTTATGAGATATATTCTATTACTAAAGGTACCTTTTAACTTTACATGTACCTTTCGCGAGACGTAGCTTCACCAGTGACCACTAGTTCTCTGCTCTTAGTGTGCTTCAGTAGGATTTTAATTATGTTTATAATTCAATATCTTTTACCTTTTCAGACCCCGAGTTCTTCACCCTTCATTATCGCTCCTACTAAAAGAAAAGTGGACGCCGAGTGTCGCTTTTCAATGAAGAATGGGGGAAGTAAAGTACTTCTTTGTGGAAACAAAGGACCAGGAAACCAGTTGCGTAATATGCAGCGAAGTTTTGCCGTTTTGAAGGAGTACAATCTTTGGCGTCACTACGAAACAAAACATCTATCAACATAATCAAAGTTTTCTGGAAATTTAAATATTGAACACAACCTACTACTGGCAACGCTGATCGTATTCTGGTATGAACCTAACGCCCATCAACGTCAATATGGAAGCACTATACTCGAGTTTCGCTCTTGTTTGAGCTCGTCAGTAGTGCATATCCTTGACCGGATCCGGAAACAAGCCTCGGATCACTGGCGTGTGAAGCGGGTGTTTAACCACGCGGCACACGCTGGACACGGCCAAATTATCATAACAGAATATTACAACGTCACCCATCGTAGGCTATAGCTCAAAATTGCCCGATCGCCGTGATTGAAGTCCGTCAATCGCTGTGGACCCGAACGATCAGGACTTTTCACTGGCAAGGCACACCAGGCCGCCTAAATCCAGTGAGCAATAATCAAATTGATTATTTGGTTGTTTCGGAATTTCAAATCCCGAAACAACCAAATAATCAGTTTTCTGGAAAGTTACGCTCTGAGAAATATGTGTCCATGAAACGTAGTTTAGAAACACAAAGAAATCTCTTCACGAGAAAGTTTGCTGAAAATGAATCTGTCACTCGTACAAGTTACAAAACTAGTGCATAAGATTGGCATAAAGAGGAAAATCGTTTACTGATGGTAACTTCATCAAAGCGTGTGTGATGGAAGCAGCAAATGACTTGTGTCCTGAGAAAACAGATTTGCTTGGAACTACCAGCCTTTCGGCAAATTCAGTTGTGTGAAGATTAGAAGAACTTGGAGAGAACATAGTGCTACATATACGCGAGAAAACTAGGAACTTATGGTATTCTATGGCGCTGGATGAGTCTACTGAATCTCTCGAGTACGTCACAACTTCTTCGTGTTCATTCGTTGTAGTCAATCTGGACTTTCGGAACCTACCTGGCTGTCAAAGTATGTCATTTTTGGTATGACATCACATCCCACACTGATTGAACTGCATTTGAAACGTTCAGGTACAGTATAACCTCGTCTATGATCTCTACAGAACCATCAAAGCGTTTCGGGAGATAGATGTCATTGTTTGAAGCACACTGGAAGGAGAAAATTTATCTCATTTTCACTGTTTTCAAGAGCGCTTTGCGCTACAATCGCCGAAGATGTTAGCCTCGATTTTCCTGAAAAGAATTACTTCGTGACTTGAAGAAGCACTTTTTGGAGAGATTTTCAGATCTTGACAGAACTTGAGAGTGACATTCTTCTGTTCCAGAATCAGTTTGATTGTAACCTTGATGATGTGCCAATTGAACTGCAATTGGAGCTCATTGATTTGCAAGCAAATGACTTGTTGAAAGAGAAGCACAGAGAAGGACAATTTGTTGAATTTTACCGCTGCTTACCTGATGTTGAGTTTCTGAAAGTGAAGACATTTAGCCGATGGTATGGCATCAGTGTTTAAAACAACTAATGTCTGTGAGCAAACATTTTCACAAATGAAGTATGTGAAGTCAACACATCGAACGAGATTGCGTGATAAACATTTGAAAGCAGTTATCTTGATTAGATGCAGCAATTCCAAACCAAACATTGATGATATTTTGAAAGCCAAATATCAGTTTCACAAATCTCACTAAACTTTTTTGCTGCTTAGTTTGTAAGATTCGGATATGTGCACACTAGGTTTGATGTAACTATCTTTTTGCTAACGCCGCCTTCTTTGATAACCTGTTTTTAGTAATTAAATATGTTGGTTGTCTTTGATTTTGTGCATTGCACGCCACTCACCCATGATTAACTTAGTTTTTCGTCTTTTTTACCCACAGCTTTAGTTTGGCTTGCAAGTATTGTTAAATTTAGTTGCATATCCTATACAGGAACTTTTACAGTCAACACCAGCATTTTTTGCTGTTGTTGATGTCTTGGTAAGTTTACGACGATCAGTAGCTTGCCAATGCTTTCTGAACGACCGGCACCCATACCGTAGCTTAAAAAAACCTGCCCAACGCGGTCTACAGACATATCGCGCGCAGCTGTGTTTCGAACGTGGGTATACGGGATTAGCGAACGGAGTCCGTAATACCTTCGCCACGGAGATTGGCGAAAGTATTGTACAGATAGTGTATCCGGCCCGCGCTCGTCATTTTGTCGGTTATCCCGCCCGCCGTGACAAAAGTTTGGTGACCCCTGTTCTAGATGAATGATTATTGTGCTTTCTTGCAACAGCCACTCTCAGCTTCCTTGATGACGACTACCCACAGGATCTCTGGATCCGAGTCTACACATATGGGTCAGCACAAAATGCTGTTCGAAATGGAGGAGCGGGAGTGTACATAGAATACCCAAATAATACTAGAGACACGGCCAGAGTTCCAACAAGGAAAGTACTGCCATAACTATGATGCTGAAATTGAGGCAATCAAGATAGCCACAGAGAAATTACAAAATACCAGCCATGGTACACAACCTGTGGTGATATTGACAGATGCAAAATCCGTAAAAGAGGCGCTCCTGTCTGGGAACTTGCCATTTCTAAGAGCACTACTTTCTGAACTTAGCAGTCAGCGTAAGGTCACCATACAGTGGATACCATCCCACTGTGGAGTCCCCGGAAACGACAGAGCTGATCGATTGGCTAAGGAAGGAGCAAAAGAAGAACAACCTGATGTGCACATTACATACCACTAAAAGAAACGAATGATCAAATCAGTCAGAAGGCCACCAAACCTTACTCAAGACGACTACCACGTTATGGACAGACCAGAACAGGTCATTATTCTGCGCCTCAGAACAGGACACAATAGATTACGCAACCACATGTATACAAAATTCAAGATTGGTGACTCAGCCTTGTGCACAAGTGGTTTGGCGTCGCAGACAGTAGAGCACATACTCCAGGATTGTCCAAACTGCAACATATCCAGGCGAACCTTCTGGCCTAGAGAGACAACAGTGGAAGATAAACTGTATGGACCGCTGAGTCAACTAAAAAATATAAATTAATATGAAAAAAATCATAAATTAATATGAAATCAGTTTGACTTTTGGTGTCTAGATCGTTCCATTTATACAAGGTGTATATGTGTGAGTCTTTGTGTTTAAAAATGTGTTTGTCATAAATAGATTGTGTTGAATGCATAGCTCTATCAATCTGCTCCCATTATTATTTCTTTCGTTGTATTGGGCTCCAAATGCTCCAAGATCTTTCTGTATGTCCGTTCTGTTATGTTCCTGGTCTTGCTTTGAAGTCTCCCATAACTATGATGTTGTCTTTCTTGTCTATTTTATTAAGTGTATCGTGGATGTCTTCGAAGAACTCCTCTCACTCTTGATCATTGTTGTTTGTGTTACATGGTGCATATATACGTAAATATGTAGTAATTGTCTATTCTTTTATTCTCACCGTTATTATTCTTTCTGATATAAATATATTATTTCTAATATTCTACTTGCTAGCCCAGCTTCAATGACTACTCCTATGAACTTCCTTGTTGCTCCACTCCGGAGTAGACGAACATACAATTTTGGTGGATCTACTTGCATCCCTTCCCTTTTATACCCAACAATCCAATGTTCCTCTTTTCCATTGTTTCTATCAGCTCTTCTTCTTTACTATTAAAACCGCAGATTTTATTAGTGCATAACTTTATAATCGCTGGTCTGTCTCGTTTTCCTTCAACAGTGCCCGATTCTTTTGGATCAGTCTGTTGTTTATTGTGTTTTCTTCTAGCAAGAAAAGAATCCCCTGCAGGCTTGGTAGGCCAGTGGCAGGTTTAGGATGAAAGAATCTGATCAAGTCGAGTCCGTTCCCCCCTGGATAGCCATAGCACTGTTAGCTCATGACCTCGAGGTCATGGTTTCCTGGTCTTCACCGCGGGGAGGTAGGGTTGACTTGTGTAGTCTGCAGGACATCGGTAGGTTAGTATTTTCCACTTTTCACCCGATCCTAACCCTTTTGATTTCAAGGCCAGGAGCAGTCCACACCTTGTAGACGTTATATATATATATATATATATATATATATATATATATATATATATATATATATATATATATATATATATATATATATATATATATATATATATATGTGTGTGTGTGTGTGTGTGTGTGTGTAAAATGCAATGTCTGTCTGTCTGTCTGTCTGTCTGTCTGTCTGTCTGTCTGTATGTCTGTCTGTCTGTCTTTTATTCGATCGCGAACTGTCCATCCGTTTGAGATGAAATTTTCTACACGTCTTCTTCTCATTCCGGTGCTGCCAACTGTCATTGTTTGTTAGTTTACAAACAGCTATTTACGTAATAAAATTAATAAAATTAAAACATTACAATTAATACATAGCGAGGGGACTTAACTTAAGAAACGTTATATCAAGGGACATAACATTTAGTAGCATAGCTATATATTTTATATATAATTGTTGCATTTTTATCAAAGCTTTATATAATGTTTGTCTACAGTTATTTGCAGGCATATGCGTATGGTATATATAATATATAATGATACAATCTCTAAGGCATTTTTAAAGTTTTCATAAAAATAATGCGGGGTGATCAAACCACCTCACATAGCTTCACCTTAAATTTGGACCACTGTGGGCAATAGCTCACAGTGATACTAAGGGTCCACGCCAAAAAAAAAAAAGGGGGAGGCGGGGGAACCAGCTGGTCTGGGGTAACCGCCAAACCCACACAAAAAATTGCCCTATTTAGTTATTGGTATGAAGATTGTTCTCTTCCAATCTGTTCGCCATATTTCCGCGAACGGTAACGGGAGCTTATATGAATACTAATATGAATTGAATGAGACGCTCCCCACCAGGGACTGGCCGAAGGCGGGCCAGGTCGTCTTTCTTGGGAACGGGAACGGGAACGGGAGCAGGGGCCGAATATGAATTAAATGAGACGCTCCTCGCCAGGGGCTGTGCGAAGCCGGGCCGGGTCAGCTAGTGTGTGTGTGTGTGTGTGTGTTTGTATGTGTGTGTGTTTGTATGTGTGTGTGTGTGTATGTATATATATATATACATATATATGTATACATATATATGTATATATCTCATCTAATCTAATCTCATCTCATCATGTTCCTCTTGTACCTTGCGGTGTCGAGGTGAAGTATAAACTTCGTGAGAGTGCCCGATTATGGGCTTCATATATCGATATTCCCATGGACTCTGCTATTCCCTCCGTCCAACGTTTACGTGGTAGGCCTCTTCCTCTGATTCCATCTGGTCTGTACATCATTGCTTGTTGTGGTATGCTGTTGACTGGTAACCTACTTGCATGGCCAAACCATTTGACTTGCTGCTTTCTGATAAAATCTAGTGCTGCTTTAACCCCCACTTTAGTCCTGATTTCTTCATTTCTGATCTTATCTCTTCTTGATACGTTGAGTATTCTTCTCAGGAACCTCATTTTTGTTGTTGTGATTTTTCTTTTCTCTTTTTCTGTCATTGTCCAGGTTTGGCATTAGTAGCACAGAGTTGGCAGGAAGATTGTGTTGTAAAGTGCTTTCTTAGTAGTTATTGATACATGTTTGTTCTTTAGTATTGGTGCCATTTGTCCAATGAGTTTATTTGCCTTATTGCACCTATTTTAGATCTCGTCTTCTGATCTGCCATTTGATGATATTATACTTCCTAGGTACTTGAAACTCTTTACTTGTTTCAAGGGATGTTCGTTTAGGTGAATTGTTGTTGTTTGTTCTTCTTTAGTTATAGTCATTACCTCTATTTTGCTTGTGCTAATGTTCATGTTATGTTCCCTACACATTTCGTTTAGACTATTCATGTGGTCTTGTAATTCAGCTTCTGATTTTGCTATTAGTTCTTGGTCACCCGCAAACAGGAGTTATCTAATGGTTAGATTTGCAGATGGTTCTTCTTCTGTGTTCTCGTCATTAGGTATTCTTGCTGTCTCTGCTTGGCTGGTTTCTTTACATATGTTGTCTATATATGTTATGAACAAGAGAGGGGACAGGACACAACCTTGTCGTACTCCAGATCTCATGGTGAAGGGTTCTGAGTGTCCTCCAGCTGCTCTCACTATGCATTCACTGTTGTTGTATAAACTTCTACATAGGTTTGTTAGATGTGTACTCACTCCATATTGTTTAAGGATTTCCCACAACTTGTTTCTATCTACTCTATCGAATGCCTTTTCTTGGTCGACAAAGGCTAAGTAGAGTGTTTCATTGAATTCGATTGATTTTTCTATAAGTTGTCTAAGAGCAAAAATCGTATCTGTGCATCCTTTGTTTTTCCTAAATCCAAGCTGTGTTTCACTTAGCTGGGGTTCTAATGTAGTTCGTAATCTTTTTTCTAGAATTTTGCAAAATATTTTCCCAGTATGACTCAACAGTGAAATGCCTCTGTATTGTGTGCAGTCTCTTTTGCTGCCTTTGTTTTTCCAAATTGGGATAATTATGGCGTTTCCCCAGTCTCGTGGTGTCTGTTGTTCTACCCAAACATGGTTGAATAGTCTATGTAGCCAAGCTGTTCCTACTTCTCTTGCTGCTTTAATTAGTTCATTTGGTATTTCATCCTGTCCCGGTGATTTGTTCAATGTGGCTAATCTGATGGCTTCTATAATTTCTTCTGTTAGTATGTCTGGTTCTAGTTCTTCGGTGACATCTGTATAGGTCTCTTGAATTCCTGTGACATCTGATGAGATGTTGAGAAGTTGTTCGAAATACTGCTTCCATCTTATTAGGATTTGTTTTTGTTCACTTATTGGTTCTCCATTTTCGCTGTTAATTATTTCAGTTGGGTCAAAGGGTTCTCCTCTTGTTCGCATTGCACCTATCTTTTTGTAGAAGTTTCTAGTTGCCTCCTTGTAGTTTTGATTTAGGGTTTCTCCATAATCTTCCCAGTCTTTTTATTTTTCCCTCTTTACTATTCTATTCACATGTCTTCTCGCTATTCTGTATTCTATGTAATCACATTCCTATTTGCTCTTCAACCACTTTTTAAATGTTTTCCTTTTTGTCTTTTACCGCTTCCTTTACTTCTGCGTTCCACCAACTTGTTATTTTCTTTAACCGTGTTTTGCGTTTTTTCGTGGTTTTTGCAGTATTTAAAATGCTTGATATGAACATTTCCCATTCTTCTTCCATTGTTATTCTTTCTGCAGGTAATTTTTCAAAGAGTTCAGTTAGTTCTTTCTCATAATTTTCTCTTACTGCCTAGTCTTTAAGGTTTTTTAAGTTTACTGATTCGCATGGCATGTGTTTTCCTGCTCTTTGTTTTCTTCTTCTGATTGTTCTTATTGTGGCAACGACTGCTTTATGATCTGTGTTTATACTGAAATTGGGCACTGCCCTTGCATCTAATATATTTCTCTTTCTGTTGGTTCTTGTTAATATAAAATCAATTTGGCTTTTAGTATCTAGATCGTTCCATTTATGCCAGGTGTATACTTGTGAATCCTTATGTTTATAGAATGTGTTTGTTATATATAGGTCGTGTTGGCTGCAAAGCTCTAATTGTCTACTTCCGTTATCACTCCTTTCATTTTGCTTGTCTCCAAATGCTACCAGATGTTTTTCTATGCCCACTCTGTTATGTCCTAGTCTTGCATTGAAGTCTCCCATAACTATGATGTTGTCCTGCTTATCTATTTTATTTAGCACGTCATGTAAGTCTTCGTAGAAGTCCTCGCATTCTTGCTCTTTATTGTTTGCATTACATGGTGCGTATATTTGTACATATGTTGTATTGTTTGTTCTTTTATTCTCACTGTTATGATACTTTCTGATATATTTTATTTCTAGTATTCCTCTTGCAAGTCGTGGTTCGATGACTATTCCATCACCGTGTCTTGCTGTTCTACTCCAGAGTAAACAAACGTGTAACTGCGGTATAGCTCCTAGCATCCTTTCCCCTTTGTTCTGGTGTCCGCTATTCCCATCAGTCCAATTTTCCTCTCTTCCATTGTTTCTATAAGCTCTTCTTCTTTACTATTGAAGCCACAGACATTCATTTTGCCTATTTTTTGAGTCGCTGATCTATCTCGTGGTTTATTAACATTGCCGGGTATATATATATATATATATCTTCTTCTTCTTCTTCGTCTTCAGCGTTCCGAGCCATTGAGGCTCTTTGCTGCAGATACAATCCGTCTCCATTCGTCTCTCTGGTTGACCTTCTCTTACCAGTCGTTGATTCCAAGTGCTTCCATTCTTTCTATATGCCCCAGCCATTGTTGTCTATTAACCTTCATGATACCAGTGATTAGCGGGGACTTACACAGATCATAAATATCATTGTTACTTCTTTTTCACTCTCCACTTTCTGTATCCCTAATGGGTTCAAAGATGCGTCTTAAAACTTTGTTCTCAAAGGTATGTAGCAAGGCTTCGTCTCCTTTCGTTGTATTCCAGGTTTCAGAGCCATACAGCACAACTGGTCTGATCAGTGTTTTGTATATTGTGATTTTGGTGTTACGAGATAGCGCATTCGATTTTATTAGGTGTTGTAGTGCATAGTATATCTTATTTCCAGAATTGATTCTAGTTTGTATTTCTTCCCTTATGATGTTGGAGCAGTTGAAGATTGTACCCAGGTATTTGTATGTTTCCGTTCTTTTAATGGTAATATTATCTATTTGTATGTGGCCAGAGATTTTAGCTGTTCCTTCTCTTGAAATTACCATATATTCTGTCTTGGTTGATAGCCATCCCCATCTGTCGGGCTTTTTCCTTTAAGTGAGTCAACATTTCCAATGTCTTTTGTTCATTTTCCCCTATAATATCTATATCATCTGCGTAACCAAGCAGCTTTAATGTTCCTCCAATATCACATTCCTCCTTTACCTTCCTTACAACTTTCTCTAGAGCAAGATTGAAGAGTAGCGGCGATAGTGCATCACCCTGTTATACATTTATAAAGGCAACTGAGCAGCACACTAACTATGTGTGCGTTGTCCTTGTATTGAATCAAAATTGACACATATATGTCACATACCTGTCAATGACACAAATTTGCACCTCGCTTCCAACGTTCTCAATTAGCCATGTAAAAAAAAATATAGCTGTCATCTTCCTTAGCACATAGTCACATCTGTTCATAGCCTTAAAATTACCTGTTCATAATCAACGGGACAACTGCCCGTATGTACTACATTGAGATGTTATGGCATGTATGTGTCAACAGACTTAAAGAGATTCCTTTCAGGAGAATTGTAATACCAAGGTTCGACTGTTCAAGCGGTGGGCGGCAAGCCAGGTGTGGACGATGTATGTTCCACGTTGAGCAGGCTGGTAAAGAGAAGTATACATCTGGAAAATGCTTGAAAGTTAATTGGTTTAAATTCAAGCGAATCAAATTCATTGCACCGGGTTTCACCCGGATGGCTGAGTCTTTTCCAGCTTACTAAAAGCGTCGCACTGAGAACTAACTCCGTAGTTCCAGCGATCACCTACAGTTGCTTCCGAAAAAAATTACATTCGGAAATTGTAAACTAACCCAGGATTTGCAACAGAAATACAGCATCAGTAGTTTACGTTGTATCCCTGACCTACCCGTGGACACTGCTTTGGAGTCTGTGGACAATGAAACACCTACAACCCATGGAGGATCTCGGGACTAGGCTGAACCCGACCAGGTGGCATGTGCTGTGCTAAAAACACAGCTTCATTACATCCACATGTGGTTATTTGCAGATGCTAGTAGTGCCGCCAGCTGGATTGTGAACTTTAAGAGCGGAGACAGAGCTCTACAATGGATATAGCACTTTACTACCGAATCGGAAAGACAGTCTCCTATACCACGCTCTCGTAAATAGATGCAAGCGAGTGACGTGATTCAAACCATCTTAACGTTAATTATAATCATCATGTGCCATGCCGATAAGCGAGGGCTGTGGTGGTTCGCCATCACCAGAGACTTTGTTATTCTCTTAATCTCTACAAGACACCTTTTATCAGATGTTATGACTGTTCTGAGATTGTTGTTCAATTGTTTCAGATTTTTGCCATTTACTTGAATTTTCATTACTATCATCACGTGCCATACCAATAAGCGTGGGCGGTCATGTTTCGCCATCTCATCCGATCATCAGAGTAGTGGATCAGCTCAATGTTCTTGTCTCGTCCATACCATGTGGCGAAGGCATCCAGGTATTTGCCTCTCTGTCTTCCTATTGTACTTTAATGGAGGTTTCCTGTAGTGTGTTCCAGTCAAACACTATGTTAGCTGATGGAGTCTTCCTGTAGTGTGTTCCAGTCAAACACTACGTCAGCTGATGAATGTTTCCTGTAGTTTGTTCCAGTCAAACACTATGTCAGCTGATGGAGTCTTCCTGTGGTTTGTTCCAATCGAACACTATGTCAGCTGATGAATGTTTCCTGTAGTTTGTTCCAGCCAAACACTATGTCAGCTGATGAATGTTTCCTGTAGTTTGTTCCAGTCAAACACTATGTCAGCTGATGGAGGTTTCCTGTAGTTTGTTCCAGTCAAACACTATGTTAGCTGTAGAAGATTTCCTGTAGTTTGTTACAATCAAACACAAGTTTAGCTGATGGAGTTTTCCTGTGGTTTGTTCCAATCGAACACTATGTCAGTCGATGAATGTTTCCTGTAGTTTGTTCCAGTCAAACACTATGTTAACTGATGGAGGTTTCCTGTAGTTTGTTCCAGTCAAACACTATTTTACTTTATGGAGATTCCCTGTAGTTTGTTCCAGTCAAACACTATGTTAGCTGATGGAGGTTTCCTGTAGTGTGTTCCAGTCAAACACTATTTTACCTGATGGAGCCTTTCTGTAGTTTGTTCCAGTCGAATACTATAACTGGTGGAGGTTCAATACAGACATTTTCTCCCTCTATCTCTGTTTCCGCAAATCTTTATAGTTGTCACAATATATTCTAGCTTCTGTCTTCTCATAATATGGCCTAAAAATAATGACTACCTCTTGATAATGTTGGTGATAAGTTTTTGTTTTCGCTTTAGCCTCTTTAAAACCGTTTATATTATTGATGTTGGAAGGCCTAGGAATGTTCAATATTCTTCTGCAGAACCTCATATCTGAAGCTTCTGATGATTTATTTGCTTGTTTACAAGCAAATGTCCAGGATAGACAGCAGCGTGTTATTGTACGAGGGCGAGTCAATAAGTAAGTCACACAGTTCTGTTGGATGGCAGGTAAATGTAGTTGATGTTTTCTAAAAGTGTCATTAGGTGACAGCAACATCGAACTTTATATTCCCGTTCGTCAGGTGGCGCTAGGTGTTTCATGCGCATGCGCAGTGCATAAACAAAATGGTGAATGTACTTACGGGGTGTACAACCAAAGAGCAGCGTGCTGTTGTGTGTTTTTTGTGGACAAAGGACTGCCTGCAAAGGACATTCATAAGGAAATGCTTCCTGTCTATGCTGACAAATGTTTGTCCCGTAAAGCGGTACATAGCTGGTTAGAAAAATGTTCTCAAGGACACTCTAAAATTGTTGATGAAACCCGATCTGGTCGTCCTGTTGAGATTGCAACAGAAGCATCAGAGCAGCGGGCGGAGGAGATAATTAGAGATGACAGGCGAGTAACGATATACTCTGTAGCATCTGCAATAGGGTGCTCACATGGTTCAGCATACAGCATAATGCATGATCGATTGAAATTTAAGAAAGTGTGCTCAATGTGGGTACCCAGACAATTGAAGAGGAACACAAAATGAACCGATTTGGCCTGTCCTTGCATCATCTATGTCGATACGAAGAAGAAGGAGAAGACATGCTGAACAGGATTTTTACTGGGGACGAATCATGGGTGCATCACTCCCAGCCCGAATCAAAGCGTGCTTCAATGCAATGGAAACATCCTTCTTCGCCTTGTCAAAAACTTCAAGGTTACACCATCATTAGGGAAGGTTATACTGGCAGTTTCCTGGGATTGTCAAGGAGTGCTTTTAACCAATTTCAAGAAGAAAGGTGACATTGTGAATTCTGAATCGTACTGTGAAGTTCTATCGATGCTTCATGATGCAGTTCGAAGAAAACGTCCATGACTGCTGACTAGAGGAGTGTTGCTTCTTCATGACAATGCCAGACCACATACTCCTCTGTTAACTCAGGAAAAACTAACCAACTGAGGTTGGAAGTTCTGTAACATCCACCTTACAGCCCCTAGCGATTTCCAACTTTTTGGTCCACTGAAAACCCACCTTGGCGGGAGACATCTCGCGAATGACGCCGAAGTTGAATGTGAAGTGAAAACGTGGTTTAGAAAACAGAGCACGCACTTCTATGCAGCTAGTTTGGGAGAACTTATAAAACGATGGGATAAGTGCATCAATGTTGAAATTATGTTGAGAAATAAAGGGGCAATGCATGTATAAAAATAAACTCGTTTCAAGTTGTTATCATATTCAGTTATTTTGCCACAGCCATTTGTGACATACTTATTGACGTCCCCGCCTAATAGGACACATACATTAAATGATGGATATCGCATATTTCCTTATCTCATTTGTTGATTAAAGGTAATTTCAGAAGAGCACATTAAAATAGTGAATATAAACAATAGATGGCTATAGTCTTATTGTCCATCAGCAATTATTCATCGTTAATACACACTTCTTCAAATAACCTGTCGTCGTTCATAAAATATTTGATATAACGATCCGACACATGCCTCCCCAAGCACGAAATATGTTATCTAGCATAGAACTCGACATTCCCTGTAAATACCAAAGTGAAAAATACTGAATACAAGAAAACTAGTCACAAAGAGCAGACATTCCTATACACAAACTTTCCATTCACAGTAACCTCGCAGACAGAACTAGGATTTTCCTTCTAAATCCACAAGCCAGTCTCTGTGATCTAACAAATGTTACCACGGCTTACCCCACCTAGGGGTGGATTCAAATTCTTCGTACCTTAGGGTATCTTATTACCCACGTATTCATTGCCTCCTAATTAAAATACAACTAACAACCCTCCCCCCTCCCCCCGGGACCTTCTCCAACATATGATATAGATACAACTTATCTCCACGAAGGCTTGGCAAGATAAGCTTTGTATACACTATAATTGGATACACGCTGATATTGTTCACGCAACAGTAATGATGTATAGATGCATGATGTATGTTTGCTTAGTTACCCAGTGAAGAAGCATGTGACCCAATTTATGATGACAGCAGATGAGTATTTCTTTCAATGGAGACTGGTTCTGCTGAGAAATGTATTAGAGTTAGAGACTTCAACACGCCATCAACAGAGAGGGAAAACCTTTAAGAAAATACGTAGTTGCACTTTACTAGGCACTTATGAGCACTAGCCTCACTTTCGAAATGATGACCACGCTACAAGATTAACAACTAGACCCGGCGATTAAGATGCGTCACAGACTTGGCTTTGATTTCGACACTAATGTCCTATCAACAAATTGCAATGTTCTGTAAGCTACCACAGTGTTTGACTGGAACAAACTACAGGAAACCTCCATAGGTGATTTATACTTCAGGTAAAATGGCGACGACCTGACGCGTTTATTCTGTAGGAGACGCTGTTTAGTGTTTACCTGTGGATTATGTAGAGTTATTTCATATTCGTTTATTGGAAGTGTTCAAAAAAAAAAAAAAAGACACGGAAGGCAGGTTGTGGATGAAATTTTGAGGACAGCCGACAGATATTTGTTGGTTATGGTCTCACGTTTCGCGACGGCAGGCAGAGGATCTCTTTCGCGAGACAATGTCTGCGGTCACACGACCAATATGGTTACTGCCATAGAGAAAAGCAACGGCAAACTACCTCTTTAAAAGTGCCTAGTACATTATGATTCGGCTAAAGACGGATCATCGCAAGACAAGGTCAGAGACATAAAAATTAGCACCATGGAATGTTAGGACGCTAAACGACGACGACAAAGTAGTTAACATAAAACAAGAAATGGAAAAAGAAAAAAAAAATTAATATTTTAGGGATGTGCGAAACGAGATGGACAGGAGCAGACATCAAGATAGACGAGGATTTCAAGATTATTTATTCTGAAGGTGAAGATCGACAAAGGGGAGTGGCAATTATTTTGGACTGGACAGCATCAAAATCTGTTCAAGGATATTGGGCCGTGTCGGACAGAGTTCGACTAGTTAAATAACCTTTTAAAATAAATGTTATTCAAGTATATGCCCCAACAGGAGAATCCAGGGACGATAGGGTTGAGGAATTTTATAATGACATAGAGTCTGCCTTAAAAACATGTAAAAATTCAGAAATAAACATCAAAATAGGGGACTTCAATGCAAAAGTAGGAAGTCAAGGTGATAGATACACAGTAGGAAACTATGGTTTAGGAGAGGGGAACGAAAGAGGATACAGATTCGTAGAGTGGGCAAAAGAACAGAAACTGATCGTAGGAAACACCTGGTTTAAGCAATACCCTAGAAGATTATGGTCATGGAGGAGCCTTAATAGCAGGATTAGAAACCACATTGACTACATTCTGATTAGCAAAAGATTTAGAAACGCGTTAACAATAGCAAAAACAGTTCCCACTGCTGATTGTTATAGTGACCACAGATTACTTAAGGTTCATTGAGGATAAAGTTGAAGAAAGTCAAGTATGTAACAGGAAACACTAAATATGATATTGTGTACAATGAGTAATGACAAGGAAATACAAAACAAATTCAACATATAAGTACAGAACAGATTTGATATATCGTCTTATCTAGAGATCCTATTCCAGAATGTTGATGATCAATGAGAAATGTTGAAGAATTCAATCAGTTTGGCTGAAGAAACAACTATTCCAAAATTAAAGAAGGTCGGTCATAAGAAATGGATGACTGAAGAAATTTTACACATAATGGACACAAGAAAACTCTACAAAAATAATTCTGCCAAATATGAAGAAATTCACAGACAAGTCAGGATATTATGAAAGGAGGCAAAAGAAGCATGGCTTGAGAAAAATTGCTTAGAAATTGAAAAACAACACAACACTCAAAATACAAAATTAGTGCACAAAAGAATTCAGGAAATTACAAACAAATGAACAAGTACATCAGCAGGCTGTCTAAAAACTAAAGATGGCAAAATCATAATAGAAAAAGATCAGATTTAACAGGTATGGACCGATTATGTGAAAAACCTCTATGATGATAACAGAGAGGAACAGTGTGACATTAGATTTAATAATGAAGGACCGCTAACTTTGAAGATGGAGGTTCGAAATATTCTTAAACATATGAAAGCTGGCAAGGCCCCCTGTGCAGATAACATCACAAAAGAAATGATTAAAGCTTTAGAAGAATATTGCAAAGATCAAGTCACCAGACTGTTGAACACATTATATGATACTGGAGATATACCTTCTGAAATATGTAACTCTGTATTTATTGCAATCCCAAAGATATCAGGAGCCTTGGAATGTGATCAACATAGAACAACTAGTATAATGAATCACATCACAAAGGGATTTTGCTACGAATTATCATGCAAAGAGTGAGGAAGAAAATACACACTGAAATAGGGGAAGAACAATGTGGGTTTGTTGAAGGAAATGTGACAGTAAATGCTGTGTATATGCTGCGAACAGTTATTGAACTGCTATTCATCTTTGCTTTATTGACTACACAAAAGCTTTCGATAGAGTTATATATGTCGACATTGTGGATATGCTTGCAGATCTACAAATTGATGGGAAAGACATTAGACTTATAAAAAACATATATTGGAAACAACAAGCTGCCATACGGATTGATAATGAAGTGGGACAATATCAGCCTATTATGAGAGGTGTTCGACAGGGACTTGTAATGTCTCCAGATCTTTTTTTCCCTATACAGTGAAAATATTGTCAGAATGTAGAAAATATAAATGGAATCAGCATTGGAGGACGAAACATCAATAACATTAGATATGCAGATGATACAGAATTGATTGCAGACAATGTGCAGGATCTGCAACAATTAGTGGATGCTGTTGTTGTCATTGGCACCTTGCCGTCTTGACAGACGATAGTTTGTGCTTTAAAAAAGGCATAATAACTTTTAACTATGGCGGTAGCGAGTGTGACTGATAAGGCCAATTTGCGCTGTAAATGTCCGTTCACAGTGGGTGCATGTGAACACGTGGTCACTTCCACCATCTTGCACCATCTTACGTCTCAAACGCTTGGTGTGTGACTTTTCTGCAATAATTTTCTCCTTTGACTTTATTCCATTTCTGATATTTGCCCTCCATGCAACACGTTCAGCGGCGACTTGCTCCCAATGTGCATTATCAATGCCTGTATCAATCATGTCCCGCTTACACACATCTTTGTATCGTAGTAGAGGCCGACCCTGAGATCTCTTACCCATCTGTAATTCACCAAAAAAGATATCCTTGGTATTCTACCATCATCCATCCTCCTAAGATGTCCTATCCATCTAAGTCTACGAAGACTGAGCATGGAATAAACTGTCACACAACCTGATCTTTCCAATACTTCAGTATTTGTGATTTTGTCTTGCCACTTAATACCAAGAATTCTTCGCAGACACCGCATATGAAAGCTGTTTAAGTTGTTCTCTTGGTGTGAGTAAGTTGTCCAGGTTTCACTGCCATAGAGAAGAGTACTAAGGACACAGGCTTGATAGACAAGGACTTTTGTTTTGGCAGTAAGCTTCCTGTTCTCCCAGACTCTTTTTCTTAACCTGTTCATTGTTGTTGCTGCCTTACCAATCCGGATGTTGATTTCCTGATCTAGGGATAATTTGCTATTTACCACTGATCCTAGATATGTAAAATGGTCTACTATCTCTAGTTCGGCGTCGTCAATAAAGATTGATGGTACCCCATGTGCACCTTGTGACATATAACCCGTAACAGTTGCCTCTCGCTTTGATTCCGAGACCAGTTAAGACCAGGGATGGAGTTATTGCCTCTCCATAGCACAAAGCCTGGGCTAAAATATAGAGATCATGTGTTGCCCATGCAGCATGATCCCTCTCTCGGCCTGCCTAGTTTACTCCAGAGGAAAGGTAACACCCCTACATCTGGAACAAGACAAGCTGCAGAAGCTGCCGGATCAGCAAAGCAATGCTCTAACTGTCCGCCTGTCGGAGCTTCGATCCTAGACCAGTCGCCAACCAAGGCTTAGGGCCTGGTCTGCCCTGCCATGACATTTTGTCTTTAGCTTGCATTTCCTCGCACCAGGGTAAGGCTTGTACCCTCCCAATTGCGCTCTTCCGCCCGAAGCCGTTGGCACAATGTGGGGTGTCGGGTTTGGTAAGCGCCGCCCAACGTTCAGCGCTAACAGAAACCAGGTAGTACCGTCTACTGTTATACGGTAGCTCAGTCATATCTGACTAAGACCTGACACTGAACGCTGTTGTTGTACACAGTGTGCAACTGGGGTTAGAATTAAATTGTAAAAAGGCACAGGTTATGATAGTCAATAGGAAGAGCGAAATACCACAATGTAATATACAAGTAAATGGGAATATTCTTCAACAAGTGAATCGATACAATTATCTCGGAACAGTCATAATATCTGATGGAAGATGCCTTGAAGAGATTAGAACAAGAATCGCCATGGCGAAAGTAGCCTTCAGCAAGATAAAAGAAACATTCTGACCAATAAAAAGATGTCAGTTGAAACGAGAAAAAGAGTGTTGAGGGGATACATAGAGCCTGTTCTTTTGTATGGATGTGAAACTTGGACAATGTGCAGTCAAGCTTAAAAACATATGATGGCTGCAGAAATGTGGTTTCTGAGAAAAATGCAAAGAATACCATGGACAGACAAAAAAACCAATGACCAAGTACTACAAGAGACAAATGACAATCGTAAATTGATTAGAGAAATTAGACGTAGACAATCAAAATTTTATGGATATGTTATGAGAAAAAATGGATTAGATAACTTAGTCACAACTGGAAAGATCGAAGGGAACAGACCAAGAGGAAGACCGAGAGAAAAAAACCTGGATGGCTTGGCCACATGGCATGGACGAGACAGGCACACCGAGCTGATCCACGACTCTGGTGATCGAGTGAAAAGGCGTGTCATGACCGCCCACGCTTTCCGGCATGACACATGATATATATATATACACACACACACACACACACACACACACACACACACACACACACACACACACACACAAACACACACACTATAGTATGTCCACTTTTGTTTGCCGCAATATAAACATCCATATCTCAGTAACCAACCGAGGGAAAATTATGAGATTTAGTATATAACCTTATCATTATGTCCACCCAACAAAAAAATTGTTGTTCTGGAGATTTTACAGCAGATTTCAAAGTTTGTTTATATGCGGTATATAATTTACGGCTTAGAGATTAAGCTCATAATTTTAACAGTATTACAGCTTCACCAAGACACATCCCCGCTTTTTAAAAAATTTTCTCGTGGTTTTCGTTTTGGCACAAACAGCGCGAAGTTAAATGGGATTGTTCAGAGGTGTCTCCAAATGGGGGTTCTTTCATGAAACGTCATTATATAAATAAACTAGCTGACAAGGCCCGGCTTCGCTCAGCTCCTGGCGGCGATCTATCTATCTATCTATCTATCTATCTATCTATCTATCTATCTATCTATCTATCTATCTATCTATCTATCTATCTATCTATCTATCTATCTATCTATCTATCTATCTATCTATCTATCTATCTATCTATCTACCTACCTACCTATCTATCTATCTATCTATCTATCGGTCGGTCGGTCGGTCGGTCGGTCGGTCTGTCTGTCTGTCTGTCTGTCTGTCTGTCTGTCTGTCTGTCTGTCTGTCTCCACCTACCCACCCAGCCAGCCATCCAGCCAGCCATCCACCCACCCACCAACCTTTCTGTCTACCTACCTACATACCTACCTACCTACAAACCTACCTATCTGCCTGTCTGTCTGTCTGTCTGTCTGTCTGTCTGTCTGTCTGTCTGTCTAATAATTTATTGGTTGCAGTTAGAACAACCTTAGATAAACGAAGACCAACTTACCAAAAGCAATAGAAAGAGCACTTGAAAGATCTTTACATCTTCCCCAACAATTAACTTGGGTAAATGGAGCGACAGCAGCAGTAGCAGCAGAAGAAGAAAAAAGAGGAGGAGGACGGAGGAGGAAGAGGGAGGTGGAATAGGGAGGAGGAGCGAGGAGCAGGAGGGAGGAGGAGGAGGGAGGAGGAGGAGGGAGGAGGAGGAGGGAGGAGGAGGGGGAGGGAGGAGAGATGAGAAGGGAGGAGGAGGAGGAGGGAGGAGGATGAAGGAGGAGGAGGGAAGAGGAGGAGGGAGGAGGAGGGAGGAGGAGGGAGGAGGAGGTAGTAGGGAGGAAGGAGGGGGAGGATGAGGGAGGAGGAGGAAGAGGGAGGAGGAGGGGAGGAGGAGGGGAGGAGGAGGGGGAGGAGGGAGGAGGAGGGAGGAGGAGGGAGGAGGGAGGAGGAGGGAGAGGGAGGAGTAGGAGGGAGAAGGGGAGGAGGAGGGAGGAGGAGAGAGGAGGAGGAGGGAGGAGGAGGGAGAAGGGAGGAGGAGAAGTGAGGAGGAAGGAGGATGAGGGAGGAGGAGGGAGGAGGAGGGAGGAGGGGGAGGAGGAGGGAGGAGGATTGAGGAGGAGAGAGGAGGAGGAGTGAGGAGGAGGAACAGGGAGGAGGAGGAGGGGGAAGGAGGAGGAGGAGGGAGGAAAAGGGAGGATGGAGGTGAAGGGAGTAGGAGGAAGGAGGAGAGAGGAGGAGGGAGGAGGAGGAGGGAGGAGGAGAAGGGAGGATGAGGGAGGAGGAGGGGGAGGAGGAGGGAGGGGGTTGGGAGGGGGAGGAATAAGGAGGAGGGAGGAGGAGGATATAGAGGGAGGAGGAGGTAGAGGGAGGAGGAGCGAGGAGGTAGAGGGAGGAGGAGCGAGGAGGATTAGGGAGGAAGAGAAGGGAGTAGGAGGGAGCAGGAGGGAGGAGTAGCAGGAGGGAGGAGGAGGGAGGAGGAGTGATGAGGAGAGAGGAGAGAGGAGAAGGGGGGAGGAAGAGGGAGGAGGAGGAGGGAGGTGAAGGAGGAGGGATGTGAGGGGAGGAGGAGGGAGGAGGAGAGAGGAGGGAGGAAGAGGAGGGAGGAGGAAGGATTAGGAGGAGGAGGGAGGAGGAGGGAGAGGCAGGAGGGAGGAGGAGGATGTAGAGGGAGGAGGAGGAGGTAGAGGGTGGAGGAGGAGGGAGGAGGAGGGATTAGGAAGGGGGAAGGAGGGAGTAGGAGGAGGAGGGATAGTATTAGGACGAGGGAGGAGCAGGTGAGGGAGGAGGAGGCAGGAGGAGGAAGGAGGAGGAGGGAGAAGGGTGGATGAGGAGGAGGGAGAGGGAGGAGGAGGGAGGAGGAGGAGAGAGGAGGAGGAGGAGGAGGATTTAGGTGGAGGAGTATAACGCTTATGCCTGAAGATAACTGTAGCGAAAGGGTCAACCTATTTGAGAAATATGCAACAATTTTACATATATAGCAATGCTATTAGAAGTTATGTCCTCTCGCTATATATACATTATAATGTCAATTGAAACATTAAATAATATTAAGTAAATAACCGTTTTTACACTAACAAACTATGACAGTTGGCAGCAGGGAAATGATAGGAAGACGTGTAGAACATTTCATCTCAATCGGATGGACCGTTCGCGAAAGCATAAAGGACATACATACAGACAGTCTCTTATATATATATAGACTAGCTGACCCGGCCCCGGCTTCGCCCAGACCCTGGTGGGGAGCATCTCATTTAATTAATATAAGTAGTCATATAAGCTCCCGTTCCCGTTCCCGACTATCTGTCTGTCTGTCTGTCTGTCTGTCTGTCTGTCTGTCTGTCTGTCTGTCTGCCCCGGCCCGGCTTCGCCCAGCCCATGGTGGAGAGAATCTCATTTAAATCATATAAGTAGTAATTTAAGCTCCCGTTCCCGATTATCTGTCTGTCTGTCTGTCGGTCTTTCTGTCTGTCTTGGGTAACAGGAGCGGCGGCAGCAGCAGCAGAAGAAGAAAAAGGAGGAGTAGGAGGAGGGAGAAGGAAGAGGGAGGTGGATGAGGGAGGAGGAGGGAGGAGGAGGGAGAAAGAGATAGGCAGAGAGAGCAGGAGGAGGGAGGAGGAGGGAGGAGGAGGAGACAGGAGGAGTATGAGGAATAGGAGGGAGGAGGAGGGATTAGGAGGAGGGAGGAGTAGGAGGGAGGAACAGAGATTAGGAGGAGGGAGGAGTAGGAGGGAGGAGGAGGAGGAGGAGGGGGAGGGAGGAGAAGGGAGGAGGAGGTAGGTGGAGGAGGAAGAGGGATGAGGAGGAAGGAGGAGGAGGGAGGAGGAGGTAGGTGGAGGAGGAAGAGGGAGGAGGAGGGAGTAGGAGTGAGGAGGAAGGAGGAGAAGGTGGAGGATGAGGGAGGAGGAGATAGTAGGAGGAGGGAGGAAGAGGGAGAAGGATGAGGGAGGAGGATGAGGGGAGGAGGGAGGAGGAGCGAGGAGGAGGGGGAGGAGAAGGGAGGAGGAAGAGGGAGGAGGAAGAGGGAGGAGGAGGGAGAAGGAGGAGGAGTTAGAAGGAGGGAGGAGGAGAACACAGGAGGAGGAGGGGGAGATGTAGGAGGAGTGAGGATGAAGAGGGAGGAGGAGATGGAGGAGGAGGGAGAGGAAGGAGGAGGGAGGAGGCGGAGGGAGAAGGAGGAGGCGGAGGGAGAAGGAGGAGGGAGGAGGAAGAGGAAGAAGGAGGAGGAAGAAGGAGGAGGGAGGAGGTAGGAGAAGGAGGGGAGGAGGAGGAGGAGGGGAGGAGGAGGGAGGAGGAGGAAGAGAGGAGGAGGAGGAATGTGGAGGGAGGAGGATGATGGAGGAGGAATGAGGAGGTAGAGGGAGGAGAAGGGAGGAGGAGAGAGGAGGAAGAGGACGGAGGAGGAGGAGGGAGGAGAAGGGAGGAGGAGGGGGAGAAGGAAGAAGGAGGGAGTAGGAGGAGGAGGAGGGAGGAAGAAGGAGGAGGAGGGAGTAGGAGGGATGAGGGGGAGGAGGGAGGAGGAGGAGAGAGGAGGAGAAGGGAGGAGGAGGGCGGAGGAGGAACGAAGAGGAGTGATTAGGAGGAGGGAAGAGGGCGAGGAGGTAGGAGGAGTGAGGAGGAGGGAGGAGGAGGAGGAAGGAGGAAGAAAAGGGAGGAGGAGGGAGGAGGAGGAGGAGGAAGAGGGAGGAGGAGGATGGAGGAGGAAGAGGAGGGAGAGGGAGGAGGAGAGGGTAGGAGGAGGAGGGGAGAGGAGGAGGAGGATTATAACGCATATGCCTGTAGATAACTGCAGCGAAAAGGTGGGGAGCATCTCATTTACTTCATATACGTAGTCATATAAGCTCCCGTTCCCGACTATCTGTCTGTCTGTCTGTCTGTCTGTCTGTCTGTCTGTCTGTCTGTCTGTCTGTCTCACCCGACCGTGCTTCACCCAGTCCCTGGTGAGGAGCATCTCATTTAATTCATATACGTAGTCATATAAGCTCCCGTTCCCGACTATCTGTCTGTCTGTCTCTCTGTCTGTCTGTCTGCGCTGGAATGAGAGGAAGACGTGTAGAAAATTTCATCTCAATCGGATGGACCGTTCGTGAACGCATAAAATACATACAGACATACATACAGACAGACTCTTTTATATATAAGACTAGCTGACACGGCCTGGCTTCGCCCAGTCCCTGGTGGGGAGCATCTAATTTAATTCATATAAGTAGTCATATAAGCTCCCGTTCCCGTTCTCGACTATCTGTCTGTCTGTCTGTCTGTCTGTCTGTCTTTCTGACCTGGCTCAGCTTCGCCCAGTCCCTGATGGGGAGCATCTAATTTAATTGATATAAGTAGTCATATAAATTCCCGTTCCCGACTGTCTGTCTGTCTGTCTGTCTGTCTGTCTGTCTGTCTGTCTGACCTGGTCCGGCTTCGCCCAGCACCTGGTGGGGAGCATCTCATTTAATTCATATAAGTAGTCATATAAGCTCCCTTTCCCGTTCCCGACTATCTGTCTGTCTGTCTGTCTGTCTGTCTGTTTGTTATTAGAAAGAGCACTTGAAAGATCTTCCCCAAACAATTAACTTGGGTAAATGGAGCGTCTCATTTAATTCATATTCGGCCCCTGCTCCCGTTCCCGTTCCCAAAAAAGACAACCCGACCCGGCTTCGCTCAGTCCCTTGCTGGGAGCGTCTCATTTAATTCATATTCGGCCCCTGCTCCGGTTCCCGTTCCCATATAAGAAGCCCGGCCCGGCTTCGCCCAGGCTCTGGCAGGGAGCGTCTCATTTAATTCATATAAGTAGTCATATAAGCACCAGTTCCCGTTCCCGGAAATATGCCGAACCGATTGGAAGAGAACAATCTTCATCCCAATAACTAAATTTGGAGGAGGGGAGGAGGAGAAGGAGAAGGAAGTGAGGAGAAGGAGGAGAGGGAGGAGGGGGAGAAGGAGGAGGGGGAGGAGGAGGAGGTGGAAGAGAGGGAGGAGGAGGGGGAGGAGGAGGAGGGAGGAGGAGAAGGGGGAGGAGAAGGATGGAGGAGGAGCAGGAGGGGAGGAGGAGGAAGGCAGGAGGAGGAGGAGGGGAGGAGGAGGAGAAGGAGGAAGAGTCTGAGGAGGAGGAGGGGAGGAGGAGGGGAAAGGAGGGTGAGGAGAAGGAGGCGGAGGAGGAGGAGGAGGACGAGGGGGATTAGGAGGATAATGAGGGGGAGGAGATGGAGGAGGAGGAGGAGGTGGATGAGGAGGGGGAGGAGGAGGAGGGAGGAGGAGGGAGGAGAAGGGGAAGAGGAGGGGAGGAGGAGGAGGGGAGGAGGAGGAGAAGGGTGCAAGAGGAGGAGGAGGGTGGAGGAGGAGGAGGAGCAGGGAGAAGGAGGGGGAGGAGGAGGAATAGGGAGGATTAGCAGGAGGGAGGAGGACGGGGAGGAGGAAGAGGAGGGGGAGGAGGAGGAGGATGGAGGAGGAGCAGGAGGGAGGAGGGGGAGGTGGAGGAGGAAAGGATGAGGAGAAGGAGGTGAGGAGGAGGAGGAGTCTTAGGAGGGGGGTGGAGGATGAGAAGGGGAGGAGGAAGGGGGAGGAGGAGGGTGAGGGGGAGGAGGGGAGTTGAGGAGGAGGGAGAAGAGGGGGATAATTAGGGGGAGGAGGAGGGGGAGGAAGACGAGGAGGAGGGGGAGGAGGAAGTGGAGATGGGCTAGGAGGAGGGAAAGGAGGAGGAGAGGGAAGGAAGGGGAGGAGGAGGGGAGGGGAGGAGGAGGATGGGGGAGAAGAAGGGGGAGGAAGAGGATTATAATGCATATGCCTGTAGATAACTGTAGCGAAAAGGTCCACCTTGAGAAATATGCAACAATTTTACATATATAGCAATGCTATTAGAAGTTATGTCCCCTCGCTATATATACATTATAATGTAAATTAAATATTAAATAATATTAAGTAAATAACTGTTTGTAAACTAAATAACTATGACAGTTGGCAGCACGGGAATGAGAAGAAGACGTGTAGAAAAGTTTCAATGGACCGTTCACGAACGCATAAATAACATACATACAGACATGCAGACATACTTACAGACAATCATTCTTTTACACACACACACACACACACACACACACATACACACATACACACATACACACATACATACATACATACATACACACACACACACATACATACATACATACATACATACATACATACACATACATACATGCACACACACATACATACACACACACATACATACATACATACACAAACATACATACATACATACATACATACATACATACATACATACATACATACATACATACATACATACATACATACATACATACATACATACATACATACATACATACATACATACATACATACATACATACATACATACATACATACATACATACATACATACATACATACGTACATACATACATACATACATACACACACACACATACATACATACATACATACATACATACATACATACATACATACATACATACATACATACATACATACATACATACATCATTGCCCAGTTTCAGGGCTCTTGTTATGGTCTGTTTTGTTCAACGTCTATACATGCAAAACTGGTAGTAATACAATTCTCTGGGCCAAGACGACCCCCATACACTAGCCATATTACCCACCGACTGCGCATGTCGACAATGTAAAAAGAATGCGTCTATCAGCATATATTAAATACTCCCGAGTCCTCTGTGAAGAATGCTTGCTGGCCATACTTTGTCGTTGTTGCTATTACATTTTTACCTCGCAGCTTTGTTTCACAGTCATTTGTAATTTAACGAGATCAACTTGCTATAGATACACCCTACATAAATAAACACACACAGTATTGTTTGGTGTTCTCAGGAGGAGAAGCAGGAAGTATAGACTAGAGGACGGACTAGACAACATAAAATTTGAAAGCTATAGTTGCCAATTAGACTCTAGTTGGTCATGCGTCGAAGCACACTTGTTCCTGCAGCGAGGCGCTGTCACCATTTGGAGGTGACAGGTTCGAATCCCGGTCGGTAACTATAGCTTTTAAATTTTATGTTGTCTAGTTCGTCCTCTAATCTCTACTTCTTTCTTCTCCTTCTGTGAGCGCCAAACAATACTGTGTGTGTTTATTTATGTAACTGTCTCAGTGGCTTCAACGGATTCCCCATTTGATTTCCTGTGTTACAGATGCACCTGAATGACACGTCAAAATCAGCATTGTTACTTTCACTCTGTTCACATTATTGCACGATTATTAGATGAACTCTTGCCATCTAGAATGTAAGTATTCGAATTACACGGACGCAACTTGTTTTTCATGTGTTTTCTGACTGCCACACTTTGGAGAGGTAATATCACACTGTTATCACTCCAGATGTGTGTTGACAAAGGATGTGTTGATAAAAATAGCCTGCATCAAAAATCTCCGTAAATATGCATTGAAAAAAACAAGAAGTGAGAGTTGTGATCACTAACAGAAGCGTGCAGATTTAATAAAATTAAAGATTACTACCTTGTTCGTAAGGAAAAGCATCTACATTTGCTGAGGAGGGGATCCGAGCACTTATGGACTGAATGGTTCGATGTGCAACGAGGATGATCTGTCGACTAACTAACTAACTAACTAATCTACATTTCCAAACGATTTATGAAAGTAGCTTAAAGAGAGCAAACCGACGGTAAACGTTTTAAACAAAACTTTAAGCATGTATAAGAAAAAGTCTAACCACAAATATGGTCCACTAGGCTGTAAGACTATTACGGTTGAACTAACTTTGATGATTTTACTGCCTTTAATGTTGGTTGCATATGATTCCTGTCATAGTCCATCTGTCTCTTGGTATCACCGATCCACCACTATTTATTTTTCCCTGATAACTAATCAGGTTTATTATTTTCTGAAGATATCAGTGCGTATTTTGTGGTATTAGTCAATAAGTTAATCTTGTTGCTATGTTTCTGGTTATTTACCGGGGAGTATTTTGTAACATACATGAGGAGGTTGATTTATGTAAGATAAGTCAAAAGACTAGTAGTGCTATGCATACCACAATGTTACACTTAGTACACATATGTACTGGGGAATGAACAGGCGGACAGATTGGCTGGCTCGGCAAAACTTGGTGGAGTATTGATGCATGACAAGGCAGACGTGGTTGCGGCCTTGAGGAAGCACGTGTACACCTCGGAGGAGCAAATGGATCACCATAGTCTGACAAGAATGAGGCAGCGAGGAGTGACGAGGGGATCCGGTCGACGCTCGACGCTCAGAGGAAAGGCGAGTCGGACATATAATCAGATTGCTACTGGAACTATTGGTGTTGGAACTCTTCGCTGGCTGCTGAGAATGGGGACGGAGCGCTTATGGGAATGCCCCGAATGCTGTGATGTCGGTTCGTAAATCAATCAATCATGTGGATCCCAATGCATTTACAAATGAGATATCACCATCGTCATGTGCCTAGCCGACCAGCGAAGGAGTGCGTGCACTTTCACAGATTTCAGTACCTGTTGTTCTAGATCAGTTCTTGTGATGCTATTTCTCCATACTACCGTCGCAGTCTATACAGCATCATCTCTCTTGGTCTCTTACTGTCTCTTCCATCGCTGATCTCTCTAGTCATCACGAATTTTTCCAATGGCTCTCATCTCATTACATGACCAGAGAACACCGTTTGTCTCCTTTTTACATTTCTATATAGTGTGCTACTTTTATTAGCCGTTGTCGAGGCATTCTCTATTAGTTCCTCTGACAGTGGAAGGCATTGACACACGGATACTAAAACTTGCCTAAGGTTAAGGTACTGGATGTAAAACGGCCTAGAAAATCAAAAACACCGTAAATTGTTGGGGTTGAATGTAGCGTTGTATCAAGACTGGTTCTTGTGTATCCAGGAACTGTCTGTAATTTTCTTAAATAGAGATATTTGTTCGGAAATTTCTCCCCAGGATCTTTAGTACAAAGGATTTACACCCACACCTACAACTAAAGACCCGAGACACATAAACGTATCAGCTAAATATTGTATTCAAGCAGTTTGTCGTAGTTATTGGTAAAGCTAGGCATACCAACATCTATTCTGCAGAGGCTAATATTACTATGTACCGCCGACTGATAAATGCATGACTTTGTATTTCAAATGAAGCCGAGAGGGTTAGTATAAACTAAATTAAGTCAATTCTGAAATATGTTCTTGAATCAAAGACAAACAGCGTACGTTCTGAAATGTTATAGACATCCGATTCTGATGATAGAAAATGAATTGGTCACTGCTATCGCACGCAGAATAATTACATTCTTTCAAACTGTCACCAGAAGGAGTAGATTGCAAAATATCTACTAGACAATTGGAGGAGAAGCGAAGGACCTAGTGAAGAGATATTTGGAGAAACATCTGTCTCGGAATTGGCATAACGAAAGAAACGGCTGTGTAAACACACATATAGACCAGCATTACACAGAACAGACTGCCACACGAAGATCAAATGAAGAACACGTTAATTTGGTTTACTTTGATTGTTTCAGTATTTATCATCTCTGCATTCCTTCTTCTTCTTCAGCTTTCCGAGCCATTGAGGTTCTTTGCTGCAGATACAATCCGTCTCCATTCGTCTCTCTGGTGGACCTTCTCTTGCCAGTCGTTGATTCCAAGTGCTTGTAGGTCTGTACATGTATTATCTCTCCACCGTCTTCTTGGTCTACCTCGGGGTCTACGGTCATTTATTTCCTGAGTGTAAGCGAGTTTTGTTTCCCTATTATCTTCCATTCTTTCTATATGCCCCAGCCATTGTAGTCTATTAGCCTTCATGATACCAGTAATTAGCGGGGACTTAAACAGATCATAAATGTCTTTGTTACTTCTTCTTTTCCACTCTCCACTTTGTGTATCCCTAATGGGTCCAAAGATGCGTCTTAAAATTTTGTTCTCAAAGGTTTGTAACAAGGCTTCGTCTCCTTTCGTTGTACTCCAGGTTTCAGAGCCATACAGCACAACTGGTCTGATCAGTGTTTTGTATATTGTGATTTTGGTGTTACGAGATAGCGCCTTTGATTTTAGTAGATGTTGTAGTGCATATTATATCTTATTTCCAGAGTTGATTCTAGTTTGTATTTCTTCCCTTATGATGTTGGAGCAGTTGAAGATTGTACCCAGGTATTTGTATGTTTCTGTTCTTTTAATGGTCATATTATCTATTTGTATGTGGCTCTGCATACCGATTTGTTTTATTCAAGATCACTTTCATTGCACTAGTAAACCAACATAAGTGCTCCATATTCAGCCTCCATCTGTGCACAGTGCACGAAATCTGTGTAACTGATGATAATCCTCAAGCTTGAAATACAATAACAGATACTGAAAGCCATAGTCACTACAAGTGAAAGTGCAAGCGTTAACCTTAATTATAGGGGCTAAATTAAGATATACATTTCTTCTTCACGCGTTTCAGATTTTGGGTATATAATTATTTGCTTAGAACCATTAATGCATTCATTCAGGAGCCTGTCCTTTGCAGAACCTCGCTCCCATAACAACCTTCCGGAAAACTTATCGATCATGACCAAGATGTCCCGCATCCGATACACTCATCTGGAGATCACCCGCCACATCCTGCACCCATCTTCTCTTTGGTCTTCCTCTCCCTCTCTTCCCAGGCATATACCCCTCCATTAGTGTTCTCTCCAAACTTTCGTGACGTTTCAAGTGACCAAAATATTTCAATTTTCTTTGTTTTAACGTCTTTAATAACCAACCTTCTTCAATATTCAGGTCTTGAAGTATGGATGCATTTGTTCTTTTCTTTACCCAAGATATTCTTAGAACTCGTTTAGAACGTTTATATTCAAAGGCATCTATACGCTGTTCAGCTTGTTTAGTACATACGTCCAGGTCTCACAATCGTATGTAGCAATGGGAAAGATGCATGCTCTTAAAACTCTAATTTTTGTAGTTCTGTCTGTTCCATTCCATAATTTATTCAGTTGTTTTAGTCTTTGAAGAGCAATTGATAGTCGTCATTTAATTTCTTTCATTGTGTATTCATTGTTGGTAATCAATGACCCAAGATATTCGAAATGTTCCACCACCTCCAATTTTTCCTCATTAATATATATTTCTTTCTCCATAATAGTTTTATCTGTATGCATTATCTTTGTTTTTGCGATGTTAAGATATAAGTTGTGATTTTCACTATTAAATTGGGTTGAGATTATTATATTTTCTATACCATTCTGCGTCGTGGATATCAATACAGTATCATCTGCATATAGAATCTCCATGACTGCCGATATTTAGGGCATCATTTAGCTCCCAGTGTATATCTTCTCTGACATTTCTCATTATAATTTCGGCGTACAGGTTAAACAAATAGGGGGAACAGGACACAGGCCTGACGGACTCCTTGCTTGATGTCAAACCAATCTGATGTCTCGCCATCTATTCTAACCATTGCTTGTTGGATAAGATAGAGCATTTTTATGAGTTGTATTACATGTAATGGAAAGCCGATATTCCTCATGATTTCCCAAAGTTTCTGATGTTGTAGACAGTCAAATGCTTTTGAATAATCCACAAAACATGTGAATCGATTTACATTAAATTCTCTGCACTTCTCTATTATTAAACGCATGTTGAGTATGTGATCTCTTTTTTTCTCTTCCTTGTCTAAATCCAGCTTGAACCACGTAAATATGTTCTTCCATTTTCTTACGAAGTCTTTCCATTATATTTTTAGTAGAATTTTACTTTCATGACTGATCAGGGCAACAGTTCTATAGTTTGTGCATAATTTCAGGTTGTCTTTTTTAAGTTACAGGGTCAATTGACCAACATTGTATAATACTCAAGATGGACCAAAAATACTAACGGCTGAAGTAGAAAAGGCTATTAAAAAAGATGAAAGAAGGAAAGGCTGCAGGTCCTGACAAGACAACAACAGAGATGATAAAATCCTTATCCAGCTTTAATATTGAAATTATCAGAGAATTATGTAATGATAAATATAATACTGGGTACATCCCCAAGGATTTGATAACATCCATTTTCATCACACTACCGAAGAAGCCAAGAGCTGTTGAGTGTGAGGATTACAGAAGTATTAGCTTAATGAGCCACATAACTAAGATACTACTCAAGGTCATACAAGAAAGAATTCAACATAAAATAGACGAGGAAGTAGCTGAAGAACAATTTGGGTTCCGCAAAAACAGCGGCACCAGAAAAGCAATTATCTGTTTGAGGCTGTTAATTGAAAAAAGGTATGTATGTTTGTTTTATAAATTACAAGAAAGCTTTTGATAGAGTACAACATGAAAGACTAATTACGTGCCTTCAAGATATAGGAGTAGATGGAAAGGACATCAGACTTATTAGTAACTAGAACTGAGAACAAGTGGCGTCTATTAGATGCGGTAATAACTATTCGTCGCCTACAGAGATAAAAAGAGGAGTACGGCAGGGAACTGTACTGTCCACAAGCCTCTTCAACCTATACACAGAAAGAATTTTTAAACATGTTGAAATGCCTGGACTCAACATCAAAGGAAGAATCATAAACAATCTTAGGTATGCTGACGATACCGTGCTACTAGCAGAAAGCGAGCAAGAGTTGCAAGACCTAGTGGAAGAAGTAAATAGGCATAGTCCAGAATGTGGCTTAGATATTAACATCCAAAAAATCAAAAACTATGATAATTAGCAGTGAAAAGGAAAGGTCATCAATGAACATCACAGTAAACGGGCAAATACTAGAACAAGTAACAAGTTTCTCTTATCTTGGACATATAATAACAGATGATGGCAGAAGTGAAATGGAAATGAGAAAGAGAATAGGAATGGCCAAAAATGCTTTCAACGGCATGAAATCAGTATTAACATCTAGAGAGATTAATAACGCATTAAAAATGAGAATTGTCAAATGCTACGTATATTAAACGCTACTGTATGGCGCGGAATCCTGAACATTGAACAAGCAACTAGAAAGTCGCATAGAAGCGATGGAGATTTGGATATACACACGAATAGGTCGCATTTCATGGAAACAAAAACAATCAAATGCAGAGGTTCTAGTAAAACTGGGAATGAAGAGAGAATTGATGAAAGAAATAAAGATAAGACAAGTGAAATATTTTGGCCATGTTAAAAGACATGATACTCTTATAAAAACCATACTGGAAGGCAAGGTTGAGGGCAAGCGAGCAAGAGGTAGACAACGATACAAGTGGGAGGATAACATCAAGAGATGGACTAACATCAGCCTGACAGAATATACAGTCAAGGCGAGAGACAGACAGTGTTGGAGATCCATTGCAGCCAACCTTCATTGCGGAGACGGCACCTGATAGACTGATTGATGTTTAAGTATTGGAATGAAGAAGGATAGAAGGAAAGCAACGACAAACTACCTTCTTTAAAAGTGCTTAGTTCATTATGATTCGCTTAAAGACAGAACATCGCAAGACAAAGTCAGAGACACTAAAATTAACAACATGGAATGTTAGAACGTTAAACGACGAAGAAACATTAGATAACATCAAAGAAGAAATGGAAGGAGAGAAAATTAATAATTTAGGGATGTGCGAAACGAGATGGACAGAGCAGGCATCTAGATAGATGGAGATTTAAAGATTATTTATTCTGGAGGAGAAAATCGACAAAGGGGGTAGCAAACATCACAATCTGTTCAAGGATATTGGGCCGTGTCAGACAGAGTTCTACTAGTTTAAAAAAGAAGTCGCTTAAAAGTCGACAGGGTCTACTTCATTGTACCGGGTTTTATCCCATATGGCTCGGTCTCTTTCCGCAGAGCGGAAAGCGTCGCAAAAAGCACGAACTCCGTAGCTCTAGCGACGACCTACAGGAGCCTCCGAAAAATTTAATTCGTGAACCGAAGGACGCGGCCCAGAATCGAACCCACAACTTTCGGAGCCCGAGTTAAACGGCTTGACCTTTCTCCACAGAGATTCCCTCTACTAGTTAAATTAAATTAAATCTACTTGTTAAATTAAGTGGCAGAACTTTTAGCATAAATGTTATTCAAATATATGCCCCAACAGGAGAATCAAGTGAAGACAGTGTAGAAGAATTGTATAATGACATAGAGACTGCTTTAAAGAAATGTAAAAATTCAGAAACAAACATCATAATAGGGGACTTTAATGCAAAGGTACGAAATCAAGGTGATAGATACACAGTAGGAAACTATGGTTTAGGAGAGAGAAATGAAAGAGGATAATGGAGGAGTCCTAATAGCAGGATTAGAAACCAGATTGATTACTCTTTGATTAGCAGAAGATTTAGAAATGCGCTAACAATAGCAAAAACAATTCCCAGTGCTGATTGTTATAGTGACCACAGATTACGTACAGGAACATTGAGGATAAAGTTAAAGACAGTCATGTATACAACAGGAAACACTAAATATGACTTGCGTACATTGAGAACGACAGGGAAATACAAAACAAATTCAACATAGAAATACAGATCCGATTTGATATATTTTGTGATCTAGAGATCCTATTCCAGGATGTGGATGATCAATGGGAAACTTTGAAGAATTCAATAAATTTGGCTGCAGAAAGAAATATTCCAAAATTAAAGAAGGTGGGTCATAAGAAATGTATGACTGAAGAAATTTTACAACTAATGGAAACAAGAAGACTCAACAAACATAATTCTACCAGATATGACGAAATTCACAGACAAGTCAGAATATTATGTAAGGAAGGAAAAGAAGCATGGCTTGAGAAAAATTGCTTAGAAATTGATAACTTTTAAAAATATAATTGAAATTGATAAACAACGCAACCAAATTAATGCAGAAAAGAAATCATGAACATACTAATAAAAGAACAAGTACATCAGCAGGCTGTCTAAAAACTAAAGATGGCAAAATCATAATAGAAAAAGATCAGATTCTACATGTATGGTCAGACTATGTGAAATATCTTTATGATAATAACATATATGAACAGTATGATATTCGATTTAATAATGAAGGATAGCCAATTTTGAAGATGGAGATTCGAAATGTTATTAAACATATGAGCTGGCAAGGAACCCGGGTCAGATAACATCACAACAGAAATGATTAAACTTTTATAAGAATATGGAATAGATCAATTCACGAGACTGCTGAACACATTATTTGATACCGGGCATATACCTTCTAAATTATGTGATACTACATTTATTGCAATCCCAAAGAAATCAGGAGCCTTGGAATGTGATCAACATAGAACAATTAGTATAATGAGTCACATCACAAAGATTTTACTACGAATTATCATGCAAACAGTGAAGAAGAAACTACAACCTGAAATAGGGAAAGAACAATGTGGGTTTGTAGAAGGAAAGGGTACAGTAAATGCTGTGTATAGGCTGCGTACAGTTATTAAACGTTCTATAGAAGTAAACAAAGATATACATCTATGGTATATTGACTGCACAAAGGCTTTCGATAGAGTAAGACATGTCAACATGGTAGATATGCTTGCAGATCTACAAATTGATAGGGAAGACATAAGACTTATAAAAAAACATATATTTGAAACAACAAGCTGCCATAAGGATTGATAATGAAGTGGGACAATATCAGCCAATTAGGAGAGGTGTTAGGCAGGAATGTGTAATGTCTCCAGATCTTTTCTTCTTTATACAGTGAATATATTTTCAGAAATGTAGAAGATATAAATGGAATCAGCATTGGACGAGGAAACAATAGTAATATTAGATATGCAGGTGATACAGTATTGATTGCAGACAATAAGAAGGATCTACAACAATTAGTAGATGCGGTTGTTGTACACAGTGAGCAGCTGGGGTAAGATTTAAATTGTAAAAAGACACAGATTGTGGTGGTCACTAGGAAGAACGAAATACCACAATGTAATATACAAGTAAATGGGAATATTCTTCAAGAAGTGAATCGGTACAATAATCTCGAAACAGGCATAACATCTGTTGGGAAATGCCGTGAAGAGATTGGAACACGAATCGCCAGGCGAAAGTAACCTTTAGCAAGATGAAAAACATTCTGACCAATAAAAAGATATCAGTTGAAACGAGAAAAAGAGTGTTCAGGTGCTACAGAGAGCCTGTTCTTTTGTATGGATGTGAAACTTAGACAATGAGCAGTCAAGCTGAAAAAAACATCTGATGGCTGCAGAAATGTGGTTTCTGAGGAAAATGCAAAGAATACCATGGACAAAAACCAATGACCAAGTACTGCAGGAGACAAATTAAAATCGTAAGCTGATTAGAGAAATTAGACGTAGGCAGTCAAAGGTTTTTGGACATGTTATGAGAAGAAATGGATTGGAGGACTTAGTGACAACTGGCAAGATCGAAGGGAACAGGCCAAGGGGAAAACCGAGAAGTAAATACCTGGATGGCTTGGCCACATGGCATGGTCGAGACAAGAACACTGAACTGACCCACGACTCTGGTGATCGAGTGAAATGGCGAGTCATGGCCGCCTACTCTTTGCGTCATGGTACATGATTGATTGATTGATTCTTTCATTGATTGATTGATTGAATGAAGATAGTTCTCTTCTGCCAGGGAGCGGCTTTCGGTTACACATCGGCCCTGTCGCATTATTTAATTACTCTGTTTGTCAGTAGTGAAATTTAGAATGTTTCTTTTCTTGTTCCCTGTGCGATGGGATAATTCCACATGCGCTGGACGACAATATCATCTTGACGCGTCACCACTGTACTGGCCCTTCATTTATATCTCTAGAGATGCTTAATCTTGATCTTGTAAATATCTCTCCTTCTACTTCTGATGGCCGTTGAGACTTTCCATCGTGTACAGTCTGTAATCGTTAACTACTTAGACCGAACTCAACGTAGTTTGCATAACATGACACTGGTATAGTTTTTCCACATGCTATTTTACTAATAGCTGTATAATAATATTTCACTAAGAAATACAAGATAATTTTAACATAGAAGTAAAGAACAAATTTGATTTATTGTCTGATCTAGAGATCCTATTTCAAGATGTAGATGATAAATGGGAAATGCTGAAGAATTCAATCAGTTGTGCAGCAGAAAAAACCATTCCAAAATCAAAGAAAGTGGGCCGTAAGACATGGATGACTGAAGAAATTTTACAACTAATAGAAACAAGAAGACAGAACAAAAATAATCCTGCTAAATATGAAGAAATTCACAGAAAAGTCAGAACCTTGTGTAGGGAGGCGAAAGAAACATGGCTTGAGAAAAATTGCGAAGAAATTGAAAAACAACACAACAGTAAAAATGCGAAATTAATGCACAAAAGAATCCAGGAGCTTACTAATCAAAAGAACCCGTACATCAGCGGGCTGCCTAAGGACAAAAGATGGAAGAGTCATAATAGAAAAGATCAGATCTTACATGTATGGTCAGATTACGTGAAAAACCTTTACGACGACAACAGAGACGAACACTACGATGTTCAAAATAATAATGAAGGACCAGCAATTTTGAAGATGGAGGTTCAGAATGCTCTTAACCATATGAAATCTGGCAACACCCCCAGTTCAGACAGTGTCACAACAGAAATGATTAATGCTTTAGAAGAATATGGAATAGATAAAGTTACCAGTCTGCTTAATACAATATATGATACTGGAAATAGACCTCACGAATTGTGTAATTCTGTATTTATTGCAATCCCAAAGAAATCAGGAGCCTTGGAATGTGATCAACATCGAACAATTAGTATAATGAGTCACATCACGAAGATTTTGCTAAGAATTATCATGCAAAGAATTAGGAGGAAAATACAACCTAAAATAGGAGAAGAACAATGCGGGTTTGTAGAAGGAAAGGGTACAGTAAATGCTGTATATTTACTGAGAAACGTAATTGTACGTATAGAAGTAAACAAAGATCTATATCTTTGCTTTATTGACTACACAAAGGCTTTTGATAAAGTGAGACATGTCGACATGGTAAGGATGCTTGAAGATCTACAAATTGATGGAAAAGACCTTAGACTTGTAAAAAAAACATATATTGGAAACAACAAGCCGCCGTAAGAAATGATAAGGAAGTAGGCCAATATCAGCCTATCAAGAGAGGTGTGAGACAGGGATGTGTAATGTCTCCAGATCTGTTTTCCCTGTACAGTGAAAATATTTTCAGAAATATTGAAGATATGGAAGGAATCAACATTGGGGGACGATGCATCAATAACATTAGATATGCAGACGAAACAGTCTTGATTGCAGACAATGAACAGGACCTGTAAAATTTAGTAGATGCGGTTGTTACACACAGTGAACTACGAGGGTTAGAATTAAATTGTAAAAAGACACAGATTATGGTCGTCACTAGGAAGAACGAAATACCACAATGTAATATACAAGTAAATGGGAATATTCTTCAACAAGTGAATAGGTACAATTATCTCGGAACAGTAATAATATCTGATGGGAAATGCCTTGAAGAGATTAGAACAAGAATCGCCATGGCAAAAGTAGCCTTTAGCAAGATGAAAAACAAACTGACCAATAAAACAATTTCAATTGAAACGAGAAAAAGAGTGTTGAGATTCTACATAGAACCTGTACTTTTATATGGATGTGAAGTTTGGACAATGAACAGTCAAGCTGAAAAACATCTGATGGCTGTAGAATTGTGGTTTCTGAGGAAAATGCAAAGAACACCTTGGACAGCCAGAAAGACCAATGAACAAGTCCTTCAAGAAACAAATTAAGATCGTAAACTGATTAGAGACATTAGACGCAGACAGTCAAAATTTGTTGGGCATGATATGAGAAGAAATGAATTGGAGAACTTGGTGACAACTGGCAAGATCGAAGGGAACAGACCAAGGGGAAGACCTAGAAGCAAATACCTGGCAGAGAGATGGCAGAACATGACCGCCCTCGCTTACCGGCATGGCACATGATGGATGGATGGATGGATTTTACTAATACTATATATTTGACCGGCTCCGTGGCAGAGGAGTTAGCAGCTTTCTCCGCTAACCCCGAATACTCTCGTCACGTGACGCGACGAGAATTAGCAGTGGTTCGAATCGCAAAAGTGACTTATGAGAGTATGGAGCCGGTCGCTCAGAAAGTCGTGGCGTGCTGATGAGCGTAATCTAGCCTAGGAATCAACATACAGCTGAAAGATGCTGGTGTTGACCGCAATATCCTGAAACAGGATGGAAACGCGAAAAAAAAATATATATATATATATTTGACACTGTCGATAGCACAATCATTTGTTCCACAAAAGATTCACGAATATACACATCAGTGCTTAAATATTAACTACTCTAAAAGAGCGGCATAGCGTTAGCCATGCTCTATTAACTCAGAACTAGGTCTGACACCGAACATAGCTCTAGTCCAGCTGACTTAAGGTGACGTTTTGCCCTCGCACAAAACATCCAGCATACTTTTCACGCTTTTGTGAATAATTCCGTGGTAGGTCACTTCACACGGTCACTTCATGCAGACCGCGTTTGTTACAAACTTACGCCATGTTCCAAGCCTGTATAAACTGGACCATGGAACTCACCCGTGCTTAACTTGAAAAAAAAAAATGTGAAACATTTTTTTCACAAACAATTCTACTTCAATTTACCTATTTTCTAATCGAATTATCCATGTCAAAATTCTAAGTTTTCATCAATTTGACTTGTCAGTCTATCCTTGGACTATGACTTGAGAATCTGTGGAACAAGAATTCCTACTATTTAGCATGCAATTCATAATCTCTAATCATAACCTGTGCATATATGGTATGCTGCTCTGTGCACCAATTCGGTACCTTGTCGGGTATTAGCGTTTTTGATAGCTTTATCGAGTTGACCAACATTCAACTCTATCTGTCAATATTGCCACTCACTTAAACCCTGTCATTTCAGACTTGCAAGGATTCTTATAACGACTTACATATTACCACAATGTGATAAGATCATCAACGGCATAGTCTGAATTTTCTTTTCAGCATACTTATTCATACACCCTGTTATAGTTTGTAGGTCGTAGATATCAAAACCTTCCTATCACCAAAAACAAAATATTATATGTCGGACAGCCGGTCTCTCTGGCTGTGGGGTTACAACACTGTCTCTCTGTAATCCCGTTTATCACGCGGAGTCTCGTAGCGGAGCGAGAGCTGAGGCGGTTCTACCCCCGCTCGTGACTTGCGGGATACTGAGCCGGCCGCTCACAAAGCAATGGCAAACTACTGAGCGCAATCTTGTCAAGAGATCAACATACAGCTGAAAGAAGCTGGTGTTGACAGCTAAGTCCTGTAAAGGATAAGCTAAAAAAAAAAAAAAAATATGTCGGACACGCACTTCCTAGATCCTACTTGGATGGTGTGTACGCCCAGTTTTCTTTGTTTCTGAGCACTGGAGCGTAATATTGCTATAAGTTTCAAAATGTTCCCTGGGCATCCTAATGCAGTTCCTCATCTATGTTTTCACACAGGCATACCCACCCCTCCACATGCCCCAGGCACTGGGTGGAGGTACGCGTGGGTTCTGGAAATATCTGACTCTCATTCAAGGGTACCAGTATATAATATTTGCCGCATTAATTTGTCATTGAGCCTATTGTCACTCAAATTTGGCATCGTTTACTCTGTTTATCTTCAACAGATCTTGCTATCAACAGAAAAGTCCAAGAAAAGTGCGTCTCGCTTACAGCGTTTCCGACTTGAACATGATGATACCTTCATTACTTACTTCTATTACAACTCAACCTGTATATAACCACTGAAATTTAAAAACAAAAATTAATTAACAAAATAATAAATAATATTATAATATACCTCTAAGAATATAAGCACTTCAATTATAATAATAATCAAGGATTTGTGGTAATAATAATCCCAGCATGTACCTTAATTATAATCTATTTTACTCATAAGTGCAATGAAGTAAATTTCGTTAATAAATGAATTAATTAATAATCATTTTTAAATATAAATACATAACACTCTCATATCACAATACAATTACTTCCCCGATAAGCAATATATACTCCTCATGGACCAAATCTCACTTTTTAACTCATCTTGTATGGCTTTATGGTACAGTGAATAAGTGTTAGTAACAGTGAATGAATAACCAGAAATATTTACATATGTTAGTACTGTACAATCTGTTAACTCATCTTAAGTCCATAGATAAGTAATCGCCAACTCCTAAACTAACCTTTTGTATTAATCGTTCCGCAATGTACAACTTTCACCAAGCAGTGAGTACGCGCCAAGTTCACTACATGTTAGCAAAAACACCTCACCCAACGTTGACACAATGTAGTTTTACCTGTCCAATATTCTCTTCAATATCAAAACCATTCATAAACGACAATACATAAACCAATGTTTCCTTGGGATAATTTGACCCGCCGTCCACCATCATGGCCATCCATCTAAAATAAACAGCCCCACCCAATACCGGTGATCAGCCGAACACTTGACCTCTTCTCCCCATACTATCAATATTGAAAAAAAAAAGTCATCTATGGCTTCCATTCAAATCAGCGTCTCCCCTGCCGATAACCCCGCCGATGCAGTGTCCTAAAGAGAGACCAGATGTTACAAAAAACACCGCAACGCCAACGCCACGCCAGGAAACCCATCGATCCGAAATGAAACCCACCGATCCGAAATGAACACCCCTCCCCCCAATTTATTAGATAGTGTCACCCTCCTCCTCCTCCCTCCTCCTCCCTCTCCCTCCTTCTCCCCCTCCTCCTCGATCCTCCACCCTCCTCCCTCCTTCTCCCTCCTCCTCCCTCTTCCTCCTCCCCCTTCTCCCTCCTTCTCCCTCTTCCTCCTCCATCCTCATCCCTCCTCCGCCCCCTCCTCCTCCCTCCTCCTACCTCCTCCCTCCTCCTCGCTCTTCCTCTTCCTCCTTCCTCCTTCTCCATCCTCCTCCCTCCTCCCTCCTCCTTCTCTCTCCTCCTCCTCCTCTCTCCTCCTCCCTCTTCCTCCTCCTACCTCCTCCTCCCTCCTCCTCCCTCTCCCTCCTCCCTCTCCCTCCTCCCTCCTCCTCCTAATCTCTCCTCCTCCCTCCTACTCCTCCCTCCTCCTCCTGTCTCCTCCTCCTCCCTCCTGCTCTCTCCTCCTCCTCCCTCCGCTGAATATGAATTAAACGATATGCTCCCCACCAGAGACTGGGCGAAGCCGGACCGGGTCGTCTTTTTTGGGAACGGGAACGGGAGCAGGGGCCGAATATGAATTAAATAAGACGTTCCATTTACCCAAGTTAATTGTTGGGGGAAGATGTAAAGATCTTTCAAGTGCTCTTTCTAATAATAGACAGACAGACAGACAGACAGACAGACAGACAGACAGACAGACAGACAGACAGTAGATAGTCGGGAACGGGAACGGGAGCTTATATGACTACTTATATGAATTAAATGAGACGCTCTCCACCATGGTCTGGGCGAAACCGGGCCGGGTCAGACAGACAGACAGACAGACAGACAGACAGACAGACAGACAGTCGGGAACGGGAACTTATATGACTACTTATATGAATTAAATGAGATGCTCCCATCAGGGTCTGGGCGAAGCCGGGCCGGATCAGACAGACAGACAGACAGACAGACAGACAGATAGTCGGGAACGGGAACGGGAGCTTATATGACTACTTATATGAATTAAATGAGATGCTCCCCACCAGGGTATGGGCGAAGCCGGGCCGGGTCAGCTAGTGTTACATAAACTTAATCATGCAAACATAAATAATATTTAGTTCTTTATATTCAACACTGTTAATTGTGTAAACACCAAACGTTAATTATTACCATGCATAAATATAATTGTTTAATAATGAATTGTATCTATAAACTAATAATGACACCCAAGAAGACTCTTCACATGGAAGTCCCCTGACGGTATTACCAAAAATCAGATAGATTATATTTTAATACAAAGAAGATGGAGATCAAGCATAACATCTGCATAAACCCAACGAAGTGCTGACTGTGATACAGATCATCAGTTATTAGAAGCAGATCTGAAATTAAAACTCGAAAAGCTTACACGAGGACCAAGGCCACTTCGTTTTGATATCACAACAATACCAGATGCATACAACATAGAAGTAGGGAATCGTTTTGGGTTCTTGATGTCTGTACAAGAGGAAATGACACCTGATGAATTGGCAGTACAAGATAGATATATAGGCTATATCTTGATAATGGCAGCCAAAGTTTTAATTTCGACCAAGAAAAAGCAACTTAAGCCATGGATTACACCAGACACGTTAGAATTAATAAACCAACGAAGGGAACTGAAATAGACAGGATGTGAATCCGATAGGATGAAGTATAAATCTTTAACTCGAGAAATAAGAAAGAACACAAGAAAGGACAAAAATCAATAGATACGAGATTGCTGTACCAGAATAGAGCAATATCATAAGATTGGAAGAGATTTCGAAATGTTCAAAGAAATGAAGTTTTTGACAAGAAATGTTCAACCTCAATTGAATGTTATCTGTGACAAGATGGGAAATACTTTAACAGAATCTAGACACATTCTAAAAAGATGGAAGGAGTACTGCAGTGAAATGTATGATATGAGTGACAGTGAGGATATGAATGAGATACATGAGCCAATGACAGCAGAGACAGAACCTGAACCCTCATTAGATGAAATTGCATGGGAAATAAAGAATCCGGAACTAATTAAAGCTGGAGGGGAAGAAAGCATACAAATCTATCACGCATTATGTAAAACGATATGGAAATATGGTACATGGCCAAAAGATTGGAAGAGAACTATCTTCATTCCAATACCAAAAAAGGACAACCTGAAATTATGCACCAACTATAGAACTGTTGCCCTGATCAGTCATGCACGTAAAATTCTACTAAAAATCATAATGGGAAGACTTCGTAAGAAAATGGATGAATAAATTAACGTGGTTCAAGCTGGATTTTAGGCACGGAAGAGGAACAAGAGATCACATGCTCAATAAGCGGTTAATAATAGCGAAGTGCATATAATTTAATGTAAACCTATTCTCATGTTTTGTGGATTATTCAAAGGCATTTGAATGTGTACAACATCAGAAACTGTGAGAAATCATGAGGAATATGAGGTTTCCAGAACATCTAATACAACTGATAAGAATGCTCTATCTAGACCAACAAGCAGCATTTAGAATAGATGGCGAGACATCAGACTGGTTTGACATCAAGCAAGGAGTCCGTCAGGGATGTGTGCTGTCCCCCTATTTGTTTAACCTGTACTCAGAAATTATAATGTGAAATGTAAGAGATGATATAAACAAGGAGCTATGTGATGCCCTAAATATCGGTGGTCATGACATACCAGAGATTCGGTATGCTGATGATACAGTATTGCTATCCACAACATAGACTAGTATAGAAAACCTAATGGCCTCAACCCAACTGAACAGTGAAAATCACAACTTATATCTTAACATAGCAATAAACAAATATAATGCATACAGATAAACTATTATGGAAAAAGAAATATATGTTAATGAGGAACAATTGGAGGTGGTGGAAAAGTTTTAATATCTTGGGACATTGATTGCCAACAACGGTGACACAATGAAAGAAATTAAACGACGACTATCAATTGCTCTTCAAAGACAACACAACCGAATAAATTATGGAATGGGGCAGACAGAACTACAAAAATTAGATTTTTAAGAGCATGCATCTTTCCCATTGCAACATACGCCTGGGAGACCTGGACACTTACTAGACAAGCTGAAAAGCGCATAAATGCCTTTGAATATAATTGTTATAGACGAGTTCTAAGAATATCTTGGGTAAAGAAAAGAAAAATGCATCCATACTTCAAGAGCTGAATATTGAAGAAGGTTGGCTATTAAAGACGATAAAATAAAGAAAATTGAAATATTTTGGTCACTTGAAACGCCACGAAAGTTTGGATGGAACAATAATGGAGGGGTATATGCCTGGGAAGAGAGGAAGAGGAAAGCCAAAGAGAAGATGGGTGCAGGATGTGGCGGATGATCTCCAAATGGGTGTATCGGAAGGTTGTTATGGGAGCGAGGTTCTGCAAAGGTCATGCTACTGAATGAATGCACTTAAAATGATAATTCGTAGTACAATTAGGCACTATGCTGGTCTCCCTGGTCGAGGAGTTAGCAGCTTTCTCCGTAACCCCGAATATTCTCGTGGTTGACGTGAGTGCACGATTATTGGAAGCGGTTCGAGTCGCGTCTGTGACTAATGAGAGTATGGAGCCGGTCGCTCAGAAAGCAATGGCAAAATACTGAGCTTAATCTTGCCAAGAAATCAACAATCAACTGACAGATGCTGATGTTGAAAGCGATGTCCTGTAAAGTATATGCAAAAAAAAAAACAACAACATTAGGCACTATATAGTATATATATACTAATATTAGATTCCAAAAGTCTTTGGTTTACCTAACAATTCACTACTGAATCACTGCTATATACTACGGTACTCAGTCAATCAATCATGTGACATGCCGGAAAGCGTGGGCGGTCATGACTTGATCACCAGAGTCGTTGATAATCTCAGTGTTCCTGTCTCAACCATGCCATGTGGCCAAGCCATCCAGGTATTTTCCTCTCGGGCTTCCTCTTGGTCAGTTTCCTTCGGTCTTGCCAGTTGTTACTAAGTTCTCCAATCCATTTCTTCTCATAACATGTCCAACAAATTTTGACTGTCTACGTCTAATTTCTCTAATCAGTTTACGATTTTCATTTGTCTCCTATAGTACTTGGTCATTGGTATTTCTGTCTATTTATTATTCAATAAATAATTAACTGTCACTGATCTTATGTTGATTATTGGTTCAACCTACCTGTGATTCTCCATCTTATGTGTGTACACTAAGTTATCAAGATCTATTGTGATTGGTTATGTGTTTAATTGTTTAAAACCAACTTAACTCATGAAGGAATATGTAATTGGGAGAGACTCAAGGTCTATCAACTGCTCAACATCCATACTTTCTTAATATAAATCAAGCTGAGAGAATTCTCCAGACTTTCCTCAGATTTGATAAACAAAAAGGGTGGGGGGGGGGGGGGAAGGTCCAAAAGCTATAAGAATCCTTGGAGAAGGGGCAGAATCCCAGTTAGTAATTATTATTTTCACCAGGGCCATAATCTATATCTCCTAGACAAAATTAAATAAGACGAGGCCTGCAGATAACTCGACTCAAGGGTCATATTCTGAGGTTATTGAAGACAGAAGAGGATGGGGCCCAACTTCTTTGATTGGAAATGGGGAATGCACCAAAGTGATTTCCCACTCCCTTCAGAATATATGACATATTGGGGGCTCGTCCGGGATGGTTCCCATAAATAAATTAAACAATTAAATAATACATTGTGTGTAATTAAACGGTTACATAATACATTGTGTAATTGAACAGTTACATAAAACACTGTATTACATAAAACATGAACACAAATATCTTTAGATTTTGAACATTGTCATTTTCTTATATTCATTGCCAGCCACATGATATGAGTGACATTTACAGATAAATAAGAGTAGGTGACTGATCATTCCTCCTGAATAAGGGGGCCCTTTTCAAATAGGTTTATACTTCAGAAAAGGGTGCTCCAGGAGAAATATAGAGTGTGAATCTACTATACAAACACTACTTTTCTTTCAGAGAAGGTGTTCTTTTCCTAGAAGTCTGAACTTAACAGCATTTCATCAACCATCGGAAAATCTTATCCGGAGGGAAATCTCTGTCTAATTTCAGATTCTTTTCTTTCACTAGGTATTAATTCTGGTTACTTCAATGCCTGCTGTCTTTGGCTTTTCCAGCATTGACAGACAGACATAACATAGGGTGGTTTTAATATTGTGCATGCTTTGCTGTATATTCGCAGATCCGGGGACTGACAAGCTTATGCGGATCAGACCCACTGCAATTATATATTTTTAGGTAGAGCAAACAAAGCAATAAATTCTAGGCATGGCGGAAACTGCAAAGTTTAGAGCCCAAATAATGGAAACAGGTAGGGAATGCGGGTTAGATGGCCCTGAGCTAGCTAACTATATTTCAGATGCATTCGACAAAAGAGAAAGACTGCAAGCGGAATTGGCTGATAGGGAAAAACGATTTCAAGCAGAATTGGAGGAGAAAGAGAAACGACTACAGGCTGAAATGGAAGATAAGGAGGGAGAGCATCAACACCAACTGGAGTTGAAGAGGATGGAGACTGAATTGGAGATCCGGAGAATAGAGAAGGGGAGTGGTCCTACACCCTCAACCTCATCAGGATTGCCAGTGACAGAACCACATTCTCACGTCTCCCACCTTAATTCAGGAGCTATGTCATTTCCACTGGAACCCTTCAATGAACAGACTGACCACATCGAAGGATTTTTATCACGCTTCGAGGCAATGGCTGTCAGCTGTGGGCTTGAAGAAGGGAGATGGGCGACGAAGTTAGCGCAAGCTTTAAGATCTACCGCTTATGACGTGTTCTCTCGCCTCACTAGTGAGGAGCAGCAGAACTACACAACACTAAATACGGCACTATTGCGCCGATTCGAAGTTGACGGGGATTCTTACACAGCTCGATTCAAAGCCGCAAGGAAGGAACCGGGTGAGAGTTATGCGCAACTATTTGAAAGACTGAAGTCATACATACAAAGATGGGCTTGCTTAGGAGGATTTGAGGAAAGTTTTGAAGGACTCCGTGAAATGATCATCATTGATCAGATAAAGGGGAAGATGTCGAATGAAATGAAAGCATTCTTAACTCAAAACGGGGTTGACCACCTAGAAACTATAATCATCCTGGCAGAGAGATTTGAAAAATCTCAGAAGGAGATGGGAGGAAAGGGGCGTTCGAACAACACCCCCCTCTCAAGATAAACTCCAAAGCCAAAGGAGGGTGAAAACACTTTAGCCACCAAGAAAAATGGGAAATCCAAGAAAAACACTCAAAGCACAGCCCAAACAGCGCCGAAGGAGGAAAAACCATTCTGTACCCATTGCAAAATTAGAGGTCACACATTTCAAAATTGCAGGAAGAAGCCACCTCCACACACAGCGGCCTGTTTGGCCAACCGAAAAGAGAAAAAAGTGAGCACTGGTGAAACGTCCAAACAGACACCTCATCAAGACACATCATCTCGTATTCCGGTTGTAGAATCCATCTTGCTAAATGTATTCAAAACGGACTGTTTATATGATACTGGATTATCGTATGACTGTGTTGTTTCATCATCCTTAGTTCACCCTGAACAGGTGACAGAGGAAATAGTGGAATTACAGGGACCACTGAAGAGTTCAACAAATATGTCTCTTCCAGTGGCAAAAGTGAACATAGCCTCGCGGTATGTCACTGGACAATCAAGGCAGCAGTCTTGGACGATCCAATATATCCTGTAATCCTCGGCTGTAGATTTATCGTTCTAGGAGAACCTGTTCAACCTGTGGCGATGGCGACCATGACCACTCGATCCCAGGCGACAAAAACTCCAGAAACAACTACGCCAATCCCTCGAACGGAGGAACTGAAGAGGGCACAAGAAGCCGACAGCACCTTGGATCCCTGCTTCAGAAAACTGCCAAAGTCACATTTACCTCTACGTAAAGGTGATCTGTTCATGAAGTCAGTACTTCTTTACAGAAAAGCAGGACGAGCTGGACAAGAGTTTAATCAACTTGTTGTACCAATTCAATACAGGACTCAGATCTTGGAAATGGGTCATAGTCTACCATTCAGAGGGCATACGGGTATCAACGCTACTACACAGCGGATTGCAACTCACTACTTTTGGCCAGGGATGAACTCAGACATACAACGTTTGTAAAATCATGCCCACAGTGTCAGAAAGTATCACCAAAACACCGGACACCACCGGCAATGTTGGGTGAATCGCCAATCACTGGAATTCCATTTGAGAAAATGGCTGTAGACATAGTCGGACCTCTCTCAGCAACGAAGAGGCGAAACCGATTCATATTAACGCTTGTGGACACAACAACCATGTGGGCCGAAGCGGTTCCTATGCCCAGCTGTGACTCCAAACACGTCGTTGATGCATTATTAGGAATATTCACACGTCTAGGATTCCCACAAAGGATCTTGACGGACAACGGTTCACAGTTTCGTGGTAAGCTCATGGAAGAGACCTTCAGACTTTTTCATGCACGCCATATCTTCAGTTCACCATATCACCCTCAGTCAAATTGACTTGTGGAGAGGTGGAACGGTACATTGATTAGTATCCTGCGCAAAATTGCCCAGGAGAAGAGAGAGGATTGGGACTTGTATTTACCCGCAGCTTTATTCGCTTACAGGGAGGTACCCCATTACTCAACAGGTTTTGCTCCAGCCACACTGTTGTTTGGACGACCGATCAAGGGACCACTGGAGGCGTTATTTCGAACCTGGACCGATAATACTACAGATGATACAGTCGTGACTGCATCTATATATGTTTCCGAGTTGAAAAATCGTTTACAACACAGTTGGAAACACGCGAATGTCAATCTACGTCACGCCAGACGAAGAATTGCTCGTAATTTCAATCGCAAGGCAAAGGATAAAGAGTTAGAGGTAGGAGAGAAGGTGATGTTGCTGCTTCCAACCAGTCAGAATAAGCTGCAAATCGGATGGAGAGGACCTTATGTAGTGACGGAGAAGATCTCACGTACCAACTACAGAATTTAAGTCAAAGGCAAGATAAAAGTGTTTCACATAAACCTCTTGAAGAAGTTTCATGAAAGACCCTGAACCACCGAACCTGCACATCTGATGGCCATAAGTGTGGCTACTGAAGTCGAAGAAGGATCAACAATGGGAGTCGAGTACCCACTGCAAGCCAAAGAGACCTTTAAGGATGTGGAAATCAATCCCAACTTAACAAAGGGTCAGCAAAAGCAGATTAGGGAACTTATGGCAGAATATGCAGAAGTACTTACTGATAAGCCAGGAAGAACTGATTTGGAGGAATTTGACACGAAGTTAAATGACACAGTGCCTGTGCGAGTCAAGACTTACCCAGTTCCTTATGCAAAGCAAAAGACTTTAGAGGAAGAAATACAACAGCTGCTCACCGCAGGGATAATCTCACCATCTGAATCACCTTACAGTGCTAGCCACGTCTCATTGAGAAAGCCAAGTGGAGAACATAGATTGTGCATCGATTATCGACAGCTCAATGCCATTACTGAATTCCAAGCAGAACCTCTGCCTGATCAGAATACACTCTTCACAGTACTCAACCGAGCTAAATACTTTACTAGGATTGATCTCAGTAAGGGATATTATCAGATTCCTGTAAAACCGGAAGTTAGACCATGGTTAGCTTTCAGCATGCCTGGAGGACACTATGAGTTCAACGTTCTTCCATTCGGATTAAGTAATGCTCCCAGCATTTTCACACGTATGATGAGAAAATTACTTGACCCACTACAGCATCCAGACATCAGTCACTTCATGGATGACATCCTGATCGCAACTGAAACATTTGAAGAGCATGTAGAAACACTGCATCTTTTGTTCAGGCGCCTCAGAGAAACTGGATTGACGGCTAGACCAAAGAAGTGTCAAATAGGATTCCATGAATTGGACTTTCTAGGTCATAAAATATCTCATGGACTGATAACTCCACAAGAGAGAAATGTGGACAAACTCCAGAGAGCACCTCGTCCGAAAACAAAGAAGGATGTAAGATCATTTGTATCCTTATGTGGATTCTATCAAAGATACATCAAGGACTTCAACACTCTGTCAGCACCTTTAACGGATCTTACCAAAAGGGGGAAACCAGAGAAAGTCACTTGGCCAGCTGACTGTGAGAGAGCTTTCACAGCATTAAAGCAGGCATTAACTGCTCATCCAGTCTTACATCTACCAGACCTTGACCAACCATTCGTGCTGCGCACCGATGCCAGTAACATAGGAATTGGGGCAACGTTGTTGCAGAAAAAGGGAGATGTACCATCAGAGCTATTCCCTGTAGCCTATGCTAGCAGGAAATTAAATGCAGCAGAGAGAAATTACAGTACTATCGAGAGAGAATGTCTTGCGCTCGTATGAAGTGTACAGAAATTTCAGGCATACCTATATGGCAAACACTTCACTGTGTAATGTGACCATCAACCACTCATGTTTCTCGCAGCATCCATGACTCTGAATGCTCGACTTATGAGGTGGTCGCTGCTTCTTCAACCTTACTCGTTCCAGGTTGAATATGTTCCTGGGAAAATGAATGTGGGAGCGGACTTCCTGAGTCGACACCCAGTGCCTGATGAACCAGGTCAATCGGATGCAAAAGAGAATACAAGGGAGGAAACCACGGGAACAGCTTGAAAACTGAAAATGTTGGAAAAATAGTTCCATACCGTAGAACAATCTGGGGTGGAGCCATGTGGCATAATTGCTAACCACCATTATTCAGTTGACAAGAATTCAAGCCAAGAAGAGGAGAAAATATACAACAATGGACTTTGCTAACGCAAACTGAAACCAAACCTTTAAAACTTAATGCAAAATCAAAACTGGAAATGGAACAAGTGACAGATGACGTCAATTCTAGGAAACATTTCATCAGCCCAAACTCAGGAGATCATTGGATCAGAACAGACACATGACACCGCCTCCATTCGGAAGGCCGCATAGAATATGTTAATCGCGCACTCTTCTTAAAACATGCCTGATGAACAGACGTGAAAACTAGTGTGACGAAATTTTCATATAGGGAAGGCAGAATGTCTGGATCCCAGGTGAGCTTGTTAGTCCTTAGATTTAACTGATGACCAGATGTATCAAAGGCCCAGGAATGGTATCCAGTGTTTGTAATGTCTATTGAAATATATTATTATAAATTAAAACCTCTGAAGTGAAAAATATTTGTTCCATTCTGACGACGCAGAGCCGATTCCCGGGCAAACTGACAATCTAGTACTCTTTTCGAATACTGCAATCTCTGATATTCTTAAAGATAATTATTAACTTTAAGAAGTGCATAATAATACTACATTCTATTCTAAACAACTGTACGAAGTGATGATTCTAAAGCAATCTTGTGCATTTCAGCAGAAACACTGTTAAAAATGATATCACTATCTACAGCTAAAATGACAGTTCGTGTACTAGAACAAGTGCCTCGTTCTAAAACAGACTTATCTATGCCTGTTTACAATCTAGAAAGCTGAAAGAGAAATCAATCTTTCCTTTCTGCTTCTATCTATTGAAGAAATAGGGTTTGATGGAATAAATATTTATATTTGTGTCACAATTTAATTAGATAAGGGCACTTATGAACTGCATTACATCAGAAAAGTTGTGCTTCGCGGAACTCCACCACCAGAAGTTGACTTAACTCATTACTCAACACAACTTAACAAACACAACCACACCACCCAACACTCAACACAACAACGACAGATAATGGGAGAGGAGTTATTATACACAGAAGAAGAAGAAGTTGGTTAATTGGGAAAACACAGAGAATTATTTATTCACACTACAAACAAATTGGGTGATAGAAATGTTATAAATGTATGTCATTTATTTACATGCATCTTGACACTTCCTCACTCTTGTCACTGTCTTACTTTACACGTCTCACTGACCCCAGGTCCAATGAGAACTTACATACAGCAGGAACCAGTTGATACAAGGCGTACACAGTGTGATAAACTCTGACCACCCCAAATTAACCCATCACTAGATTAGAGAAAAGAAAAGAGGAGGGGGGAGAACTAGTTCCTACTTCAGGAATTTAGGTTTTTTTCCCGACCTACTTCTAGAATATTATATTGGGAAGATTGTATATGTTTATGTGAATCGTACACAGTGAAATCTTGGTGGCAACCCATTGGCAACCAATGGGCATCCAACTGGCCAACAACCAAACCAGACCACAGAGAGAAAGAGATGAACCGCACTTGAGATGGAGGATGACTTGGCCATGAGCAGAGTATGGGGAGGCCTTCAGAGGAGCTACATGGGCAGACCTGAAGCGGATCTATCAGTCAATGGACCCATGCCTATCCTAATCCTCCAAATCATAAGGGTATCACTTTCTTAGAAAGAAAACACACAACACTCAGCTTTCAAGAACTGATACTAAATATAGATTCATCATCTTCACACTTAACATGTACAACATTCAAATGTATACCATGTTTCAACTCTTATTGACATATCATGTATTGATGCTTGTTTGTTGATGGTCTGTGACATTGGTCCTATATGCATTTTTCTAATTTATCTTGTATTAACCAACATAGAAAATGAATAACAGGCCAGAAGACACAGGCCCATTCAATAAATAATTAACTGTCACTGATCTTATGTTGATTATTGGTTCAACCTACCTGTGATTCTCCATCTTATGTGTGTACACTAAGTTGTCAAGATCTATTGTGATTGGTTATGTGTTTAATTGTTTAAAACCAACTTAACTCATGAAGGAAAATGTAATTGAGAGAGACTCAAGGTCTATCAACTGCTCAACGTCCATACTTTATTAATATAAATCAAGCTGAGAGAATTCTCCAGACTTTCCTCAGATTTGATAAACAAAAAGGGTGGGGGGAGGGGGGGGGGGGGCTCAAGAGCTATAAGAATCCTTGGAGAAGGGGCAAAATCCCAGTTAGTAATTATTATTTTCACCAGGGCCATAATCTATATCTCCTAGACAAAATTAAATAAGATGAGGCCTGCAGATAACTCGAGGGTCATATTCTGGGGTTATTGAAGACAGAAGAGGATGGGGCCCAACTTCTTTGATTAAAAATGGGGCATGCACCAAAGTGATTTCCCACCCCCTTCAGAATATATGACACCGATTATGGGCTTTATATATCGATATTCCAATGGACTCTGCTATTTCCTCCCGTCCAACGTTTACATGGTCGGCCTCTTCCTCTGTTTCCATCTGGTCACTACATCATTGCTTGTTGTGGTATGCTGTTGACTGGTAACCTACTTGCATGGCCAAACCATTTGACTTGCTGCTTTCTAATAAAATCTTGTGCTGCTTTAACCCCAACTTTAGTCCTGATTTCTTCATTTCTGATCTGATCTCTTCTTGATACGTTGAGTATTCTTCTCAGGAACCTCATTTCTGTTGTTGTGATATTTCTTTTCTCTTTTTCTGCCATTGTCCAGGTTTGGCATTGGTAGCATAGAGTTGGTAGGAAGATTGTGTTGTAAAGTGCTTTCTTAGTAGTTATTGATACATGTTTGTTCTTTAGTATTGGTGTCATTTGTCCAATGAGTTGATTTGCCTTATTGCACCTATTTTCGATCTCGTCTTCAGATCTGCCATTTGATAATATTATACTTCCTAGGTACTTGAATCTCTTTACTTGTTTCAAGGGATGTTCGTTTATGTGAATTGTTGTTGTTTGTTCTTCTTTAGTTATAGTCATTACCTCTATTTTGCTTGTGCTAATTTTCATGTTATGTTCCCTACACATTTCGTTTAGACTATTCATGTGGTCTTGTACTTCAACTTCTGATGTTGCTATTAGTGCCTGGTCGTCCGCAAACAGGAGTTCTCTAATGGTTAGATTTGCAGATGGTTCTTCTTCTGTGTTCTCGTCATGCAGTATTCTTTCTGTCTCTGCTTGACTGGTTTCTTTACATATGTTGCCTATATATGTTATAAACAAGAGAGGGGACAGGACACAACCTTGTCGCACTCCAGATCTTATGGTGAAGGGTTCTGAGTGTCCTCCAGTTGCTCTCACTATGCATTCACTGTTGTTGTATAAACTTCTACATAAGTTTGTTAGATGTGTATTCACTCCATGTTGTTTAAAGATTTCCCACAACATGTTTCTATCTACTCTATCGAATGCCTTTTCTTGGTCGACAAAGGCTAAGTAGAGTGTTTCATTTAATTCGATTGATTTTTCTATAAGTTGTCTAAGAGCAAAAATGGCATCTGTTCATCCTTTGTTTTTCCTAAATGCAAGTTGCGTTTCGCTTAGCTGGGGTTCTAAAGTAGTTCGTAATATTTTTTCAAGAATTTTGCAAAATATTTTCCCAGTATGACTCAACAGTGAAATGCCTCTGTATTGTGTGCAGTCTCTTTTGCTGCCTTTGTTTTCCCAATTGGGATAATTATGGCTTTTCCCCAGTCTCGTGGTGTCTGTTGTTCTACCCAAACATGGTTGAACAGTCTATGTAGCCAAGATGTCCCTGCTTCTCTTGCTGCTTTAATTAGTTCATTTGGTATTTCATCCTGTCCCGGTGATTTGTTCAATGGGGTTAATCTGAGGGCTTCTATAATTTCTTCTTTTAGTATGTCTGGTTCTAGTTCTTCGGTGACATCTGTGTAGGTCTCTTGAATTCCTGTGACATCTGATGGGATGTTGAGAAGTTATTCGAAATACTGCTTCCATCTTATTAAGATTTGTTTTTGTTCACTTATTGGTTCTCCATATTCGCTGTTAATTATTTCAGTTGGGTTAAAGGGTTCTCCTCTGGTTCGCATTGCATTTATCTTGTTGTAGAAGTTTTTAGTTGCCGCCTTGTAGTTTTTATTTAGGGTTTCTCCATACTCTTCCAGTCTTTTTTGTTTTTCCCTCTTTTCTATTCTACTCACATGTCTTCTCGCTATTCTATATTCTTTGTAATCACATTCCTGTTTGCTCTTCAACCACTTTTTATATTGTTCCTTTTTGTATTTTACCGCTTTCTTTACTTCTGCGTTCCACCAACTTGTTATTTTCTTTATCCGCGTTTATCGTTTTTTCGTGGTTCCAACAAGCAAGCCGGCATGGGATCTTCATACTGCTCGTAGAAAAACTAAGAAGTATAAACGGACTGACGCAAACGGATATCAATTCACTGTAGGCTATATTCCCTCCCTACTCTAATAACTATGTCTTTTGATTAACGTTTGGTTACTGCAACTGTAAACACATACATAAATAACATATCTAGCACGTCCTCAATAAACAATAACTACAAGTTGTTAAATTAGTACCATTTCACCATAATCACACACAATTACTAACACGCACTGCCTTAACTCCATCCGTATGTTCTAGCAATTAACAATGTTCTTCTTCTTCTTCTTCTTCGTTCATCCGGAGTTTTTTTTCGGACGTGATTGCGTTGTGCCTGTTTACAGCAGAGCTGCGTTCTTGCGCCGTTAGGCCGACACATCCGACTTCTGCAGGCATTTGTTGACCGGGTTAACCTTCCCGGGGGTTTCTTAGGACGTTAGACTCACTGTTGTGGTGTTATCTCCCATCCCATCTTGGCCCATATAGAACAGCCAAAGGCATCCTGGTCAACCCTCAAGGGAAGGCAGGGGCAGACCATGGGCATTCCCCGCCATCCAAGGAGGCTTCCATAATTGCAGAGCCATCACACAGCGCTCTGGTACTGGGCTCACCCAAGGAATCGTCACGTCCTGCACATGGCTGCTTAGCCTCACTTCCGTATATTGGGCCTTCCGTTCACCATAGGCTGTTCTTCCAGACGCCAGAAGAATGCAGTTTGCAGATGACATCCACACAGTGAGCTTTCGATTCAGATTTTCCACGTAATGGATTTGCTATCCGAGCATTATTCCATTTTGTGCCACTAGGACACTTTTTCCACCTTTTATGAAGCCCACACAGTGAGCTTTCGATTCAGACTTTCCACGTAATGGATTTGCTATCCGAGCAATATTCAATTTTGTGCCACAAGGACACTTTTTCCACCTTTTATGAAGCCCACACAGTGAGCTTTCGATTCGGACTTTCCACGTAATGGATTTGCTATCCAAGCAATATTCCATTTCATGCCTCTGGGAGGCTTGTGTAACCGACATGCCTGTGGTATGAAGTGTGGCAGTCTAAATACTTCTTCATGTACATTTAAATGTCAACCTGAATACAGTTAAAGTAAGCTGCAGTCGACTTGAGCTTGTTGATATCTCCATAGAGCTTGTCCTCGAATGAAGCAGGTGTGGGCCAAAATATCTTTCTCTGTTCTGCATATATTGGGCACTCTTGCAGCAAATGTTTAGCTGTCATTTTACCAGTTCCACAATTACATTCATCTGTATCTCCTATCTTTAGTTTGTTGAACAAGTGGTATTTCAGCCTGTTATGTCCTGTGCGGAGTCTGAAGATTGTTACTTGTTCTCTTCGGTCGAGTTTGTAATATGCATCATCCTTCTGGTGGCCTGGATGCTCTGATTCCCATTTGGTTCTATAAGTGCTTTTTATCAACCTCTTTGCCTCATTATAGGTTATGTCTATGTCAGGCTGTGGTAGTCGTCCGCCCTCTTTTGCCAGTCTGTCAGCCTCTTCATTTCCAGGTATACTGCAATGTGATGGGATCCACTGTATTACAACTTTTTTGGATTTCTGGCATAGCCCATGGAGTGCTGCTCTTAGGTCAGCTATTTCTGTGCTGTTATTGCTCTTCAGTATTGAGACAGCTGACTTTGCATCTGTGAAGATAGCTATTTGCTTCTCTTTATTTTCCTCCATCAAGAGCATTTCTGCTGCAGTTTTCAGAGCCTCTACCTCCGCTTTAAAGTTACTTGAAAACTTTCCAGTTGCCACTGAATTTGTTTTTTTCACTCCATTTTTTAAATTTAGGAGAATTCCTCCTCCTCCATTCTCTACTGAATTTTTGGCTGATCCATCTGTATATGCATGGGTCCAATTGCTGCTTGGGTAATGTTCTTTTATGTAGTTTAGGGTTATTTCTCTTCTTTCGGTTTCATGCTGAGTGTTCTTTTTCTCAATACCAGGAATGTTCTCTATCATCTCAGGCAGTTGCTGCTGTCTCCAAGCTGGGAACTTGTCTGCACTGTAAATGGGTCTGACTGTTGACATGTTAAGTATGGGATCAGCACTAATCTTTCGTTTTGCAGTTTCTACAAAGTTGCTACGCTTCAGTCTTCCCTTTCCAAAACCACTAAACCTTTTATACATAGGGTGGTCTGTCAATCTTCTAAATTTTTCAGCTTGTTGCTGGGCTCTGCTATCTCTTCTATCCTGCATTGGTTGTAAACAAGTGATCTTTTCTAATTCATTAATAGGCACTGTCTTCAGGCTTCCAGTTATGATTCGCATTCCTTGATTTTGGACTCTACTTATTTTGTTAAAGTTTGACTTAGCTGCTGTTGCCCAAGCTGCAATGCCATATTCCAGTACTGGCCTCACCCGTCCAGTATATAACTTCTTGAGAACTCTCTCATCTGCTCCCCACGTTGTACCAGCAAGCTTTTTCATGATTGCCATTCTTTGCCTTGCTCTTGTTCGATTTTTCTCAACCTGTGTTTTCCATGTCAGGCGACGATCAAATGTGACTCCTAGATAGTTTGGATTTTCTTCATGGCGCAATATTTTTCCATTCAATACCAGCTTGGGTTGCTGAGTTTTAGTTGAGAGGGAGAACACTGTGCATGTTGTTTTCTCCTCACTTATCTTCACTAGCCATGATTTTGACCAGTCCTCTAGCGCTAATAGGGCTTGCTGTATTCTGCTGTTAGCTGTACTAATATATTCTTCAGATGTCCATATGGCTAGGTCATCTGCAAAGGATGATGTGTGTACTCTGGCTGGAAAACTGTCTGTGATGTCATTTATATATGCTAGGAATAATGTTGGTGAAAGAACTCCTCCTTGGGGGACACCTTGCTCCAACAGCATCATTTTGCTGGTTTGTCCTTGTACTTTTGTCCTGGCAGTTCTGTTCTCAAGGTAGTGGCTGATCCAATTGTACATTTTTCCACAAACATGCATGTTTTGCAATTTTACTTTCAGTCCTTCCTTCCATACTTTATCAAATGCTTTTTCTAAATCTATCCAGACTGCTAGTGTGTGCTTTTTCTCTTGGAAGGCATCCTCTATTTCCTGAGCTATATAGGTTATTTGATCTTCAGTGGATCTGTACTTTCTGAATCCTGCTTGGTGTGGTGTTAAGAGTTGGTTTTCTTCCAGATGCCATGTTAGCCTGCCATTGATAATGCGTTCCATTAATTTTCCTACACAGCTAAGTAGACTAATAGGTCGATAGCCATTTGGTTCTTCCAGGTCTTTTCCTTTCTTTGGGACTGGTATTAGTATAGCTTCCTTCCATGCCTGTGGGACTATTCCCCTCTTCCAGCTGTAATTTAGGACTGCTAGTAGTTTCTTCTTTGCCTTGGTGCCTAGTCCTATTAGCATTTCATTTGTGATTCCATCCTTTCCTGGTGATTTCTTCTTTTTTAGGGTATTCATTGCCTGTTCCATTTCTTCCATTGTTAGATTTGCCATCATATATTCTGCTGCTGTCTCTGTATTTCTATGATGTATCTGTTTATCTTTGATTGCTTTCTTCTGTTCGGTTGTAATATCAATGTGGTTTGCACTGGCATAGTGTTCCATTAGTGCATTTGCAGCCTTTTTTCCTGTAAGCAAGGCATTTCCTTGTTTAATTGTTATTTGTTTGTTTCTAGGTCCTTCATTGTTCATGGCTTTCACTAGTTTCCATAGTTTGTTTCCATCCCTGTCAAAATTCAGGTTTTCTGTTTTTTTCCTCCAACAATCTCTTGTTGTTTGATTTACTGTTCTTTTATATTTTGCTGAGATGGCTTTGAGAGAGATGTTCGCTTCAGTTGTTTGTTCTCTCTCTGCGGTCTTCCTAGCATCTTCAACTTTGTCCTCCAAAATTTGTAGTTCTTCAGTCCAGTATGGTTTGTAATTTTTCCTCGCTCCTCTTGGAATAGACTCAGTGGCCGCCTGTATTATTGCTCTGTTTAGACTTTCCACCATTTGCTTCATGTTGCCATATCGTGTATTTATGTTTTCACAATATGTGTCTGTTAGTATGGCAAATCTGTCCCAATCTGCTCGTTTGTAATTCCAACGGGGCAAAGGCTTTTGCTCCTGTGGAACATACTCCATATTTATTACAAGCTTGATTGGTCTGTGGTCACTACCTGCTAATTGGTCAAGCACATGGCGATCGATTTTGTGGAGGATGTCTCCTGTGCAGAAAGCTAAGTCTGGAGTAGAAGTGGTAATCCATCTTCTGGAGTAAAAGCTCGGTGTGTCATCCGCTTTGTTGAGTAGATGGAGATTTGAGTCTATTTCCCAGTCCTCCACTTCATCTCCTCTTTTGTCAGTATCTGGGTATCCCCATCTTTCTGAACGGCTATTAAAGTCTCCGACAACAATGCAATTTGTGTCAGTTATTTCCATGTTTGAGAGTGTAAGATCCTTATCTGCCGGGCTATACAGATTGTAAATTCTTATTTTCACGTCCTTTATCATTATATCAACACCTATAATTTCCGTTTGGTTGTCAGAGATCACAGATACTTCGCTGCAAGGTATTGTATTTCGTGTAAGTATTAGAACTCCTCCTTTGTGTCCTTCGCGGTCGAAACGTGTGGCCTGATATCCCTTGACTGAAAATGTGCGATTGGCGTTGAGGTGTGTCTCTTGAATGCATGCCACATCTATTCTATCTTTATGAAGACGCTGTGTTAGGGAGGCTTTCTTGTTATAAACTCCTTCTGCATTCCATTGTAGTATGTTGAGTGTCCGGAGTGTTTGGTCAATAACTCTTAACCTACTCCTCTGTGCCTTGACTCCACAGCACAGGGGAAGGTGACCACCAGTAGTCATGGGTGGACCCCCTCGAGGCAGGGGGCCCGGCACTATCACCGCCTGATGGGACTTCACGGGATTAGCACCATAACGATTTATTTTCATCTGTGGCATCATGAAATGATAAAGTTACGTTGCACTTCTTTGTCAAGCCTGTGGCTCAGTACATCCGATTTCGACAAGCATTTGTTCGGGATGCTTTCCCTAGCCTTTGACTGTCCCCAGTCTACCTACAAGGCAGCAGGTTTGTGCGTCACTTCGTCTGGTCCCTCTCCCTTGACCTGTCCGACATGGGTGACCCTACCAGTAGCTGTGCTACCGCCGGCATAGCTCTTGGGGTCATTGGAACGCTCAAGCCCCTCTACCTCGTCAAGGTGGACGCACGGCAGAGGGGTAACAATGTTCTGTTCTTATATTCAATCAATCAATCAATCATGTGACATGCCGGAAAGCGTGGGCGGTCATGACTCGCCATTTCACTCGAACACCAGAATCGTTGATCAGCTCAATATTCCTGTCTCGACCATGCCATGTGGCCAAACCATACAGTTATTTACTTCTCGGTCTTCCCCTTGGTCCGTTCCCTTCGATCTTGCCAGTTGTCACCAAGTTCTCCAATTCATTTATTTTCGTAACATGTCCAAAAAATTTAGACTCTCTACGTCTTATTTATCTAATCAATTTACGATTTTCATGTGTCTCGTGTAGTATTTGTTCATTGGTTTTTAGTCGGTCCATGGAATTCTTTGCATTCTCCTCAGAAACCACATTTCTGCAGCCAGCAGATGTTTTTCAGCTTGACTGCTCATTGTACAAGTTTCACATCCATACAAAAGAACCGGCTCTACGTAGCATCTCAACACTCTTTTTCTCGTTTCAATTGACATCTTCTTATTGGTCAGTATGTTTTTCGTCTTTCTAAAGGCTACTTTAGCCATGGTGATTCTTGTTATAATCTCTTCAAGGCATCTTCCATCAGATGTTATGAATCTTTCGAGATAATTTTACTGATTCACTTGTTGAAGAGTATTCCCATTTACATGTATATTATATTGTGATATTTCGTTTTTCCTAGTGACGATCATAATCGGTGTTTTTTTAACAATTCAATTATAACCCCAGTTGTTCACTGTGTGCAACAATCGCATCTACTAATTGTTGCAGATCCTGCTCATTGTCTGCAATCAATACTGTATCATCTGCATATCTAATATATCTTATATTAACCAGTCAATATTTCTCGGGCAGTTTGTTACTATTCAGTATCTATAATATCACACAGTTCACAATTATTCATAACGTAATCACGTAATATTTATAATCCTAAACAAATGTCCATATTTTTCTAATTTTTAAATTTTGACACATAGAACCACTAGTGTTTATAATATCACCTATTCTTATCTATACATATTAATTTTGCGTGTCTGCTCTTCTGGAACCTAAGTGCTTCTCGCGGTGAGTGGTAGCACGCAGTTATCCTACATTAGGATTACAAAGAACTGTATACTTAGAAGTAACTGTGTAAGACCGACATTAGTTGAAGTTATACGTATTTAATTGTAGCTGTCTGTTCCTACTTCAGTACATTCAACCACCCTGACAAAAATGAACATATGTCCCCAGATGACGTCTTTCAGAATTGTTTAGGAGTAGTGATTTGAACAGTCTACTGCTGTGTATATATTCTAAATAAATACGTTATCACTAACACACATAAGGCGAGTTCAGAGAGAATTGTGACAATAGACTTATTGTTAAGATTAAGGCAGGATATTGTAAGAAGGGAAAAAGATAACTGCTGTGAACCATCTACTTATAACGTTTTTATGTTATTTATCGATGTTATTCATGCCTGCGTGTTGTTGTGATTCTGCATTGTTGAATACTATCAGGTTATTAAGTCTCCTTGAATATAGGCAGCGGCTAACGAAAATAAGATGCAATAGCGTCTATTCGATAGCGTATTCGATAACGTAGACATACCCTAGCCTAGTGTAACTTCAAAGACCCATTCATAAAGCAGGGAGAGAAACCTGCCTTAGGTCAGTACGCCTATCATCTCAGAGTAGAGACACACAGACCACTCTGAATTCACTACATTTGAAAACTGTTACATGGAATCTGCTTACATTTTCACACATTCGGAAAGTCTGAAGAAGACACATAGACACAAGTTCAAACATGAGTGTCATCTTCAGCCAGTCAACTCTATCCCAAGCTACATAACCCCTTCTACTAGTTCGATTCCAGGGTTTACATAAAGTTCGTGTATTCCAATAGGGATATGATCTAAACTTAATAAAACTCATTCCATCTTGTCCTATCCGTGTCTATCGACTTAAGTTGCGTTTTTGAAAATACCATGTTGCCAGAATCTCGGAGTAAATACTCATTTGAGAATATGGTCAGTGCCAGTTATCTGTGCCATTTGTGAAGTTATTCAACGCCAGTTACCTTTCCCATTTGTGTAGTTGGTCAACGCCATTTACCTGTGCCATGTGTGAAGTTGGTCAACGCCAGTTACCGTTCCCTTTTATGAAGTTTGTCAACGCCAGTTACCTTTGTCATTTGTGAAGTTGGTTAATGCCAGTTACCTGTGCCAGTTGTGAATCTGGGCAACACCAGTTACCTTTGTCGTTTGTGAAGTTCGTCAACGAAAGGTATCTTTCCCATTTGTTAAGTTGGTCAACGCCAGTTACCTTTGCCATTTGTGAAATTAGTCAACGCCAGTTATGTTTGTCATTTGTGAAGTTAGTTAACGCCAGTTACCTGTGCAATTTGTGAAATTGGTCAACGCCAGTTACCTTTACCATTTGTGAAGTTGGTCAACGCCAGTTACTTGTATCATTTGGGAAGTTAGTCAAGGCTAGCTACCTGTGACATTTGTAAAGTGGGTGGGTGGGCGGGTTACTGGGTGTCTGTCTGTGCATGCGTGCGTGCGTGCGTGTGTGCGGGTGGGCAGGTGGTCGGGGGTGCGGGTGTGTGTATGTGGGTGGGTAAGTAGGTATGTAGGTATATAGGTGGGTGGGCTAGGATAGGTAGGTCGCTAGGATGGATGGATGGATGGAAACTGGAACACGTGATGACAGCTAGGAATACTTATGGAAAGAGAGATAGAAGATGATAGTGAGAGAAAATTCTATACAATCTAGTGTCTTAGCATGGAAGGGAGCCAATACATGATGTTGGAGATGGAACGATGTTGAGAAGCATGATTGCCAACACCAACGTCGTGGAACTTGATAATGATAAGTCTAATGTTAAGGGGCCGGTCTCTCTGGCCGAGGGGTTACACCACTTTCTCCGTAATCCCGTTTATCACGCAGAGTCTCAAAGCGGGCGAGAACTGGAAGCGGGTCTACCTCCGCTGATGACTTGCGTGATAACTGAGTCGGTGCTCAGAAAGCAATGGAAAACTACTGAGCGTAATCTTGCCAAGAAATCAACAGACAGCTGAAAAATGCTGCTGTTGACAGCGATGTCCTGTAAAGGATATGAGAATTAAAATAAAAATTTTTAAGGGGACCCGCTTAATTACGGACTTAGAAGGCCCTTTGCCCATCTGGCAAGCTAACACCCTGGTCGGTTCCTCAATGCTTACCACGTGTAACTGACATTTAGAGTGGATTATTGCCACGACTGTCTTTTCAGAATTATACTGTTGATATACATAATCACACAGTGAACAATTAAACACCAAAGCAGTTTAAAGCTTGATGAAAATTACTAGCTGCGATTTTTGTTTATCATATCCTTTACAGGACATCGCTGTCAACACCATTTTACCGCTGTCGTTGATTTCTTGGCAAGATTACGCTAGGTAGTTACAGCTGTGATTACCGGCTTGTAATTACCAGTCTCAAATACAGGTTCTCCGGCCGTCAAGAATTAAGATTGACCCCCCCCCCCCCTTCCCCCATCCCCCGAGTAATTAAGAGCTAATTATTTCTAGGCTGGAATTAACTCTCACAACAGGACAGAAATACAAAACACTTTACAGAGATGCATTATGTGTTTCTATAGCTATCATATAATAAATTGGTCACAGGAACTTAAACATGTATTTATCTATAAAAGTATGATAGTGTGTAAGAGAAAAAAATGTTGAGCACTAAATATATTTCATATGTGGATAAATCTATTAACTACACCGGTTATATGAGTCAGTGTCAAAAAACGTCTTGAATAAAACTAAACATAATCTGAACTTGTTGAACATTTAAGGGATTTATTCTAATTAATTCTTACACAGCAGACGTGTTTGTGTGTTCTCCTTTTTGGATAATTTTTTCTGTCTATCTTCATTAGAGCGCAATGGATTTTATATTCACAACAATGCCATTCAACTATTGAAATTGTGTTAAGGTTGCTAAATGTGCAGTGTTGGATCTCATCTCATCTCATCTCATCATGTTCCTCTTGTACCTTGCGGTGTCGAGGTGAAGTATAAACTTCGTGAGAGTGCCCGGTTATGGGCTTCGTATATCGACATTCCCATGGATTCTGTTATTCCCTCCGTCCAACGTTTACGTGGTCGGCCTCTTCCTCTGTTTCCATCTGGTCTGTACATCATTGCTTGTTGTGGCATGCTGTTGACTGGTAGCCTACTTGCATGGCCAAACCATTTGACTTGCTGCTTTCTAATAAAATCTAGAGCAGCTTTAACCCCTACTTTAGTCCTGATTTCTTCATTTCTGATCTTATCTCTTCTTGATACGTTGAGTATTCTTCTCAGAAACCTCATTTCTGTTGTTGTGATTTTTCTTTTCTCTTTTTCTGTCATTGTCCAGGTTTGGCATTGGTAGCACAGAGTTGGTAGGAAGATTGTGTTGTAAAGTGCTTTCTTAGTAGTTATTGATACATGTTTGTTCTTTAGTATTGGTGCCATTTGTCCAATGAGTTGATTTGCCTTATTGCACCTATTTGGATATGAATGCTAATAATGTAGTATTCAATACTATGGATAAACTATTCACGAAACGGAGAAGCGTCAGTGATAGCTTGAACTAGCCAATCACAACACTGGAATTTAAACCGAGTGCTAGCGCTGCTAAAATGTGTACCTGCGGGCGAAAATACACTATGTAGCCATGCTTGACGAGGGGGAAGCTTCTGTGCTGGAGGTAGCGGCAGAACGTTGGCGATGTGGGTTAAGATTAAGATCTACAAGAACTAAGAACTACACACTAAACAAAGAGAAAGCAGTGAAAAGCAAGTTAAAGAATTGCTTTGGCTCTCCATCACTGTCTGTCAAGCGTATGAACGACGGGAAATGCATTTCCATTACTTTCAATAATACTCTGCATTATGAGGCATTTCGAACATGCCTGATCAAACATTATCAGGGCGACCAAGTTCGGTACAAGGTGGACCGACACGGCGCTCAAGTCGAAATCAAAGTATCAGCATCGTTACACACATTGCACCTCTACCACTCGAAAAACAGTTTGCTTGCCCAGGGGGCAGTTGACGTCATGTCTGAGTGGCTCTCGACTCATTTCGTCGAAATTCAACAGACAGCACAAAAACTGATAGGTGACTCACTAAACATACCTGCCGATCTCAGCATGCTAGTGGCTGGCGAACCTACACAATCTGAAGCTATAGCCATCACAGCATCAGGCCATAATGACACCATAGTCCAACAAATCATGACTCAGCTCAGCAACAACACGAATGAAACTTCTAACCGACCAGTGTTGGTAGCCATTGAGTACCCGATGAGTATGTGTGTAGAAGACAGTATACAACCGAATGAAATAAATTCGAATCAAATAGAGGTTGCACCATCGGTACTAGATGATAGTCCAGCTACTAACCAACACTCGTGCGTCTGTCAGCAGCATATTAAAAAGTTAGAGTCAGACCTGAAAGTAATTTTAGATGCCGCCTCTGACAACACAAACAAGATCGCCACGATCATTAATGACTATAACAACCCCAAGTCAGAGGTGACTCTCCTGAGAGAAGAAAATGTTAAATTAAAAGACACCGTTGAGACGTTACAACGCTCGCCCACTACTGACCTGGCAGCACACGCAGATAGTCTAGAAGTAACAGAACCAGTCGTAAGCGCGTCAATTACTCAGCCAACCAAAACACATCAGCAAATAGAAAATGTTGCTCAACAGCACTCAACATATCCTATCGAAGTAAAGGTCAGCAATAGATTTGAAGTATTACAAGAGCAACTATCAAACAACAGCCTGGACGACAGAACATTGCCGATAGAATACGCCCACATTCAAGAAACATCTGATAATCTGCAAGAAGACAGACTACAGCTGGATTGTCATCAATGGCAGAAACAGCGTGCAAGACGTGTTAGAACCCAACATACACAGAACACACCGGCTGACTGCACCCACGTGATAATTGGCGACTCTTTGATTGGGGAATTTACAGCGACCGCATGTCCTTATCAGACACCGATAAAGCCACAACAATTCAGCTTCTAGGTGCAGGAGTAGAAAGACTAACAAACAGTATACGTAATCTGGAGGTTAATACAGCCATAAAAAAGACAACGATTCATATATGAATACACGACACTATGAAAAACCAAAGTATAACAATTTCTCAGTTAAGAACATTACTTGACTTACTACGTTACACTTTCCCAAATTCTACAGTTTTGTTCTCCTCCATCATATCACCAAGTTATGGCTCTCAACGTAGATTGGCCGACATAAACAATAACATCCTAGAGACGTTTTGCAATCGGTATCATGTACACTTAATCAACAACATACCCTTCTTCACATCACAGACAGGAGCACCAAAGAAACGATTGTACAGAGACCAAATACACACAACCACATTAGTGTGATAGCGCCAGACCAACGAATTTTGGTTTGGTCTATCTCGAGTTAAAAACCTGGCCGCGCCGGAAACGCCACTTGAAACAAAGGGACTGGGGTCCATTTCTCCTTGTAGCAGCCGGCGGTGTGTGAAGGCAGGCGCTGGGGCCCTGTGTAGTTTTGTGGCCAGCCCGCCTTGAGACGAGAGATGTGTGGTTTCCCATGTGTTCGTCAGTGAACAAACTATGTCAGAAGAAAAAGCTGTAAGTTTAAAATGTTTAATTTAATAAATATTTGTTAAATCGCAGCACACGCCAGTTTACCAACTTGAAAGTGTTTACATGGTGGAACAGGCGTGGGTGAAAATAATTGCTAGTTAGGTGAGCTTGTAGGAACAAAGAAATATAAATAGATAATATGAATAAGTGCTATTGAAATGAGCTGTTCTACAGAAGGATTTAGTATCCCTAAAGCTTTATGAAAATAACATGTAACACATAGAGATGTCAGCAATCAGACAATGGTGATGTGAAATATGTAGAATAGGTCATTGATGGTGGTTAAGTATCATAGAGACTGATGTCATGTCATGCCAGCCATGCTGGCACAAGATTATTTTGTTGGGAATTATTTTACATGGTTATCCTATGGCATTAATGTGTTACTGGCTAAATAGATATGTGGGAGATTCACCAAAATATACAATGTGTGGGGTCATAAATTAGTTTATAGTAAAGACTGAAATAATGCCGCATGGTGCCATGCAGGCCATGTTGGCATGGAAGGGAGTAAGTGCTTGTGAAGTTGCTAGAAATGAAGGTTACTTAACAACAGAGTGGTGAGAATCATATGTGTATGTGTATACAGCAGCAAGATATGTTTACAGGATTATTCTGTGATTATGGTGAGCATCACATTGGGTGTTTGGTCAAGTGTTGGGTATGAACACTCCAAAGAAACAATGAGTAGGGGAAAGTAACCATAATATAGGTGTAATATTTATAACATGTGTAAAGCAGAGAAGAGTACTTACATGTTATATGTGGCAATGATGGGTTAATGGTTAAGATAAGCAGTTAGAACATGTAGGTAATAAATAGAAGTGTAGGAAATAATGTGTTGAATTGTAGGGACGCCATGCAGATTGATAGCCACTAGGCGTAGGAAATAATGCATCTTAATACGCTGGGGTGCATATCAGCAATCATTGTGTAATCGTAACTGCGAATGAAGTGGGGCTTTACTGAGGGAGAACAGGCAGGTGCATCTGGAACTGATATTGGTAAAGGGGTTTCTCATTTAGCATTGAAGTCTGGTGTCACATCTTTTACCAGAATACAGTAATGTTTGTGTAGGTGTATCAAGTTGTTGATGGAATCAGTGACTGAGATTCTGTCCTAAGTTAAGCATGGCGGTTGTCGCACGGTGGAGAGGATGTGATTTAGTACTGCATACCACCCTTCGCAGAGATATTAATATGTATTTGTCGTGTGACATGAAGCGTAAGATGGCAAAATTTATAACCGGTGTATCATAGGAAGAATGGTGGGGAACGGAGCGCACAACTGTACATTTGCTGTCCACTCACAAATAATATTACACTGATTGTGTTGGGCCTTGAATAACACTTATTGGTCATTAGTGTGTAATAATGACATAATATATATAGTACACTGTTTATTATATTAGAACTAATGTTCTGTATCCTGCCATGGACATTGTTGTGCTTGGATCCTGTCTCATATGAATGAGGCACTCTGGCCACTATTTTGTGTACTTTCACTTGGTAATATTGTGTGTTTATTTTATGAGCTATCTTAGGGGCCTCAGAGGGTGCCTCAATTGAGTTCCTGTGTAATACATGTTTATCTTTATCTTTAACTTTCTGTGAATGTTGTGATTCTTCTATTTGTAAGGTTACATTGTCACATTCTACAAATATGGTTATTCCTGTTTCCTTTACTTTTCATAGTTAAACATGTTTTACCCGTTGGTTATTAATTTATAATATCATGCAGTAATGTGTGTGATGTCATATTGTTGTTGATATCCTTTATCAAAACATGGACATTGCAGGAGCAGTGTGTCCTATATCATATGGCATCCCTCATAAGTTTAGGTATTTAAATGACAGAAGATGAGGGAAAGGTGGTGCATTGGGTATTATGATTGTGGTGACTATGTTGAGGCTGATCATGTAGTGTCAGCTAGGATGATTGGGATGATTATGGCTATGGTGAGAGTGATCATTTGATGATTGTGATGGTCTTATGTCGCGATGTATGTTATATGTCTGAGTTGTTGTCGGTGACATTTGTTATAGCCTGTGTCCTGATTGTTGCTGGTGTCATGGTATATTGATGTTGTCTAGTTGGTGTACAAAGGTGTGTGTCCTTGTGATGCCATATTGAATTGCATACCCTATGTCTGCTGGGTTGCTGTTGGTGCATGGGACTGTATTTGTGTCCTTTATGTACATGTTCAAATGGTGTTGTCCTGTTAGAGTCGTTTTACACCGGTGTAGCTGAGTTGTGTTCGGTGTTGATTTTGACAAGTTGATCAGTGTTGCTGTGTAACATTGGCATTTATGGGGGGGGGGGGGGGGGGTATTGTCAGCCTGTGCTGTTGGGGATGAGAAGTTGTGTTGGACCAGAGACCTGTAGGTAATGACCTCCCTGAACTGAAGACATTCTGTAAGTGAATGCTGGGCTGTATGGGGGGTGGAACAGGCTGAGGTTGTTGCATTAGAAGGTGTTCCATCCTAGCAATATCAAGTGTAATCTCATGACAGCAGTGGCACAACTGGAGAAGACAATAAAGTGGGTGATCTGATGATGCAACATTGACTGTTGTATTTAACAATTAGAGATGTAGTCAACTTGAAGAAGGAGGTAGCAAAGAATGGTCATGACAAACATCAATGGGTACCTCAGAATAACAAAATAGATAATTAGATGCGGGGCAGTTATGATCTATGGGTTAATTCAAATGTTATATTGCATGTGCTCATTGCTTCATGTGTTTAATATGTTGTCTTTACCATGATAATCATAGATTGTGTTTTCCATTGTTACAGGAGCGGCTGACTAGTTAGTGTCAGCAGGCCTGGGTTCTTGGTGGGATAGTAAATTGTGTCACAACTCTTTGTTTATGTCGTGTCTTGGGGTTTACGTTGTGTAACCTATGTTTTTGTAGTGCCTTATTGTCTGTGCAGTGTTGTTTGTGTCAAGGTTCTTTATTGTGTCAGTCTGACCAGCTATTGCTTGGAGCACCTGTGTTGTGGTTCTTGGTGTACCCTGTGGTCTTAAGTGATGTTGATTCGTTGGGGGTTACCCACCGTTGTTGTTTGATATATACAGTTGTCTGTTGTATCTGTTATTGCAATGTGTTATCAAACATGTTCTGCTAGAGGAGATAAATAAAGAGCTATTTTTGTACTGTTTTTGATTTCTTTGTTTAGTCTCTTTTAGTTTTTACAACCACTATTTCTACCACAATCTAACACCTTAATTCATTGCTGGGCTCTAACATGGTGTTTCCTGTGTGAACATCTATAAAATAGTTTCTGCCTCTGTCCGAGATCTCGTACATCTTCTTATCTAATTACTATCATCTTTTTTTGTCGGTTGAGGCGGTGTGAGGTTCTCTCTCTTTTCACTATTGTTCTTCTTTGGCCGTAACGAAGTCAGAACTACTCTTTACCTCTTAGCACCGTAGTGAAGGAAGCATCAGTCTTTATGATTGTCTCCCTTTGTCTTTTACCATCGACTACATTAGGAACTAGTCAGCTTTCAAAGAACATTAAATACCTTGAAAGGGCACAAAACCTGACCAACACACAACTGCGAAAATCATTGATTTCTGAAAAACCAAGGCCAACCCAGGCCAACCAAAGCCCCCCCCCCCCCATTTCACCAGGTAAACGTCTGCTGACATCTGACCTCCGACCTCCGGCCACTCAAGAATTACACATGCTACCAAGAATAAACCAACCCATCCTTCCTACCCCCCATCTTAGCACGGGAAGGAGATAACTACCACAATAGTTTTCCTGCCCTCCCCTGCAAGGAACCTGCGTTGCAAACATCGACACACACACACACACTGCAGTAATACCACTTTGACACAGCCCCCTCATGCCACAAATGGGCCAACTAGCAGACAGCAGGAAGTTCCGCATCATTGGGGTCCAGAACTTTACGCCAAAAATGGGCCACCTATCATACAACAACAGGTTCCGCATCATTGGAATCCAGAACTGTTACACTTGATGCAATTTAATCCGGCCGCACTGAATCAAGCTTTTATGATGTCTCTACAATACAGACCTGTAAGATAGGATATGCATTAAACACTGAGCCCTATACGCAATATACCAGGAAAAGAGCTTCCTCCTTGAACTTTAATTGCTTACTGTTTAGCGTTTTATCTCCCGTGTGGGATACCCAACTTTAAACAGGAGCATTGACTTGTATAGTCTTTTATTCATTCTTTCGGATAGCAGCTGGTTACATAGCCTGCGAAGTAGTTCGAGCTAATTAATTGTTGTATCTTCATACGCTTTAATTCTTTTTGTTGTGTATTTGCACTATACTTGTTGGTCTCATTAGTTATATCGTTATAATATTGCCATTTGCATATCGATTTCTATTACTGGTAATTAAATCGATAAGTTAAATCTAAATAAAAATAACTTAAATCGTAAGTTAATGTAATTGTGTATTTTTATGATCTTGTATTTTTACCTAATTTTGACTAATTTACACTTACTTCTTGGGTGAAATGTCTGAGAAGTGGCAACAATGGCTCAATAAATCAGGAATACGTTTTGGACACTTAACATATGCAACTTATTCAACAAGCTGCCAGAGTTATCTTCTATTCTTAATCAAAATTTTCACGTATTCGGCCTGAGTGAAAGTAGAATAAATGAAAATATTTCAGATGAGGGATTAAAGGGTACAAAGTTTTTAGAAGAGATCCCTGTAGGAAACAAGAGACAGGCATAGTAGCCTATGTTTCTAATCTACTAAATGTTCACCGTAGGCTAGACTTTGAAACTTGCGAAATAGAATGTATTTGGTTGGAGTTAAAACTTCGAAACCGCACACCCTTGATAATTGGCTACCTCTATCGAAATCCCAGGGCTGGACACGTTTGGTACGAAAACTTCACTACCATGATGGATGTGGTTTTCGCTTCCGGTAAGGAAATTATACTACTCGGAGACTTTAACATTGACACCAACAAATCCCATATAATTTGGGGAAATATAATTGCATCATACAACTTCCAACAAATAGTAAAACAAGATACTAGAGTAACAAACTCATCTTCAACACTTATAGATCACGTTTATGTAACTTGCTCGGACAACATCATAGAATGCACCATGCCCAATTGTGCAGTGAGCGATCATTACCCAAAATGTTGCACATGGTCTAAAACAGGAATTAAAATTCCTAAACATAAACATATAACTGTAAAATATAGAAGCTACAAAAATTTCAACCAAAACGCATCTTTACAGGACTTGCTCAGTTCACCTCTAAACAATGTTTATCAACTTCCAGACCCGGATGATGCTCTGGAATCCTGGATGATGATCTTTATTGATGTGTTTGATAGATATGTGCCAGTCAAGGAAGTTCGAGTAAAACATCACGTCAAACCACCTAGGATCACCCAGGAAATTCTTGAAATTATGAGAGACAGAGATAAGGCACATAAAAAGCGGGATCTCAGCACATACCGTACTCTTAGAAACAAAGTTCAATATACCATACGAAAAGAAAAGAAAAATTACTTTAAGAACTTAGTAATGGATAAAACAAATAGAATGATATATGGAAGGCAATTAACATTTGACAAACAAGCATAACTACTCAAATTCATTACCATCAAATCCTATTTCATGCGACCAATTCAGTAACTTTTTTCAGAATGACATAGATCAGTTGAAGGCTACAATACCAAATTATCCTTGCAACTTATCTTTACTGTCATCGTTTTGCCAGACCAGATGCCCCCGAGATATCCTTTCTGACATACCGCTAATGACAGTTACTGAAGTATTGACTTACCTCAGTAAACTAAAAAACACAAACTCATCTGGGTTAGATGGAATCAGCAGTCGGATTCTCCGCTGTGCTGCGCCAGTGATCTGTGTATCACTAACCTATGTATATAATCAGTGTCTCACCATAGGTCACTTTCCATCAGCTCTCAGAATCGCTAAAGTGTACCCTCTCCTTAAATCTGGTTCATTGGACAATGATCTCCCGAACAATTAGACCCATTTCTTTACTATCATCACTATCTAAACCACTAGAAAAACACATCCATAAGGTAACATTACAGTATTTAAATCGCAACAAGCTTATAGTTGACAGTCAATCAGGATTTCGACCAAAATATTCTTGCCATACGGCCCTAACAAACATGATAGAAAATTGGCACCAGAATATAAATAACAACAATCTATGTGGAGCTGTGTTTATCGATTTCAGAAAAGCATTTGATATGATAGACCATGCCATTTTAATTAAAAAACTAGAGACAATGAAAATTGGCCATAATGTTGTGACGCTTATAACATCTTTTCTGTCAAACAGAAATCAAGTAGTATCATAAAATAAATCTCTGACCCAAACCACCACCTTCAATACTGGAGTACCGCAAGGCTCTATTCTTGACCCTCTATTATTCGCCATATATATTAATGATCTACCTTTGCATATTTCGTCATCCTGCGATCTATTTGCGGACGACTGTACAGTGTATACAAACGCTGAATTCAGTAATTTGCTGGAGTCGTCTTTGCAACAAGAATTAAATAATGTAGTTAGGTGGAGCTATGCGAACCGTATGCAAATTAACACCACTAAAACAAAATCTATGTTATTAACAACCAGACAAAGACTTCAGACTCTAAATTCACACAGATCACTTCAACTTCACATCGATAACATGCCAGTAGAAAGTGTAATTGAGCACAAAACATTAGGCCTCATCATTGATAGAAACCTAACCTTTAATCTTCACGTTCAAGCGCTCACTAAACAAACAGCGAAAAAAGTCTACCAACTCGCCAAAATTAAAAATTTCCTTGATGAGGACACAAGGAAATATTCTATACGTCTCACATACAGACACATTTTGACTACTGCTCTACAATCTGGGACGGTTGTTCCAATGCAAGCACCAAGCGACTTTACTCACTCCAGAAACGGGCCATGAGTTTAATTTATAGCAAACATTTAACTGACAATCCTAGCCTGCATAAACGCCTTCAGTTACTACCACTCCGCAAACGTCTGCTTTTCAATAAGGCCAAACTAATTCACAAAATCCTACATCGGAATGCCCCAAATTACCTTTGGCCATTGTTTGAATATAATGCTAGACACAGTAAACGATTAAATATATTACACATTCCGAAGCCTAGGATAGACTTATACAAAACAAGCTTAACGTACTCTGCAGCTCAGCTGTGGAACAATCTTCCACATGAAATAAAAGACATCACCAATCCCTATACATATAATCGCAAATTATTTGAACACTATCTCAGTACAGATTACCTTCCCCCTTAATAATAGAAGTAATAATAATAATAAAACCCTAGTATGACAGCCAGTCCCCTTTTGGTAGGCCAGTATATGCCACATAGCTAATAACAAGTGCCACACCAGTTTTACTATTACTATTTTACACCAATTACTATTACTGAGTCGTGTAGTATTGATTTTTAATTTTTCCACATGCCTTTATAATGCATATCTTTTATATTGTTGCTGTTTTCAGTTAGCCTTGAATGATGTGTGAATGGTATAATGTATGAAAGAGAGTGATAAAAGGGCAGAATGTTAGACTGGCCTGCGTGCCCAATTCTTAACCCTTTCAAAATAAAGTGTTGTTGTTGTTGTTGTTGTACAGTGCATACATATTAGTTAGTAGTATATAATTGTTGTGAATATGTGTAAAACTAACAAATACAAAACCGATAACATATAAACGCTTTACATGTGAACAATTACTCTGTCTTCATATGTTTGTTTCTTCTCAGACACAAACAATACAATAGTTTCAGGAGATTTACAACTAGTAAAAAGCCTAGAGTAAACACTATACCAGCCATGAACACTAATACATAGTCCATAATAAAGAGTATCATGGGTATTTTCTGACCGCTGTATCTCATGTAAGACCCTCCATAGCGCATCACGTGATCAAGCCAAAAGGCTGCTTCTTGTCTGGGGTTCTTGTGCAACTGGCGGTATATTTCTGAGGCTGTGCTCAGTTTCGACTTAATTTCCTGGCTAGATATAACCTTTTCTATGACATTAACCAGTTCATCGTCGGAAGCCTGTAATATATCGAGGGTGAGACAGTAGCCCCGGTCCTCTGCTCGTTCAGCATTAGACTTCTGATCATAGAACAGAGGTAGGCAGACGGTGGGAACTGCGTGGTAGAGAGCTTCGTAAAGACTGTGTGTCCCCGAGTGTGAAATGAACACTTTAACGTTCTTATGTCCCAGAAGATCATTTTGAGGTATCCAGGTAGAAGTCATAATTCTGGCGGGATCATTGGAGGTCAGATTAGCTCTCCAAATGGTGTTTAATTTAAGACGTTTCAGCACTGACATAATTTTTGCTTCTATTTCTGGATGGAGATTCATCAACAGGCTACCAAACGATAATACTGCAATACCAACACCAGCCTTTTCTGACCGCTCCACGAATGACTTGAACGGTTCCCGTAACTCCTCAGCTGGAAGAACAGACACTCCCCCTATCAGTTTCACATTTGGCACTGTTGGTCTTGGATAATCAATGAGAGGATCAGATTCAATAATGTAAACTTCTGCTTGACTCATTAGCTCATTAGCAGCAGGGGCATTAGAATCTGTGGGGAACAGCTGTTGCATGTAACCTCTGTCATTGAAAATATGCAGAAATAGAGGAGACATTGCTTTAATTATGTTGGACACCTTCTCTATGAAGCTTGCTTGATAACGAATGTAGGGATAGTTGTAAACCTCAGCAACAGGGTTGAATGGAATTCTCGCCGTCACAGGATATTGTTCAGCGCTGAGAATAGCAAAGGGTATTTTCAGTTTGTAGGCGATGGCGATTCTTTCTTCTACTTCTGGAAACCAATCCAGAACAAGCAGATCTGGCTGCAGACCTGCAATGTATTCGATTATCCTGCCCCGTGTCATTGCTTTGAAATAGATATCTGTGAGGACGACATCGTATTTATAAATCCATGACCAGTCGGGTTGCTTGCCAGTGGTAATTGCTGTATTAATGGTGGTTTCTATGTCAGAAATAATCATGTCTTCAGATGCCACAAAGAAATCATTGTAGCTGAAAGTAGTTACTCCTGGATAATGTTCTGGTTTTCTCTTGTCTAGAGCAGAAGGCAATCCTAACCACACGTGATGCAGCATCTTGGCTAGCTCCACTGCGGCAAATGCATGCAGGCGTCCATGGCTTGTAACGGGAAATGGTAAAAATACAACGTTTTTACTTTCACTGTGTTTCATCAAGATAAGAAACAGTGCAACAATCCAATAAGTTACTTGTGTTGGCATGGTGAATCTGACAAAGAAAATGTACAATAACACTTAGACTATGTCAAGCAGAGTTTATTCTTATAGGCTACTTTTGTCCTAACTACAAAATACGGTAATGCGGTAAGAAATGTATAGAGTGTATACATTGAAAGGTGGTACAATATTAACAGGAAATAAATTATATTGTTAAAATATTAAAAGAACAACAATTACGAGACAACAATACCGACTTTTGAATGTAAGAAGATATCGATTTGCATTTTTATGCTCAGGAAAAGTTGGAATTAATTGTATTTAGCTGGCATAAGTTTAAAATAAGCGGTGACAAATTAATAATATGAAATACGAAGAAATCTTTGAACCCAGAGTGTTTATCTTCTGTCTGCTGTCTTGTTAATTGCCAGGAGGCGACTGTGTAGGTCTAGGGGAGTCATGGCAAAACTTTAAACAACATCTTGACGCCCTAACAGAGTAGTCTGGGAAATGCTGAAATTAATGCACTTAAAGCAAACTGACATAAAGTTTATTCCCGAAAGCTATACGCCAAAACAAACCTCGACAGCCAGCTAAGTCAGTCACTAATATCTTCGTGTTGTTAGGTTCTCATCCACTCTGCACTGTTGACTGAGTGCATTCGCGGCCTTCAATAACAATATGCATAGACCATCTGGTGGTATCCATGACATCATCTTTTTGTCGATTTCTTCAACTTTTTTTTTATCTCGAAACAGTCATAACATCTGATGGCAGATGCCTTGAAGAGAATAGAACAAGAATTGCCATGGCGAAAGTAGCCTTTAGCAAGATGAAAAACATTCTGACCAATAAAAAGATGTCAATTGAAACAAGAAAAAGAGTATCGAGGGGATACATAGAGCCTGTTCTTTTGTATGGATGTGAAACTTGGACAATGTGCAGTCAAGCTGAAAAACATATGATGGCTGCAGAAATGTGGTTTCTGAGGAAATGCAAAGAATACCATGGATAGACAGAAAAACCAATGACCAAGTACTACAGAAGACAAATGAAAATCGTAAATTTATTACAGAAATTAGAAGTAGACAGTCAAACTTTTTTTGCACATGTTATGAGAAGAAATGGATTCGAGAACTTAGTGACAACTGGCAAGATCAAGGGGAACAGACCAAGAGGAAGACCGAGAGGAAAATACCTGGATGGCTTGGCCACATGGCATGGACGAGACAGGAACACTGAGCTGATCCACGACTCTGGTGATCGAGTGAAATGGCGAGTCATGACCGCCCAGGCTTTCCGGCATGGCACATGATTGATTGATTGAGCTGGTTGCACATCCTCTACAGGACGGCTCAGTCAACACCAACATATGTTGCTGTTGTGATCTCTTGGCACGTTTGACCTGCAGTAGCTGTGTTTATTTTGTGGTGTAGCTGTGGTTACATAGTGTACTCATGATAGCCACGTGATCTTTCCCTGGCCGTATATTCATATCCGTGCCGGTATCTTATTATCTGTCAGCAGCAGGTCATGTTTCATTTATCAAACAATTGTATTTGCTGTCTCTCGATGAATTCGACTCATTATGTTACTTGCATACTCATGAAATGAACAAGCTAATAGGCATATATCGGTAATACCGTAGAAAGCGCACTAACATAGTACCAGAAGTATACTCTGAATGCCTCCGGAAAGGCAGGAACATTAAACCAATCAAGTGATGACTGAATCACACTGACATGTAATGTACCGTCTAAATGGCTCAAATATTGCCCAATGTCTCGTAATTTGTGCTCTGTCATATATCATTTCCACGTTATATGTTGGGTTTTATGTTCTATGACCTGTGATGGTGATTGTCTGATAAAATTAGATCTGATGAATTAATTTATGTTTAGTTTAGTTGTGGATCACTGTCCGTGGACACGGATATCCCCACAAGTTCCCCAGCCTTCTCTCGCTGATCACGGAAGGATAATCTAGGCACAATGGTCAAACTCCGGAGCACAGGAGGAGTAAAATATATGTACTCTAGAATAACGCATGTCATATATGTATGCCTTCTGTGGCTTTGTTTCCTGATGTTTAAATTTAATCCGGGCAGTCACCTTTTCAGAATTTTCTTCCAGCTGCCAAAGGATGTTTAACCTGAGATCATCTGATTGTTTTTGATTCCTTGTCACATAAGACCGGACGTCGGGTCAACCACCTCAGAATCAAGTATAGAATAGCATATAATCATTTTTCTACTTTTATTAAGAAATAAATTATATCATGCAAACAGGGAAATGAACAAAGTTTGTGCAAGTCCTGAGGCGGATGTCTTAACCACCAAGCCTCAATTAGTAGTCAAATGACCATAAGTAATGGCGTGCCACTCACAGAGATCCATCTATCTGGCAATAACGGGGCTGTTGGGCCCGTGCACTAAGAGATGTGGAACTGATTGCCCTTCCAGGTCAACCCAGCCTCAAATTGACACCAAGATCTGTCTTGGACAGTAAATGCGAGTCGACGTAATACTGACCATGTCATCCACCAAATGCCGACTGGTCTATAGAAATATGGGTCTAACACCACGTACCCAATACGCCTGAAGGCTTATAAACGGTTATTCACTGACCTCACTTACACTCAAGAGTGAAATCATCAGCAATGCACATAACTCAAGTTACTGCAGTCAATCGTCATGATTGCCTTATTGGTTTATGTTCCATGCCTTGTACTCGGCGAATTCCTTGCATGACGTCACTGCATATTAAACGATAGGCCGCCGAACAAATCGTGTATTTAGATACCAAATATGTTATCCTGTATAATACAATAATCGTAATGGTTTATGGTAACTTACGCATGTGAATGTAAACCGACGGCAGATGCTGCTTTCGGAATATGACATTCTATTCTCTTGACGTATAGTAGGTTATATACGAGTATTTATGAAGTCAATTGAGCAGCACTCTTACTCTGTGTGTGTTTTCCGTGTGGCGAATCAAAGGTGACACATATATGTCACATATCTGTCAATTATACTAATTTATTCCGCGAGTCCAACGTTCTCAATTACCCATGAAAACTAATGTAGCCGTGATCTTCCTTAGCACACTGTTATGTCTCTTAATCGCCTGACAATTACCTGTTTAGAATCAACGGGACAACTGCCCCTATGTACTACATTCAAATGTTATAGCACGTACGTGCTAACAGACTTACAGCGATTCGTTTCAGGATAATTGTAATGCCAAGGTTCGACTGTTCAAGGGGTGGGTGGAAGGTAAGATATTGACTTTCAGCAAGCTGGAATAGAGAACGGTAAATCTAGAAAATTCTTGCAAGTAAACAGGTTAACAGGCAAGAGAATTTCAGAAGTTAATTGCAAGAGAAGTTCATTGCACTGAGTTTTACCCCATACAGCAATTTGCTAAAAGCATCACACAGAGCACTAACTCCGTAGTTCTAGAAATAACCTACAGGTGCTTCTGAAAAACATTACATTCGGAATTTGTAAAAGAACCCACAACATTCAGATCAACCTACAACTTGCAACAGAAATACAGCACACTGAAACTTTAAGCAGAAGTTCATAACCGTTATTATTCATGCTGAACCTTCTTACAGCCCACTGCAAGCCGAACACAAGGTGTCGCTTGTAACAAGACAATCTGTTCATCTACAACGTACGCTCTCGCCCCACTTCTTACCCCTCTTCTGGATCGAGCTAGACTGTTATCGCTGTTGTTTACTGTTGAAGGTCACTCCTTGCACACTTCATAACATAGAGCTTATCACTTGAAAGAACATGCATGACCACCTCTGACACAGTCATCAACGCTTGTGTTCACTCGTCTGTCGACCCCATTCTCAATCCTTGCTCTATACGATGCCATCAAGACGATATTAATGAAGCAGGGGGAACAGAAAGTGGATATATACAGGTAATAAAAACAGGGATGTGAAAACAAGAAGATGAAGAGATGCCATGGTAGAGAGTGGAGAAAACCGACACTTTCTTCCCCAGTACAACATTAACAAATAATAAAAGCGAGAGAATTAGTTTCGTAGAGCAGAGATTGCAGGCACTCTCGTACAGCCCATCCAATAAGCGGATAGTAATTCAAATAGTGAAGAGACTACAAAAACAACATACTGCAACAACTTTATCACTGAGAAAAACCAATGACCAAGTCCTATAAGAAACAAATGAAAACTGATTAGAGCAGGGGTGGGCAAACTACGACCCGCGGGCCGCATGCGGCCCGCCAACTGATTTTATGCGGCCCGCGATGGCATTTAGAAATAAAAATTTTACTTCGTTTTAAGTTATTTTGTTGAATTTTACAGAATTTCATGTAACGTTATGATTGTTTAAAAATGTTTGAAAACATTTCTTTCTCATTATCTATTTTTGTAAACAGTCCTTGACCTTCGCAATGTAATGCTTCTTCTTCTTCTTTCGTTCGCCTTAAATATGTCTAAAACTGCAATGTTGCTTCTTGTATGAATTTAACTTTCCTTTTTAGTTCACTCAGCAGTCCATAGAGTTTATCTTCCACTGTCGTCTCTCTAGGCCAGAAGGTTTGCCTAGCATGTTGTAATTTGGGCAGTCTTTGAGTATGTGCTCTGCTGTCTGCGACGCCAATCCACATGTGCACATGGCTGATTCACCAATCTTGAATCTTGTATACATGTGGTTGCGTAATATATTATGTTCTGTTCTGGGGCAAAGAATAATGAATTGTTCTGGTCTGTCCATAACGTGGTAGTCGTCTTGAGCAGGATTTGGTGGCTTTCGACTGATTTGATCATTCTTTTCTTTTGGTGGTATGTAACGGGCACATCAGGCTGTTCTTATTTTGATCCTTCCTAAGCCAATCGACCAGCTCTGTCGTTTCCATGTACTCCACAGTGGGATGGTATCCACTGCATGGTGACCTTATGCTGACTGCTAAGTTAAGAAAGTAGTGTCCTTAGTACTGGCAATTTCCCAGACATCATTTCGTTTTCGTTGAGATGAGTTTCTTGCTAGCAACATACGTTTACATTTTCTTGGTCCAAGATATTTTCTAGTCCTTTGTTTTGGTTGCTGACTCCTTCCGCATCCCAGTGCATTATTTTTAATCTCTGTTTGATATAGCCAGACGCTCTATTCTCAAGTACTCCACAGGACATCTGAGAAGGACCTCCAGCAGCTGTGGCTGGACCCTTTCGAGGCATAGGGCCCGGCACTGCACCTGCCTGGGGGTCCAAAGCAGGGCGAGCACCATAACATTTAGCAGTAGTCGACATATTTCATTACGCATGATTGCGTGTCATCCTGATTTCTGTGGTGCTCCTCCTGGCTGGTTGCCTCCGTCTTCAGAGCCTTTCCTTTGCTTGAGCAGACTGTGGTCTTACTCGAGTTTAGGTGTGTAGGCACGCACACACATGTCTGCGCATGCATGTACGTGAATACACATCTAGAAAGAAGTGGTTATTTCTCGGCGCCAGTGACTCGCCGCCGCTCCTTCTCCTGTTAGTTAAAACAGTTGCGCTACGATAAGGCCAGGAGTTGGACTTTTGTTGCATAGGTGATGAATGCATGGGCTATTGGGGTATTTATGCAAGGTTGGGCGCTCACCCCAACCACGCCCCGGTTACATACAGCAACATTTGGAACCTTGTAATGCTAAAATACGAATTTATCTATTTTCATACAGAGAAATATTTATCGACATGTAAAAAGTTAATAAGGATGATTTTATGAAAAACATGTATTTCTAACGGTGAATAAAATGATTTACTTTGCAAGAAAGTGTTAAATTTAAATGATTTTTGCTGTTATAAATTATTTCCACATTTACAATGTTCAAATTAATGTATTTGTTGTAGTAGTCTTGATTTTATTTCTGAAATTTATTCTGAGTTTACTACTTGTTTTCCCGAATATTTTATTTACACACACAGCCGGAAGGAGGTTTTTGATTGATTGATTGATTGATTTAGGAACCGACATCACAGCATTCGGGACATTCCCATAAGCGCTCCGTCCTCATCTTCATCAGCCAGCGAAGAGTTCCAACACTAATAGTTCCAGTAGCAATCTGATTATATGTCCGTCTCGCCTTTCCTCTGAGCGTCGAGCATCGGCCAGATCCCCTCGTCACACCTCGCTGCCTCATTTTTACCAGACTATGATGATCCATTTGCTCCTTCGAGGTGTACACGTGCTCCCACAAGGCCGCAACCACGTCTGTCTTGTCATGCATCAATACTCCACCAAGTTTTGCCGAGCCAGCCAATCTGTCCGCCTGTTCATTCCCCAGCACACCGGCATGCCCCGGAGAAAAGATCCAGGTGATGCTTGCTACCTGTGACCTCCGAAGCGAAGCAAGCCACTCTGCACGAAGCCTGCCTGTCCTCACCCTCCTCAGCATGCTTTCTGAGTCAGTTACAATCACAATGTGTGTATGTATCGTGTTCTCTATCCAGCGGAAAGCTGCACTGACCGCCTCCACCTCCATTCTTAAGCTAGATGTTGTGTCATCATACGCCAGGCTCTCCTGCACCAAACGTCGACCATTAGCTTTTGCTAAGAATCCCCAGGCACTTCTCCTACCTCTCAACACCGAACCATCCGTGTAGATAATCACATCACCCGGGCGAGAATTATCCTGAATTAGTTGCTGAATTTCCACTTCCGTGGCCCCTGCTGGCCACTCCCTGCACTCCCGGCTCAATGTGATTATAACTCTGCACAAGTCTGACTGCTCCGCTGGCACTCTGACCCACTCCTCTCCTCGCCTGATGTTCTCCAAGGGGCACACCTGTCTGATCGTATCCTCCGCCTGAGCCATCCATGATTTCCCTCTTATCAGTCTCTGACCCTTAACTACGTCCAGCGCCTCATGCAACGGGTGATCTGTGTCTGCAGCTACTCTGAGGTATGCCTTCGCCTGCATCACCTTGTGCCTACCAGCAACAGTAGGCAGACCAAGGATGTAACGCATACACACTACTGGGGTGTCTCGGGTGCATCCTAGAATGACCCGCATAGCTTCGTTCTGTATGCGCTCTAATTTCACCAGCTGACTCTTTGAGACAGTGAGCAGTCCTAGTCCATAATCAATCACTGAGAGGATCAAGTGCTGGTATAGTGTGAAGAGCATTCTCTGCTCTGTGTCCATTGCAGCCATAGTTTTAAGTGCATTGAGTCCCTTTTGAGATCTTGCCACAACCGTCTCCACATGGTCCTTGAAGGACAGACTCCTGTCTAATGTGATTCCCAGATACTTCAGTTTGTTCTCTCTGTTGACGCTTCTCCCATCTATCGTGAGGCTTGGGGCATCATCTCTCACAATCCTGTTGTCCAGAGAGCACCACAAAACAGCCGCCTTTTCCGGGTGGATGACAGCACTCATTTCAGTGCACCAGTCAGTCTACTGTCGCCCTTAGCTCCTGGGCTGTTTGCTTCCTATTTCTCACCTGTCTATATGCAAGAATACAATCTGCAAATGTTAGTATCCTTCCAACCCATGGTGCTTCTAGGTTTGCAATCTTGCTCGTATACACATTAAAGAGCACCGGTGATGTTGCAGAACCCTGTGGCAGTCCCGGAGTTAAAATATGTGGCTCCGGAAATAGGTTTTGTTTCATTTCCGTTTTAAAGTTTTGTACAATTCTAACTGTTCGAATTTTATTAAACCAATGAGTGTCAATAACAAACGTAAGATTGAAGATGAATGTCGTGGTTTTTAATGATGAATGGACAACTAAGTACTGTTTTATAAAAGTTGTAGCAGTAAATCAGTTTGCTAAGGTCTGCCTAGCTTTGACAGCATCAGTGGCTGCCTTCAAGGACTACAATTTAAAAAGTCATTATCAAACAAACCATTTCAAATTTCCGATACAATTTAACAACCGAAAAGGGGGGGGGGGGGGGGAATGCCTGAAGGTGGTGAAGCATATGGAGAAACAGCAAATTGTTTTCACTAAATAGTCTTAAATTCAAGATGCTGCAACTGAAGCTAGTCTTGTGCTGTCACACAGAATTGTAAAACAGAACAAGCCAGTTTCTGATGGCGAGGTCATCAAGGAATGTATTGCCAAATGCAGCAAACATTATGTGTTCAGAAAAAAAAAAAAGAGAAAAAAAAAAAACAGAGTTGACAGCATTACTTTATCAAGGAGAAATGTGGTCAGATGTGTTGACAAGATAAGTGACAATTTGATGCATAAACTTCAAGATGCAAGTAAACAATTTTTATGGTACTCTCTTGCATTGGATGAGAGGACCGATGTATATGATACTACCCAATTATTGATATTTATACGTGGAACAAACACTTCTTTCAAACTCACTGAAGAGTTACTGAGTGTTGAGTTACTCAAAGACACAACCACAGGCCATGATATATTCAATGATGTTACTAACTGTATTGAAAGAACTGGGTTAGTTTGGAACAAGATGGCAAGTGTTACAACTGACGCAGCTCGTGCTTTGACTGGAAAAAATGTAGGTCTGGTAAAGTTGATAAGTGATAATATATAAAATATCAATACCACATATTATTACCACTTCACTGTGTGATTCATCAAGAAAGTCTGAGTACAACTGTTTTAAATATCAAGCATGTTATTGACCCAGTTGTCAGTGTCATCAACCGCATTAGATCAAGAGGACTTAATCACAGACAGTTCAAGGCATTACTTGACGATTTGGAAACTGAACATTGCGATGTCCTGCACTGTCACAGAACCACTGTGGGTAACGATAAGATGATAAATTTACAAGAGACAGTCTGTGTTCACAGCTGCAATTGTTTGTTGCTAGTAGGGGTGAGATTAAAAGAAACCGCCAGTCTTTGAGGATTCCCTGGGAAACCGGGAAAATATGTCGAGTGTTGTTTTGCCGAATCGCAAGACAAAAGAAAGACGGTGGCGTTAGTTGAAGAAAGGGGAAAAACTGTTCTTATGAAGTTAAGGCCAGATGGTCTGCCCTTGGTAACACCTGTTGTTGACATGGAATGACGTCACTAGGACAATCCCCGACTGGATGAAAACTTAGAATTGTTGCTGCTAGTGTAAACAATGAAGTCGACCTAGGCTGACGGATTTTGAATAGCTCTATCCTTTAGTAGAAAACAAAAGAATCTAGCGTGTTTTATATCGATTTTATATTGGTGAACATGTGTCTTTTATGGCAAGGTTTAGATTCAATTTGGGATAGTGGAGTTTTCATAAGGTTCCCTCAGGGTATGATGAAAACCACTGAAACATTGCAAATTTAAATCCTGGATAAATAAGTGCATGAAGGTTTAAGCTGCGTCCTTTGCACTGGGCCTATAATAGATAAGATCGGAAGGACATGGCTCTGGTGAGCCGATACATATAAGCATCCAACAGGATGAGTTCTTAGACCAATAGTGTTTGTGTTACACGCCACACGAGACCTGAACAATAGTGAGTGTTTTTTCCACATCATATGGGAAAATAACAATAGGAAGTGTCAAGGAAATTAGTAGATTCCTGTGAGACTATGAACAATACTTGAGAGAGGGTGAGAACTTTAGGACATTTCTTAGAAAGAAATAATGTTAATTTCAAGGGACAGTGTTCTGCGTTTTCACTATGCAGGAATTGTGAAGTCTCAAACTCTAAGAACATTTAGGGACAGTGTTTATGATCAGGGTAGGATCAGTATCGGACTATATCTGTGATTGATGTCCTGGTATCATGATTATCACAAGCTACGGGAGATAGTCTACATCTGGCAGGAGGGACACATCGTTTGGTGAGGTCATTTTGTGCTGACTATAATGATGTTGTGTAGTCCTTACCATGATGATCGGACTGTGCTCCTGAGCTGTTCGGTCTGATTCTACAGATACACTATAGTATACGACACACATTCTACACATACACTTCTCACATACATACACTTTGCTTCAATAAATTATTTGTTGTTAATTTTTAGAAGCTAGAGTTGTTCAGTATGTTTTTTTTTTTTTGGGGGGGGGGGGAGAATGAGAGGGGGCATGATCCAGCGGTGAGTGAGAGAAAGAAAGAGGTGTCCATTGACTGAAGGAGTGTTGTGGACGGAATCTGGTGGATTCTCCAGAATAATGATATGGAGTTAAATATAATGTCCCTCACTCCAGGGACGACACTATAAAAAAAACCCACGACATGTACCACACCAGTGTTCGATGGCTGAGTCTCAGGCAAGGTGTTGAGGCGAGTGTGGGAACTCGGAGAAGAAATAGTGATGTTCCTAGAGATGAAGAGAATTGAATGTGACTTTAATACTAACATTGTCAGTAAAGAGTGGAAGTTAGACTTTATGTTTGCCATTGAAATTATGGAAAAGTTCAATGAACTGAATGTCAAACTTCAGGGCAATGGTGTGTTTGCACGTGAATTGTATGTACATGTAAAATCATTTCAGGCAAAACTCTCACTGTTCTCCAGACAAGCTAGTGAAAAAAGATTGTGTCACTTCCCTTTGCTGAAACAAGAAACCATTCCTGATGAAATGACTGAAAAGTACAAAGCCCAATTAAATGCATTGATTGGAGAATTTGGATGGAGATTCCAAGATTTCAAATACTTAGAGCCACGGTTCAATATTCTCAGTTCCCCCTTTAGTGCAGAAGCTGATACAGCCACTGAGGACATACAGTTGGAGCTGCTTGACTTACAAGCAGATCATGACCTGAAAGAGAAATTCAAGTCTGATGGTTTGCTGGATTTCTATGGATCTTTATCACAAGAATCACTTCCTAACTTGAAAAACTTTGCAGCTAAACTTTTATCATTGTTTGGATTAACATACATTTGCGAACAAGCATTCTCTTGCTTGAAGATCAACAAATCTAAGAATAGGTCTTTATTGTCGGACTGGAACTTGTATGCTGTCATGCGAATTTCAACAAGTAACCTTGCTCCAGATTTCAAGAATATTGTCAAAAAGTGCAAGCAGTTACATACATTTCATTAGAAATCAACAATTATAGTGACAGTGTAGTCGGTTTGTGTCTAAATTAAAGCCATTGATAGATACTAAAGAATATTTGTTATAATAACAAGTTGTAAAAACTTGTTAACAAATTAGTAAAAGTTTTTGTCAATATTGTGAAATATAATGTATAAGTTCTTCTTCTTCTTCTTCAGCGTTCCGAGCCATTGAGGTTCTTTGCTGCAGATACAATCCGTCTCCATTCGTCTCTCTGGTCATCTCTCCACCGTCTTCTTGGTCTACCTCGGGGATCAACGGTAATTTATTTATAAGTAAAATAAAATTGCAATTATTATTTATTTATACTGCTTAATAACCTATAAATAATTAATAATTACTTATTGTGATAGGTTGCTGTAAACAATATGGACATATATATATATATATATATATATATATATATATATATATATATATATATATATATATATATATATATGTGTGTGTGTGTGTGTGTGTGTGAGGCCCGCCAATAGCTTTACATTTGTCAATGCGGCCCTGCGCACAAAAAGTGTGCCCACCCCTAGATTAGAGCAATTAGACGTAGAAAATCAACAGTGTTTGGTTACGTTATGCAAAGAAATAAATTGGAGAACTTGGTTACAACTGTCAAGATCATGGGGAAGAGAACAAGGGGAAGGCAGAGAAGTAAATACCTGGATGGCTTGGCCACGTGGCTTGGTCGAAAAAGGAACACTGAGATGATCCACGACTCTAGTGATCGAGTGAGATAGTGAAACACGACCGCGCACGCTTATCGGCATGGCACATGATGATGATTACAACATTGATGAAAGTAGACAAATTCATCATCATCAAGTACCCTGCCAGCTGGCGTAGGCGTTCATGGCTCTCCACAGATCTCGGTCATTGGTGTTCTGGATCAACTCTGTTGATGGCATTCCTCCATGCCACCGTCTCAATCCATCCAGCATCATTTCTCTTGGTCAGCTTCTGCCTCTCTTACCCTCGAGCTTTCCAATAGTCACAATGTTCTCCAATGCCTCTCTTCTCATCACATGACCGAAGAAAGCTGTTTGTCTCTTTCTTATTGTTGTATATAATGTTCTAGTTTCATTAGCCTGTCTCAGGCAGTCGTTGTTAGTTACTCTGGCAATCCAAGGAATTCGCAACATTCGCCTCAGGAAACACATCTCTAATGCTTCTAATTTCTTCTGAATTTGTTCATTTACATTCCCTGATTCACTGCCCATATAGCAAAACTGGTTCTACATAGCATTTCAGCACTCTCTTTCTTACATTCAGTGATCAGTGACTTATTGCATAAGATACTTTCATTTTCTGAAATGCAGCTTCTGCTTGACCTATTTTCTTCTAAATCTCTGTTGTACATCTTCCATCTGATGTTATAAATGCCCCTAGGTATCTAAAATTATCCACTTGGTTAAGAATTTTCCCTTCTATTTCTTTTTCACATTTTGGTGTCACCATTTTCTTTGATATCACCATTGTTACTGTTTTCTTGATATTCAAGGAGAGTCCTTTCCTAGCACTCTCTGTTACTACAATGTCCAGCAATTGTTGTAGGTCTGTTGAATTATCTGCCACCAATACTGTGTCATCTGCATAGCGTATATTATTTATATTATAACCTCCAACTAGTATTCCTGGCGTCTCTTTGATCTCTCTCATTATTACTTCGCTATATAGGGAGAAGAGATCTGGTGACAAGACACACCCTGTCGTACTCCTAGCTTTATCTGTTCGTAACTACCCTCTTTATTTCCCATTTTAATTGCTGCTACTTGGTTCCAGTAAATGTTCTTTATTATTCTTAAATCTTTCCCATCAATGTTTATATTTTCCAACATTTTAATCAGTTCATCATGTTTTACTTTATCAAATGCTTAGTATAATCTATGAAGCACAAATATATGTCTTTCTGTTTCTCTATTGACCTTTCTATTAGTGTCCGTAATGTATATATTGCATTGTTTGTGCTCTTTCCCTCCACAAATCCATACTGTTCTTCACTAATTTCCATTTTTATTTTCTTTCTGGTTCTTCTCATTATGATTCTGAGTATAAGCTTAGTGATATGGTTTATGAGGTTAATTGTACGAAAATCTTCACATTCAATTGCTCCTGGTCTTTTTGGTATAGCTATAAATACAGATTTCGGCGTATCACTTGGTAAATATCCACTGCTGTAAATATCATTCAGCATTTTGGTTAATATATCTACTCCAAATTCTCCCAATACTTCTATTCTTCTATTGTGATTTCATCTGGTCAAGCTGTTTTTCCTTTCTTCATATGTTGTCAAGATCTCCAATAAGGCCTTACAGAGGCGATAGGAGTTAACACTAGTTCTAGTAGGGAGACACCAGACAGGAGAGACACCAAGCACTATAAATAGCCTCACAAGGAGACACATTTGTGTCAGACCAGGGGCCAATGCGTACAACTGAGCGAGGGCTTTCCCCAAGCCATTGGGAAGCTTGTCCTTGCGAGTAACCGTGAAATGCCCGGTTACTCTAACTCACAAGCCAGCGTGCTTGCGAGACCATGCACGCAATAATAGCTACGGCACGGATTGGACAGTGTCCGTGCTTGTCCACGCAACGTGTAGCGTGTGGACAGACCCGACTGGAGACGGTAGAGAGCAGACGTATCCTTGACAAATGCTATAGTTTCTAGGCAATAGGCAAACATAGGGCTGTTCATTTAGATTGTGAATACTAGCATCATTTCTCATCACTTCATTGCATTCATGTTGTATAATGATGATGAAGTATAACGCTCGTAGAGCCATTCAAATGTCGGCTCTAAATAAATTGCATTCCTTTCGCAAATGTCACGAGTTGTTATTTCGTGCGGTGCGAAAGTAGGGGAGTCCTGAGAACCTGTAGCGCACAAGTCGCTGACATATGTATTATAGCGTCAGCGATTTCTTATTTTAGAATAGGTGGGCTTTCTAAGTTACTTTAATTTGTTAATTCTTCCCTTTCTCCATTATATAATTCTCTTATATACTCATTCCACCTCTTCTTTATAGTACCTTCCTCCAGTAATGTCTTTCCTGTTTGTTTTGTTTTAAATTTCAAACACCCTGTATTTATTCTTAGTTTTTTTTTTTTTCCCGTGAGCTCACTGATTTGTCTATGTATACAGTTTTAATCTTTAATGGAATTTAATTAAATTTTCTTTGCATTGCTCATTTAACCAACTTTCACACATTTATCTCTTATTTCTTTATTTATTTCAGCATACTCTTGTTTGTCATTTTTATTATTTCCATTTGTCTATACGACTTCTTCATTCATCCATTTTGTCTTAGCTCTTTAGCTTCTCTCCGGTAATATTTCTTTGCGAGTTTGATGAATGGAGTCCTTTAACATTTCCCATTGTTTATTTATACTCTGTATTTTAGCTATTGCATTGTACCTATTTGTCACCGACACTCTGTATGGTTCTTGAATTTCTTTATCTACTTTCAGAACCTCTTTATTAAGTCTCAAGTTCTTAACAATTTTCTCCCCTCTCTTTAATCTTACTTTTATTTGTCCACATAGAGGTACATGATCACTATTACAGTCAGCACCAGGCATTGTCTTTACATTAATTATTGCATTTCTAAATCTTTTTTTCTAAATAAGTAAGTAGTAAATTTGGTTGCGTATTTTCATATCAGGGCTTTTCCATGTGTATAGTCGTCTTCTATGGTGTTTAAACCATGTGTTTCCAATTAGCATATAATTAATAATTGCCCATTATATTAGCTTCTCTCCTCTTTCATTTCTTGTACCTAATCCGTAATTCCACACTATATCCTCTATTGTTCTCTTTCCTACTTTTGTATTAAAATTCCCAGTATTATTTTTATTTCTTGTGATCCAATTTCTGCTATTGCCATTTCTACTTCATCGTAAAAGTTGTGTATTTCTTAATCACTACTGCTTGTTGTTGGTGCATATACTTTTATAATATTTATATCTATTGATTTGCCTTTGATTTTGACCATTCTAACTCTATCTGAAATACACCAGTATCTATTCATAGATTTGGCTGTTTTTTCATCAAATATTATTCCTACACCTTTTTCATGTGTGTCCCCTCCAGAATAAATTATTGTGTGTTTGTCGGTTATAATTTTGCCAGATCCCTTCCATCTCATCTCACTTATGCCTAGTATATTCATTTTCATGTTTTCCATTTCTCTTAGAACATTGTTTAACTTTCCTAGCTCATTTAATGTCCTAACATTCCATGTTCTACTCTAAATTTATTTAGTTTAATTATAGTTTTAATTTTGACATCAATAGCTGGATGACGGTCTGGTGTCACCTTTGGTTCATGACTGTCCCTACCGGACGACGATGTCCTAAGACAGCCATTAACGTCGTTCACTAACTCTGAAATGTGTTTTGCCATGAAGTCTTGGATAGACAAACTAAACTAATCAAATATAATCAACTTTATTTCACTTCTGTATATCACACATTCAACCAATGCCCACACAGTATAGGAACATATATGCAATTCTTCAACACTACCGAGAAACATGTAATAATCTGAACAATGAAAATATCAATAAATCAGCACCAGTTATTTTACTGTATTACACAAATTCAATCAATCAATCAATCATGTGCCATGCCGGAAAGCGTGGGCGGTCATGACTCGCAATTTCACTCGATCACCAGTGTCGTGGATCAGCTCAAATTAGCTGTTCCCAAAATACTAGAAATACACTATTCCTAAAAATCACTAGAAAAAAGTTGAAACACCACACTATTATCTGTACCCACAACTGATGTTAATCTATAGTAAAAACTGGCGCTAATCAATACCATCATTTAAAGCCCTGGGAAGTCTTGACCGCTTGGACATCAGTCTCCCTGTTAGTAAATAAATAAATTATAGACGATTTTCTAGTAAAATGGTCATCATGCACATCATAAACATAGCACACGCATAATATCAATGCATAATCTAATATTAGTCATTAGTATAATAACCACCGCAACAGGACCTTATGTACCGTTTTTACCGTCTCTTGTCTGCATTTGTGTATTTATCTAATCACGTTTTATCACTTTCAATATCAACACCATCTCTCACTCTCATCATCAGGATCATTTCTGACTTTCATCATCAAGATCATCTCTTAGTTGACTTCTGGCATCGGTTTATTATCAAATGTCACAGGATTACAACTTGTTATTCCCAACTCCTAGTCACAAATACTTTGCCTACAGCATCCTCGTTCCTGTAACTGATTTCTCTGGATTGTTACTGTATCTACTGTAATATAAGCATGACCAAACAACCTCTCACAGAATATAGTGATAATGTCCGCAGGACTTACGCTTCTATAACCCTATCTCCGCATATATCTACCCTTCCTGAGTTAACAGGATGCCTTCTTCATGTTAATAGACACTGAAATCTCCCAACAAACTGTACACTCATTCATTCATTCAGTGCCATCTCCTCCGAAGTCGGAGAGAATCTGCCTGCACAACGAGGACAATGGATACTCACGCAAACCTCAGTCCGGTATGTCATCACACTGATGTTGGACAACAGGATATCTTCACAGTGGCATGTCCTTTGCAGAACCTCGCTCCCAAAAAACCTTCCAGAAAATCTGTCGATCATAAGCAAGATCTCGCGCATCCTATACACCCATCTGGAGATCATCCGCAACATCCTGCACCCATCATCTCGTTGGCCTTCCTCTCTTCCCAGGCATATTCATCCATCCATCATGTGTCATGCCGATAAGCGTGGGTGGTCATGTTCTGCCATATCTCACTCGATCACCAGAGTCGTGAATCAGTTCTGTGTTCCTGTCTCGACTATGCCACGTGGCCAAACCATACAGGTATTTACTTCTCGGTCTTCCCCATGGTCTCTTCCCTTCGATCTTGCCAGTTGTCACCAAGTTCTCCAAGCCATTTCTTCTCATAACATGCCTAAAAGAATTATGACTATGTCTAATGACTCTAATCAGTTTACGATCTTCATTTCCTGGTGCACATGACTACCCTTGCCGGGCGAAGCTGCTCCTATGGAGCACGCATTTACGCCGTTTCTCTGATTATCGATAAGACTGCAGTACATGATATTCTTGGCATTTGTAAAGAAAGTAGTTTGCCATTGCTTTTCTTCCCAGGCATATACCCCTCCATGATTGTTCTCTCAAAACTTTCGTGACGTTTCAAGTGATCAAAATATTTCAATGTTCTTTGTTTTATCGTCTTTAATAGCCAACCTTCTTCAATATTCACCTCTTGAAGTATTAATGCATTTGTTCTTTTCTTCCCCTCGATCTTGCCGGATCACTAAGTTCTCCAATTTATCTTTTTCTCATAAAGTGACTTAAACATTTTGACCGCCTACGTCTAATTTCTCTAATTAGTTTACGATTTTCATTTGTTTCTTGGTACACATTATATTTATAAATTTACATGTAGCAGGCTGAACGCGGATATGTACGTAAATGCTATTCGTAATTACTCTTTCTTCAAATGTTTATTTTTTCTAATACCGAGAGTGAATAGACATTTAGTTAGATACATAATTATTAAAATGATTAAAGTACACGTTGCACCGAGCAAAAAGACTAATATGTAGTCCACAATGAACAGTATCATGGGTATTTTTTGACCGCTATATCTCATGTACGATCCTCCAAAGCGTATCACGTGATCAAGCCAAAACGCTGCTTCATGTTTAGGGTTCTTGTACAGTTCCCGATAAATTTTCGAGGCCTTGCTAATTGTTGACTTCATGTCTTTGCTGGATACCACGCGTTCTATAACCGAAACCAGCTCATCGACGGAAGCCTTGAGGATATCGAGACTGAGACAGTAGCCTTTGTCTTGCGCTCGGTCTGCATTGAAATGCTGATCATAAAAAAGTGGGACACAGACGGCAGGAACTGCATGGTAGAGAGCCTCGTAAATACTATGTGCCCCAACGTGAGTAATGAACACTTTAACGTTTTTGTTTCCCAGTAGATCATTTTGGGGTAACCATGTCGAAGTGAGAATCTTGTCCGGGTCAGGTGTGGTAATGTTGGCTCGCCATATCGTGTTTAGTTTAAGCCGTTGTAGTGCTGCAATTATTTTATTTTCGCCTCTTTTTGGAAGATTCATGCACATGCTGCCAAAAGACAGCACAGCAACACCAACTCCAGCTTTTTCCGATCGTTCAATGAAAGACTTGAACGGTTCTTGTAGTTCTTGTGCTGGACCGGCACAGATTCCACCGATCAGTTTCACATTGGGTACAGTTGGTCTTGGATAATCATTGATTGGGTCAGATTCAATAAGGTAGACTTCTGCTTGACTAATTAGTTCACTGGCAGCAGGCACTTCAGGATCTGTTGGAAAGAGTTGTTGCATATACCTTCTGTCATTGAAAAGATGCAAAATTCCATGAGACATTATCTTCAGTACAGCGATTGCCTTTTCAATGAGGTTTGCTTGACTACGAATATAAGGATTGTTGTAAGCTTCTGCCACGGGATTGATGGGCATTCTAAACGGTGTATGATGAAATATAGGTGCTAGAACAGCAAAGGGAACCTTTAGTTTATAAGCAATAGCTACCTTTTCATCCACATATGGAAAGCCATCAATGACAATGAGATCAGGATTCATGCTCGCAATGTATTCGATTAAATGTCCCCGTGACATTGCTTTAAAGTATGTTTCTGAGAGATAAGCCTCAAGTAACCACATCCACGACCAGTCAGGGTCAGTTCCATGGTTGATGGCGTCACTAATTGTTGTCTCTACTTTGTGTATCAGTTTGTCCTCGGACAGTTCGCTGGCGTACGTGAATACAGACACTCCGGGATAAGTCTCGACGTTTCTTTTGTACAGAGCAGAGGATATCGCCAAACTTACATGATGGCCCATCTTTGCTAGCTCCATGGCAACAAAGGCGTGGGTTCGTACGTGACTCGTGGCTTCCATGGGCAAAAACACCACGTTTTTGCTGTCACTAGGTTGTAACAGTTAAGAAATAGTGTCACCATGCAACAGGCGTTTGTGAGTGTCATCCTGAATCTGAAATGAGATATTTGAAGAGACAATGTGCTTACTTAAGACAAGATATTTGTTGTGATTGTGACTTTGTATAGAATATTTTTTTTCAACACTTATTTCTAGTTTTCAACAATTATTATAATAGCAAATAACGCGTCAGAATCATCGCCACGTGACACTCAAGAGCACATTCATTGGAGTAACACCTGCGAAGATGGTGATTTGGTACTATGTCGGAAGGACACTCTTTAAACCTATTGATGTTACAGGTTTCCGCAGGTTGTCCATGGGAAATATTTTTCTGTCCTATCCCATCCCATCTCATGGTAATTTATGCTTGTCCCATCCCACCTTATCCCATGGGATTTCCATTATAATATTAATATGGAATACAGTTCAAATAAACTTATGAAATTTATGACAGTTTAGGTTTAGTGTCTCGGAAATAGGACTATGTGTACAAAGAGACATGTAAAACGACAGAATATATTAATTTTAATATTCAAGTGTATTTTATTTTTAAAAAAAGTTTAAACTAAATATGACAATTTGTCAAGGTGTTGGACCGACTAGTGACAGAAGAGGGGCAAGGACTAATAGCACTTAGAGACAGGACATCTATAAAGGTATAGACAGAATACAGACAGCACCCAAGCTAGGACATAAGGACAGTAATTAGACTAGTCTCGGGTGGGGACACTAATGTGTTATAGTTAGAATAACAGAGGGACCGACCCGAGAACAGGGGCGGGTGCACGAGGTCAGGGGAATACCGTGACCACGTAAACTAGAGTAGAACTTAGAGGGGAATGAGAGCTAGGTAACGAGTGCTGCGTGCAAAGAGAAACGCCACGCAGAGTCGCGAAACCCACGAGGGAGTTTGACCACGTAGGCAAGCGACAACCTGAGCGGCTTCAGACAGGGGACAGACCGGCCTTACGACTGGACGTAGTGTTGTTCTGAAGCAAATATCTAGTGTAGTGAATGCATACGATGTTTAGAGAGAGAGTGACCATGTGTGACAATGTGTATTTATATAATGTGTAACGAGTGTTGATTATTGTGATAATGTATCAGGCAGATAAAGCCTTATGTTGATTGTCAGGCTTGCCTGAAAATAAACTCCGTATCAAAATATCGGTACGAGTAAAGTTGTACTTAGGATACGGATGATATGGCCTGATTGTGAATGAACGCAAGACTGTGACAAGCCACATTCTTATGGTGTCAAAAGTAACGGACTGAACACACACCCTGACGCACGGCTAAGTGGGAAAAGAGAAAAAAACTGACACCAACATTCTTATGGTGTCAGAAGTGTTCAGATTGAACATTCACCCAAGCGCACGGCTATCTAATATTTATAATAATAGTTAAACAGCTATATCTGAAAACAGGCAGTGACAGAAAGGCAATATATGGCAAGTTAATAATTCTACGCACGCTTGATTCTAGTTGTGAGCAGTAAAGCTGAATGACAGGAGTTTTGTACGTGTTTACGCACGCCTGAAGATATTAGCAAAGTAGCAAGAACGAAAGAATGTGAAGTTCGCGAAGTGACCTTTGAGTGAATTAGTGACCGTCGCGAGCATGTTAGCGTACAGTTATTGATTGAATTAATTTAGAGCGAAGTCAACTGTAATGTTTGTTGTGAATCTATCATGTGTGATTTTGTAAGACGTTTCAGCTGAAGGTCAAGCCTGAAGACAGACGACAGACAAGACATTACGACAGCGATAATTAATAACATTCTAATTAACATTTCAAAATTAATAAACCACATTTCAGTTTCAAGATACATTTGTGTATTTCTGTACAATTTAATTATATCAGATAATAATTGCTTGTTATCTGGATACCAGGATGTGCATGAATTTAGTTGTACCATCCAGCCAAAATTAGCGATAGAAGCAGAGAAGATCGTGTTTCCCCAACCGAAAGAAGGACTCTGATCATCGTCATCGATCAGATAAGTACCTATAATTTTGACTTGCATGCTAAGGTAGCATCTTTATTTTTCATTTTTTTTCATTGTAAATTGATTGTTATACAATTGACTATTATTGTATTTATAAGTGCTTGAAAGATAGAGAACAACCATGTCTACACTTAAAGAATGTATAGAAGCAGGGATAGCACTAGGTTATAGTGAGGATAAACTAGAAAAAATGGTCAAAAGCTGAATTTAAAGAACACACAGATAGAGAAGCTGCCATAGAAAGAGATGAAAGGGCAAAAGAAAGGTTGCACCAAAAGGAGCTTACAGAGATAGCGGAAAGTACTAAACTCAAACAACAAGAAATAGCTGAAAGTACTAAACTCAAACAACAAGAATTAATTTTCAAACAACAGGAGTTAGCTGAAATTAATAAATTAAAACAAGCAGAGATTGAATCGCAAACACAGATTAAGTTAAAAGAGATCGAAATCGAATCCCACATTCAGATCGCTACAACCAAAATCAAAAGTAAAGAGGAAGAGAATAAGTTTGCCAAATATAAAGGGATTGTGAAGCCATATTGTCAAGGCGATTCCATCTCGGCTTGGTCAGAAAACGTAGAGTACCAGTTAAAAGCCCAGGAAATTCCAAAAGAACACTGGGCATTGATCTACATGAAGAAATTATCCGGGGAGCCTTTAAAGGTAATAGAATCCATTCCGCAAGAACTTAGGAATAATTATGAATATATTCACCAAAGGGTAATGAAGCATTTCCTGTTAGACGCCCCAGGGTACCAAGTTCAATTCTCCAAGCTAAAGCCTAAGAGTAATCAAACATTCATTGACTACGTCTCAACAGTACAAGACGTTTGTAACAAATGGCTGAAGGCATCTAAAATTAACAATACTTATGAAAAACTCAGAGATCTCATTATCATGGACAAAACTATTTCAACCATCCCTAGTCCATTTGCAAAATTCTTACAACAATCAGACGTAGATTTTCTCGAACAATTAGAGAAACGAGGATCGGCATATTTTTCATCAAACAGGGATGTTTTTAAATCTGTCATAGAAGAAAGTGAAATTGTAGCAGCTGCAATTGGCAAACCACAAAATCCCTATAAATTAAAGGAAAAACAAAGGGGCAACCTACGGCAATGTCCGTATTGTAGATTTCAACATCCAGAGTACTCTATGTGTGTACGTCATAAATTAAGCAAATGCATTACTTTGTGACGAACATTAACCTACCTGTGATACTCGACACATCAATACATCAATTATATATATATAGTTATGTTTCTAATTGCAACACATATAAATTAAAGTGTTACACGCAAACAATCAGGAACACAAACAGATAATTATACAAACAGCAATTAATTTCAAAGGGACTTAACACTATATCAGGGGAACATTACAGACATAGAATAAGTAAAAGGGCGAGTTGAATATTTAGCCACAAGCGGAAGCGAGATAGGCAAGTATCAGCATACACACTAATAAGAAGAGAAGTGAAAGTACATTTCACGGGAGCCATGAATTATATTCATGTATTGCATCCTTAACTGGAGCAATTTGTATTGGGATATTGGTGAATCAATATTTTGAGGGGCTTAGTTTGTTAACGCGCCCTGGTTCAACACAGCTCCCAAGAGTGTAATGTAATGACTCTTGCTTAGATTGGAGATGTGTAAGCTGGTCTAAAACCAGTGGCTAGATACAGCAACTTGTGACCAGACTTATTTGAGTCAGAAGTGAACCATATGATATAGCAGTGAACCCTTGACTAAATTAGATCAGCCTAATTTTATATGTTACGATGACATTGCGTCACACCTACTACATTAATCTGGTGACGCAATACGAGGGACGAGGAGAGAATGTCAAGGTGTTGGACCGACTAGTGACAGAAGAGGGGCAAGGACTAATAGCACTTAGAGACAGGACATCTATAAAGATATAGACAGAATACAGACAGCACCCAAGCTAGGACATAAGGACAGTAATTAGACTAGACTCGGATGGGGACACTAATGTGTTATAGTTAGAATAACAGAGGGACCGACCCGAGAACAGTGGCGGGTGCACGAGGTCAGGGGAATACCGTGACCACGTAAACTAGAGTAGAACTTAGAGGGGAATGAGAGCTAGGTAACGAGTGCTGCGTGCAAAGAGAAACACCACGCAGAGTTGCGAAACCCACGAGGGAGTTTGACCACGTAGGCAAGCGACAACCTGAGCGGCTTCAGACAGGGGACAGACCGGCCTTCCGACTGGACGTAGTGTTGTTCTGAAGCTAATATCTAGTGTAGTGAATGCATACGATGTTTAGAGAGAGAGAGAGTGACCATGTGTGACAATGTGTATTTATATAATGTGATAATGTATCAGGCAGATAAAGCCTTATGTTGATTGTCAGGCTTGCCTGAAAATAAACTTTGTATCAAAATATCGGTACGAGTAAAGTTGTACTTAGGATACGGTTGATGTGGCCTGATTGTGAATGAACGCAGGACTGTGACACAATTCATTGTCATTCTGATTGACACTATTATTCTGTTTCTGGGTCACTCTGCTCATTCAGCACATTATCAATTTCGTGCTGATCGACTGTCTCCAATAATTTAATTAATCCAGGTAATCCCCAAAACCATTTCCCCAATTCTCATCTTACATTCAAATCTGATATACATAGAGTTTATAACAAGAGCTGGTGACATCCGTTTTCTTAACTTACTCAACAACAATACAGCTGCACTAAATAAGCGCTCTACTGCTGCTGATGACACTTCCCCCCCCCCCCCCCCCCCCCGCATATCCTATTTATAGGACATCGCTGTCAACAACAGCATTTTACCGCTGTTTTTGTTATCTTGGCAAGATTACGCCCAGTAGTTTGCCATTTCTTTCTAGGCGACCGGCTCACATACCCCCGTAAGTAACCAACTGGTATGGCCAAAACAATTTTCGCACTTGCCTTTGGCAGTGAAAACCTATCTTCATTGTCCCAATATTTTAATGGTTGTTAAGTTGATTGCCATAATTTTTGAAACATGGTGACTTCATCTCAAGGCATTTGTTTCTGGAGTCATCAAACTTAAGTGATTTGTTTGGTGGAGGATCTAACCATAAGTCGAAATTACTTTTCGGCTTTTGTTCTACAATTCCTGCTACTTTGCATACAGCAGATGATTCAGAAGAAAGATTTAAATCCTTGCTGAATGAAATAACAGTTGGAACAACAGACTTAGAAAAAGCGATCCAATCATTGGCCCATTTATTGGTGTCCACATTCCCTTTCTTCTTAGTAACAACTGACTTAACCATGTCTTCTATTATTTCTGGTCACGCACCAAAATATAATCTTATACAACTAAAAGGCTATGTGTATTTATTTATTTATCCGGTGTCCCAGCCACAAGATAAAGAATAGATACAAATTTATAAAGAAAAAAGGATAAAAGGCTTTAAACCAGTAAAAACATAAACAAAATTAAGGTAAGCTCTGACGTAGATCAAGTTGCTATGACATGACTACTGTCCCAAAGGAAATATAAATGTGTGCTGTCCCATCCCATCCCATGAGACATTTCCCATAGGAATCCCTATGGGATTTCCGTCCCACTTAGTACCAGTTCACATGTCCATCGACAGCGATATATAGTACACAATTATATTTAAAATAACAAAAATAACAAGGAAAAATATGAAGAGATTCACAGGAAGGAAAATTAGGAAGCTTTGCAAAGAGGCAAATGAAACATGGCTTGAGGAAAATTGCAAGGACATTGGAAACCAACACAACACCCGGAATACCAAATTAATGCACAAAAGAATTAATGACATCACTAACAAAAGAACACACACATCAACGGGTTGCCTAAAAACCAAAGATGCCAAAATCATAATAGAAAAAGATCAGATTTTACATGCGTGGTAAGATTATGTGAAAGACCGTTATGACGATACAAGAGAAGAACAATATGGTCATCGGAATAATAATGAATGACCATCAATTTTGAAGATGGAAGTTTAGAATGCTCTTAACCATATTAAAAATGGCGAGACCCCGGGTACAGATAACATCACAATAGAAATGATCAATGCCTTAGAAGAATATGGAATAGACCAAGTCACCAGACTGCTGAACGCAATATACGATACTGGAGATATGCTTCCTGAATTATGTAATTTTATATTTATTGCAATCCCGAAGAAATCAGGAGCCTTGGAATGCGATAAACATCGATTAATTAGTATAAGGAGCCACAATACGAAGATTCTGCTGAGAATTATCATGCAAAGAGTCAGGAAGAAAATACAACCCGAAATAGCAGAACAATATGGGTTTGTAGAAGGAAAGGGCACAGTAAATGCTGTGTATATACTGAGAACAGTAATTGAACATTCTATAGAAGTAAACAAAGGTCTATATTTTTGCTTTATTTACTACACAAAGGCTTTCGATAAAGTGAGACGTGTCGACATGATGAGGATGCTTGAAGATCTACAAATTGATAGAAAAGACCATAGACTTGTAAAAAACATATATTGGAAACAACAAGCTGCCATAAGAATTGATAACAATTTAGGTCAATATCAGCCTATTAAAAGAGGTGTGAGACAGGGATGTGTAATGTCTCAAGATATTATTCGCTGTACAGTGAAAATAATTTCAGAAATATAGAAGATATAGAAGGAATCAACATTTAGGGCCGATACATCAATAACATTAGATATGCAGATGATACAGTCTTGATTGCAGACAATGAACAGGACCTGCAAATTTTAGTAGATGCGGTTGTTGCACACAGTGAACAACTAGTGTTAGAACTGAATAATAAGAAGACACAGATTATGGTCGTCACTGGGAAGAGGGAAATACCACAATGTGATATACGAGTAAATGGGCATATTCGCAAGTGAATCGATACTGTTATCTCGGCACGTCATAACATCTGATGGGAGAGATTAGAACAAGAATTGTCATAGCGAAGGTAGCCTTTTGCAAGATGAAAAACATACTGACCAATAATAAGATATCAATTCAAACGAGAAAAAGAGTGTTGAAGTGGTATATAGAACCTATCCTTTTGTATGGATGTGAAGCGTGAACAATAAGCAGTCAAGCTGAAAAACAGCTGATGGCTGTGGAAATGTGATTTCTGAGAAAAATGCAAAGAATACAATGGACAGACAGAAAAACCAATGATCAAGTCCTTCAAGAAACAGATGAAGATCGTAAACTGATTAGAGACATTAGTCGTAGACAGTCAACATTTTTTGGGCATGTAATGAGTGTCACGAACCCACTGTAATTTAACGATAAGATGAAAAAACTAACAGAGACAGCATGTTTTCAAGGCCGCAATTGTTTGTAACTAGTACAGAAACATTCACGTTGGAACAAGGGAACCGCCAGTCTTTGAAGGTTCCCTAGGAAACGAAGAATCTATCGGCATTGTTTGATGGGTCGGCGTTCGAGAGGAACAGACGGTTACCTTGGTTGTAGAAAGGGGAGATAAAAATTCCTGTGAAGTTAGGGACGGATTGTCTGCCCCTAAGAACATTTGTTGTTGACATGAATGACGTCACTAGGACAATCCCTGTTTGGGAGAAAACATAAATTCTTTTGATGGCAGTGTAAAGAATGGACTTGAACTAGACAGAAGTGTTAGCTGGCTCGATTTTAGTGTTGAATAGAATCGCATGTGTTCTGTTTCGCTTAACATGTGTCTTTTATGGCAAATTGTGAATTCGATTCAGAGATTGAGTCAGGATGGCATAAGGTATTTGAGGGATTGCATCTAGCTGTAAATAATGTGGAATAGCTTAGTGATAGATAGAGTTTAGAACTCTATCATAGTGTTGTAGCGTTGTGGTTAGGTAGTCAAGGAATATCAGCGACAGTAGGCAGTCGCATTGTTAAGATTAACTAGTGTGAGAAGTCAAGTGGCTCCGCTGATGGGGAATAGTGAAATGGGATGATATTTGGAGAGATTGGGGATGGGGAGAATGTCCAATGGTGGGATCTTACAGTGAGGTCTACTGGGGTTCTACACTTTACATTTTGCTCTGTCCTTGTCTTAACCCACCTCAGACCGAGGTGATGAGCTCCTCTGCCCATGAAAGAGTTGGTTCACTGTTATGTATCTGAGTGAGGCCATCGGTCTACACTCATCTAATGGAGGTCAGGGACAGGTTCTCTCACCGAGTGTGTTGTTCTCTCTTTTACAGGTTCCCTCAGGTCACTCAAGTCACTGAGGTTACTCAAGTTACTCAGGTTACTCAAAGTACTCAGGTTACTCACGTTACTCAAAGTACTCAAGTTACTCAGGTTACTCAGTGAAGCAAAAACCTTAATGCTTACTAGAATGGAGACCTTAGTGCAGGCAGTTATTTAGCAGCTTTTGCACTGGGCCCATGATGAAAGGGGTCTAAAGGAACAATTGTGAGAGTATTTATCAAACATCACACGTTAGCAGAATACTAGAGATTATTTTTTCCGCATCATTTGGAGAAGGAACAATCGTGAGATTAATGTTTCAAACATCACATGTTAACAGAACAATAGAATTGTTTTTTTTCCACACCACATGGGAAAAGACCAGTAGGTATTATGTTTTCACACGACAGGTGAAAAGACCAATAGGTACTGTTTTTCCACATCATAGGGGAAAAGAACATTAAGAACTATTTAGGAAATTATTAAATTCCTGTGAGAAGGTAAACAATTCCAGTGCTCTTGTGAACAGTAGAAACTTTAGAAATGAATTACGTTTATTTCAAGGAACAGCGTTTTTCGTGTTCTCACTAGGCAAGGATGTTATAAGTCTCAGAACAATAGGGACATGTAATAACGGTGTGTGATCTATTCAGGATCAGTGTCAGACTGTGACTAGGTATTTGAGTTATCAAACAGCCACCGGAGGTAGTCTACATCTAGCAGGAGGGACACATCATTTGGTGAGGTTATCGTGGACTGAATGATGATGTGGTGTGATCCTTTCCGGGATTATCGGGCTGGACCTCTAAGCTGTTCGGTCTGAGTCTGCATACACACTAGAGTATACGACATACATTCTACACATACACTTCTCACATACTTACACTTTTCTTTATTAAATTAATTTGTTATTAATTTTTAGAAGCTAGAGTTGTTGAGTATGTTGTTTTGGGGAAGTGTGAGAGGGGGCATGATCCAGTGGTGAGTGAGAGAGAAAGGGGTATCCAGGGACTGAGGGAGTGTTGTGGACGGAATCTGGTGGATTCTCCAGAGTAATGATATGGGGTTAAATATAATGTGGGTGTTGATTCCCCTCACCCCAAGGACGACACTATAAATATGAACCACGACATTATTGGGAGCTTGTAAACGGCATCTTTTGACAGCGGGATCTCTCGTAAACGGGAATCATTTGACAGCGGGATCTCTCGTTAACGGAATCTTTTGACAGCGGGATCTCTCGTAAACGGGATTTCTAGACGACGAGGTCTTTTGACACGGGATTTCTCGTCACGGGATCTTTAGATACAGGACGGAGATATCATATTAGTGAGGATCCAGCTAGGGTGAATGTGGATAGGAGTTAAGACACATACCTTACCTGTTCACACTTCACACTCTACCTAGGTCTGTCGTCCTAATTCTGCTCTTCTCACTGAGTGATTGTGTTGTGTTGTGCTGTGTGGTGTTAAATATATAGATACCTTTTAATTAGTAAATATCTATATATTTGTTTCGAGATAATTTGCACGCACCTTGCTGACTTACCTCTCTGAAATATGGCCACTCCTAAACTAACTACGGCAGTACTAAGGGCAAAGGGGGAAGAAATGGGCTTGTCGGGTTCTGCACTAACAGATTACATACAGGAGGTGGAGAGAGATCTTCGTCAAGCAGAAAGGGAAGATCGGAAGACCGAGTTGGAATTGAGAAAGATTGAGTTCAGAAACTAAGAGGATAGTAGCTGAGCAAGCCACTAGAAGGCTGGACCTTGAAGTTGAGCAGGCAGCTAAGAAACTTGAAGCTGAGGAGGCAGCTAGGAAACTTGAAGCTGAGCAAACGACTAGAAGGCTGGAACTTGAAGCTGAGCAAGCAGCTAAGAGACTTGAAGTTGAGCAAGCAGCTAAGAAACTTGAAGTTGAGCAAGCTGCTAGGCAACGGGAAGCTGAACAAGAAGCTCAGAAAAGGGAACACGAGTACCGATTGCGGGAACTCGAGCTTAAGAGGACAATCTAGTGGGGAAACTGAGGGAGCAGTGGGAGGCTCCTCCATCCCAGGCTCAACCCCAGTAGGTGGACATAGTTACCATGCTATGAAGTTCCCTCTAGCGGTCTACGAAGAGGACAAAGAGAAGATCGACCAGTACCTACAACGCTTTGAGGCCATGTCGGTTGCTATGGGTCTGGATCGTGACAAATGGTGTCTTAAGCTGTCCCAGGGATTACGCGGGACCGGCTACGAGGTTTATTCTCGCCTGCCACCAGGACATGAGAACAATTACGACGAGTTGAAAACGGCTCTGCTGAAACGGTTCGAGGTTACGTCACATACCTACCGGAAAAAATTTCGAGCAGCGAAACGAGAACCGGGAGAGATGTTTGCCGCCTACAGTTTGCGTCTGAAATCCTATCTCCATAAGTGGATGGATTTGGCTGGGTTCGCACATGACTATGAGAGTCTGGAAGAGCTCATGGTGGTCGACCAGCTGCGGAAGCAAATGTCGAAACCTCTCAGGACATTCCTGGGAGAACAAGGGGCGGAACGTATTGACATCGTGATGAAATCGGCAGAAAGCTTCGTCGAGGTACATGGGGAGGCAGGGAGAAAACCTTTCCACCAACACCAAAAGTCAGGAGAAATATGACAGGAAGAAATCCAAAAACTCAGGAACCAAAAAGGGGGAACCTTATGTAAAACATTCAGAGGATAGTTCAGAGAAGACGAAGGAGGGAAGCAAGAGCACTTCGAGCTCTACATCAAAACGACCGTGGTCGGAGAAGTGGTGTTCAATTTGTAAGTTACTTTCTCACAATACGAGGGACTGTAAATCGAATGCTAAGAGCCCTCACTTCGTGGCATGTCAAGTGACTTCAAAGGAGGTTGTCACTGAAAATGCCAAGGTCGACAAGGAAGCTCGCCACCAGGAGAGCTCACTCAAGTCCGGCACTAGAAAATCTAAGACAGGGAAATGGTGCAAACACTGCAAGTCGAACACGCAGAATGCTATTGAATGCAGTGGAAAGTCAGGAGACTCTCATTTCGTCGTGTGCCCAAGGAAACCTAAAGTGGAGCCCACCGAACAGGTAGAGGCCGAGGAAGAGACTCCAGACCAGGATAAGCCACCTGTAGTGGAATTGATAGAGGTTAACGGCCGTCAAGTGGATTGTTTGTATGACACAGGACTGGACGGGGAGGCCGTGATCTCTGCGGATCTGGTACACCCAGAACAATTCACAGGTGAGACCATGGAGAAACAGCCTGCACAGAAGAGTGCTGTAGCCATGAAGTTGCCCATTGCCATAGTGGAGATTCGGTCAAGATATGTCACCGGCACAATCAAGGAAAGTATTGACCGATCCCATTTTCCCCGTCATCCTCGGTTGCCGGTATGTCTTTCTGGGAATGCCCAGGGAGCCAATCCATATGGGAGCAATACAGACTCGCTCTCAGACGAGAATGGAAGAGGCAGAAGCAATTGTGACTAACCCACTGCCGGGGGAGTTACGAACTGCCCAGAGTGAGGATGAAACCTTACGTCCTTGCTACAAGAAGCTGCAGAGAAGTGCTGATCCACCAGGACGGGGGCAGTACTACATGAAGAATAGGATGATACTCTACGGGAGAGCCGGTAGGGGAGGAAACCTATACGGTCAGTTGGTGGTCCCGAAGGTTCACGGTTCCAAAATTCTTCATATGTGGCATACCCTTTCCTTTAGTGGGAACATGGGTATTGCCGCCACCATGCAGCGAATTTCCTGCCATTACTATTGGCCGGGAATGAAAGATGATGTGCGTCGGTATGTGAAGTCATGCCCTGAGTGAACGAGGGTGGCACCGAAACACTGGACAGCACCGGTGGTATTGGGTGAGATGTCCATCATGAACTCTCCTTTTGAGAGGGTAGCAATCGATATCGTGGGTCCACTTCCTAGGACTAGGAATAGGAACATGTATATACTCACAATGGTGGATTGCTGTACAATGTGGGGTGAAGCCATACCGTTGACCACGATTGACTCGAAACGAGTGGCGGACGCACTGATGGAGGCCTTTACCAGATTAGGCTTTCCTGATAAAATTCTGACGGACAATGGGTCCCAGTTTTGTGGGAAACTAATGGAGGAGGTATTTAGAGTGTTCCACTCTAACCACATACATACCAGCCCTTACCACCCTCAAGCCAATGGACAAGTAGAGCGTTTCAACGGCACGTTGATGACAATGCTCCGGAAACTGGCACAGGAAAAACCTGATAGGTGGGATGAATATATCCCAGCAGCACTTTTTGCCTATCGGGAAGTACCTCATGGCTCAACAGGACTACCACCCGCTACTTTGCAGTTTGGTCGTCCAATCAAGGGACCGTTGGAAGCCATGTTGAGGAGTTGGACTGAGGAGGGGACGTCAGAAGAAGTGATCTCCTCTTATAAATACGTGGAGGAACTGAAAGAAAAACTTCACAAGGGATGGACTCTGGCGAATCAAAACTTGAAAAAGGCCAGAAAAAGACATGCGGCTTACTACAACCGTAGGTCTAAAGACAGATCTCTAGAGGTGGGAGACAAAGTATTGTTGCTACTCCCAACGGGAAACAACAAACTGGAGATAGGTTGGCAAGGACCATTTCCCGTGGAAAGGGTGATATCCAGAACCAACAATCAGATCCGGATCCGGGGAAAGTCGAAGATTTTCCATATCAATCTCCTGCGGAAGTACGAGGAGAGACCCGGAGACAAAGCAGCTCACCTCATGGCAATGGCAGTTGCAGTGGAGACTGAAGTGGGAACCAACGAGGGCAGGGAATATCCCTTGGTACACCAGGAAACCTATAGGGATGTGCAAGTGAACCCTGATCTGACTTCCCAGGAGAGGGAAAAGATTACCCAGGTTCTCGAGTCTCATCAGGAGATACTGACTGATAAACCAGGACGAACGAGGTTGGTTGAGTTCGAGATGACTTTGACCACACAGGAGCCTGTTCGCCAAAAGGTTTACCCAGTGCCATTCTCTAAAGAAAAGGCCCTGGAGGAGGAAATACAGAAACTGCTGGAGGATGACGTGATTGCACCATCCACATCCCCATACAATGCGGGGGTGGTTTTGTTACGCAAACCAAGTGGAGAACACCGGTTGTGTATAGACTATCGACTTCTGAACAGTCATACGCAATTTCAGGTGGAACCTTTGCCGAATCCAACTCAGTTGTTCGCTAGGCTCCATAATTCTAGGTACTTCTCAAAGGTGGATCTGAGTCGGGGGTTCTATCAGATACCAGTCAAACCAGAGGTTCGACCCCTGCTGGCTTTCAGTACACCCAGTGGACACTACGAATTCAAGGTCATGCCCTTTGGACTCAGCAATGCACCTAGTGTGTTTACTCGCATGATGAGGACCTTACTAGATCCCTTACAGGATCCGTCCATTGTGTCATTCATGGATGATATTACTGATTTCCAGTGACAGCTTGGATGACCATTTGCAATCCTTGGAGAGAGTTTTTAATAGGCTCAAGGAAGCAGGGCTTACAGCTCGTCCAACCAAGTGCATGATTGGTTACCAGACTCTGGAATTTCTGGGTCACACCATCACTCCAGGACAAATTGTCCCAGAGGAAAAGAACCTAGAAAAAAATCAGAAATGCTCCAAGGCCAAAAACGAAGAAGGATGTGCTATCCTTTCTCTCGTTGTGTGGGTTTTACCACAAATTTATCCCGCATTTCACTGAACTAGGTACTCCACTAACGGAAACCTTGAAAAAGGGATTCCCGGACCAAATCGTTTGGACACCGGAGTGCGAGAGTGAATACAGTCAGTTGAAGGAGGCTTTGGTCAGCAAACCTGTGTTACAGCTCCCGGACTTTTCCAAACCATTTGTTTTGAGACGGATGCGAGTGGGATTGGAATTGGGGCAGCCTTGTTGCAGGAAGGGAAAGACGATGCTTCGGTTTTAAAACCTGTGGCATACGCAAGCAAGAAACTTCTCCAGGCTGAGAGGAATTATTCGACCGTCGAGAGAGAGTGTTTGTCTCTCGTATGGGCCGTGCAAAAATTCCAGCCCTATTTGTATGGAGTTCAGTTTCGGGTCCAGTCGGATCATCAGCACTTGATGTTCCTGGCTACTTCTCAGAAGCTCAACGCCCGTTTGATGAGGTGGACGTTGTTACTTCAACCCTACAATTTTACAGTGGAGTATATACCTGGGAAGGAAAATGTTGGAGCGGATTTTCTGTCCAGACATCCAGCTCCCGAAGAAGAGGATTAAATCATCTGGATCGAACTTACAGTGGAAAAGCGTGAGATGGACTACTCTCTTAAGAGGTGGCCTATGTCACGAACCCACTGTAATTTAACGATAAGATGAAAAAACTAACAGAGACAGCATGTTTTCAAGGCCGCAATTGTTTGTAACTAGTACAGAAACATTCACGTTGGAACAAGGGAACCGCCAGTCTTTGAAGGTTCCTTAGGAAACGAAGAATCTATCGGCATTGTTTGATGGGTCGGCGTTCGAGAGGAACAGACGGTTACCTTGGTTGTAGAAAGGGGAGATAAAAATTCCTGTGAAGTTAGGGACGGATTGTCTGCCCCTAAGAACATTTGTTGTTGACATGAATGACGTCACTAGGACAATCCCTGGTTGGGAGAAAACATAAATTCTTTTGCTGGCAGTGTAAAGAATGGACTTGAACTAGACAGAAGTGTTAGCTGGCTCGATTTTAGTGTTGAATAGAATCGCATGTGTTCTGTTTCGCTTAACATGTGTCTTTTATGGCAAATTGTGAATTCGATTCAGAGATTGAGTCAGGATGGCATAAGGTATTTGAGGGATTGCATCTAACTGTAAATAATGTGGAATAGCTTAGTAATAGATAGAGTTTAGAACTCTATCAAAGTGTTGTTGCGTTGTGGTTAGGTAGTCAAGGAATATCAGGCGACAGTAGGCAGTCGCATTGTTAAGATTAACTAGTGTGAGAAGTCAAGTGGCTCCGCTGGTGGGTAATAGTGACATGGGATGATATTTGGAGAGATTGAGGATGGGGGGGATGGGGAGAATGTCCAATGGTGGGATCTTCCAGTGAGGTCTACTGGGGTTCTACACTTTACATTTTGCTCTGTCCTGGTCTTAACCCACCTCAGACCGAGGTGATGAGCTCCTCTGCCCATGACAGAGTTGGTTCACTGTCATGTATCTGAGTGAGGCCATCGGACTACACTTATCTAATGGAGGTCAGGAACAGGTGCTCTCACCGAGTGTGTTGTTCTCTCTTTTACAGGTTCCCTCAGGTCACTCAAGTCACTGAGGTTACTCAAGTTACTCAGGTTACTCAAAGTACTCAGGTTACTCACGTTACTCAAAGTACTCAAGTTACTCAGGTTACTCAGTGAAGCTAAAACCTTAATGCTTACTAGAATGGAGACCTTAGTGCAGGCAGTTATTCAGCAGCTTTTGCACTGGGCCCATGATGAAAGGGGTCTAAAGGAACAATTGTGAGAGTATTTATCAAACATCACACGTTAGCAGAATACTAGAGATTATTTTTTCCGCATCATTTGGAGAAGGAACAATCGTGAGATTAATGTTTCAAACATCACATGTGAACAGAACAATAGTAATTGTGTTTTTCCACACCACATGGGAAAAGACCAGTAGGTATTATGTTTTCACACGACAGGTGAAAAGACCAATATGTACTGTTTTTCCACATCACAGGGGAAAAGAACATTAAGAACTATTTAGGAAATTATTAAATTCCTGTGAGACTGTAAACAATACCAGTGCTCTTGTGAAAGTAGAAACTTTAGAAATTAATTACGTTTATTTCAAGGAACAGCTTTTTTCGTGTTCTCACTGGGCAAGGATGTTATAAGTCTCAGAACAATAGGGACATGTAATAACGGTGTGTGATCTATTCCGGATCAGTGTCAGACTGTGACCAGGTATTTGAGTTACAAAACAGCTACCGGAGGAAGTCAACATCTAGCAGGAGGGACACATCATTTGGTGAGGTTATCGTGTACTGAATAATGATGTAATGTGATCCTTACCTGGATGATCGGGCTGTACTCCAGAGCTGTTCGGTCTGAGTCTGCAGATACACTAGAGTATACGACATACATTCTACACATACACTTTCTCACATACATACACTTTTCTTTATTAAATTAATTTGTTATTAATTTTTAGAAGCTAGAGTTGTTGAGTATGTTGCTTTGGGGAAGTGTGAGAGGGGGCATGATCCAGTGGTGAGTGAGAGAGAAAGGGTTATCCAGGGACTGAGGGAGTGTTGTGGACGGAATCTGGTGGATTCTCCAGAATAATTATATGGGGTTAAATATAATGTGGGTGTTGATTCCCCTCACTCCAGGGACGACACAATAAATAGGAACCACAACAATGAGAAGAACTGACTTGGAGAACTTGGTGATGACTGGCATGATCGAAGGAAAGGGAGCAAGGGGAAGACCGAGAAGTAAATACCTGGATGGCTTGGCCACGTGGCATTGTCAGTGACAGGAACACAGAGCTGATCCACGGCTCTGGTGATCGAGTGACATGACAGTACATGACCGCCCACGCTTATCGGCATGGCACATGATGGATGGATACAGAATTGGGAAAACTCAGCGGATAATCTATGAATAGATGTAAGGCAAATTCATATTATTGATACACAGACGTACGCATGAAGGTTACACAACTGTAGCATACCCTTGTGACGAAACGACGCTTCATCTGTCTTTTGTCTACTAGGTTTCGGCTCTATTCGGCGCGTCATCGGGGACTTTCCCGGTTATTAATAGACTGGGGAAAGTCGAGCATGGTTTTCCGTCTAGAAGGTTCTCGAAGCACCTGGATTTGAGTGACCAGGGTTGCTGGGTGCACCAACAAATTCTCGTGCAGAAGAATCTAGAAATTCATGAACAGTTCTGGTAGCTGACTGGAGTCTGGTTCCGAGAATTCAGGTATTTACTTGGTTAATTAATTTAACTTTGTAATTGATCACAAATCGCAATCGTTCTAATCTCATTAAATATGCGGTTGACTTTGCATCGCTAATGAGGGATGGATCAATAACCGGTTGAGAATCTAGGGCGGTCTACACCTGTGCGTGTCGCAGTATTTACAAGCCTGTGTAGTTCGGTAACTGCTTGAAATGCAGGCCTGTGATAGCGGCGTATTGTGTTCACCTGGTATTAACCATGTATGGTAGATAGTTGCATATACTATGTCGCTGTTCTATAATAGGACACAGTTACTAGTGTATGATATTAACCTAACTTATGTCAGTCAGGAGCTGAGGCTAGAAGAACTGTTGGATGGCCAGGTAAGGTGTTAGTTGGAGAATTCAGACAGTGATGTGCTTAGTTACTAAGTAAAGAGAGCACTTAATGCTTAGCCACAGGGAATGATGTAACTATTGTGAGTTAACGAAATAGTGAAGTCATTTTGTGGAACTGTGGAATTCTGTGAGAAGGTAAGTTCTTCATTGATGATATATATATATATATATATATATATATATATATATATATATATATATATATATATATATATATATATATATATATATATATATATGGATGTGTCATGAGGTATATATATTAGGTCATGTTATGTGATACTTCTAGGAGCGATACCGAACGCCGAGTGGTTCGACGCGTGATAACAATGCGTTACCGTCGCGATGTAAACATGCGTTCTTAATTCTTTTCTTTACTGTCCTGTTCTGTTCATACTTGCATAAGTACGAGTCAGTGCTGATGTGATAGAAGTATGGAAGGACAAAAGGAGGTTGAATGAGGCACGGGGACAAATGGGATATGGGGATTGAGAGCAAGTTATGAAAGTATGAGACTGGCGAACCAGGCCAGCCGTGAAGTTCGGCCCAGGCCAAGGCTAATCCACTTGGAAGGTCAGAACTGGAGCAGAACCCTTGGAACATGTGGGGAACATGTTTTGCCAAGAAGACTTCTTGACTCTAGGGAAGAGTCTAATAAGAAGAGTTTCGCTATAGGGTGGACAGGATGTCTCACCAGCGAAATGGAGTGTGTACATACTTTATGTGGTCATGTATTATTACTATATCCCAAGTGATGGTACATTGATCGTTATTATGTTTACTATTGAATGTATAATGTAAGGTTGGGGTCCAGGGACGCCTCACCTTAATGTTTAGTTCTGTTAACTCTAGAACTAATATAGCTATTGACGTTAGCGACAACTGGTAGATGAATAGGGATATGTGAGACGTACGATCAGACTCGTCATTCTTGTTACTTACTCTGTTTGACGGGCTGTTCTTTGAGGCCATCTGACATTGACGGATACCCATGCTTTACTACTCTCAACATAGAGAAGATGCTCTAATTAGTTGAATAACTAATTAGCTTGACTGAGGATTGAGTAGTCAATGATTTGATGCATGTGGACCAATGTTTGGGGCCGAATACTCTCACCGATCGCTCTTCCTTTCAGGAGTTGCCTGTTGAGGAACCAGCCTACTACAATTGTTGTTTGCCTGAAACCACTTCGTGTACCATAGCGAATGGTAGAGACACTTACTTACCACGCCTGACTAAACCACATCATTGCGAAAGGGTGAATCATCCTGACTTAATGATTCTCACCAAGTTGATTCCAGTGCCCTGAAATTGCACATGTGGGACGTGATGGTTTGTTTCTTTTTCTGACAGTTTGAAGATGCTCTATTTCAGCAATGAGATGTTCAGCAACCTGAGCAATCACGCTTAAGTGTAAGAGACAATCGACTGTATACGGAATGATGTTGCTATGTTTGCCCAGTGAGATGTATCAAGTTGGGGTAATCTCAGCTCTGGGAGCTCATCAAGTCCAAGTCTATTGTTGATCCGCCTAAACGTCGGAAACTTGAAGCAGAGATTAGCACATAACCTTGTGCAGTACCTACGTCAGCAATAGTGGCAGGTCATGATGAGACCTACACCAGCTTACGTATTGTGACTTTAAAGTGTTAGCAGGTATATAGGACAACTCATTATGGTCCAAATGAACATTGTTGCAGTGAACTGTGAAATAGGTGCTTGATCCAATGGTGTAACTATAGAGTCAACGAACTGTGAAATGTTTTTCTCATATGACTCTTGTGAACTCACAGCAGAACTATACTATTACCCAACCAGGGGTACGTGCTATTATTCAGGGACCATTAGATTGGTCATTGGCTACAGACATTTATTGAAGTCGAGAGTAACTGGGGTCACCTCAAGGAGGAGGGTCTCCCAGCCAGGCTGTCTACAGAGAACTGGTTAGTGCCTTTAACAGTGACTCAGTAGGAAGTGATAGAGTTGCAGTTCGTCCAGTGATTGTGGTCCAAGTGGTTAACTCCTCTTGTTGTCGATCCAAGCTCTGGGGACGGAGTGGTCTCCAAGGTTCTAGTCATCTCACTGGAAGGAAGCCGGGTGAGTGGCGGACCGACTGGACGGGACATCTGCATCCAATCTACTTCTCAGCCTGATGATGACTTTAGCAATATCTCTGATTCTGTCTCTACTCTATCCTCTACTTTTGTAAATAGAATTATTCTATCAGGGTGTTCAATTCATTTCTATATTCTCAAGGGTAGAATAAACTTTGTGTATGTTGACTTACTCTTTGTACAATTATTGAGTGTGGTCTCGGACGATGCCTCATTGTTCATTGTCCCAAGGGAGTAGGTAGATAGTGGGGGTCTAGAATCTGGAGGGGCTTGTAGACATAATTAACTAATACGAGGTCAACAGCAGAGTAAACAGTGTATCTACCTGTCCAGCCCCTGGGGTCAGAATACACGGGAGTGCTATAGACACCTCGGGTGTGGTTAACTCTCAATACCCGAGGCGATCTTGTCACAACCCTTACAGTAAAAGATAATAAACATACCTGATGTCTTCCTCCTGAAATTCACTAAAGAGTTAAGTAGTTCTAGATCTACTACTTTATGTTTTAGAATAACGTTTTTCATACAAAAATAGTTACTCTTGATGTTTAAAAGATGTGTGCATACCTTCTATCGTCATCCTCCTAACAGACCTGGGGATACGCTCGACTTAATCTCCCCTAACTCGCGCTATTTTTAGTAAACACATGTAATTAGCCATGTGACGTGGTGCGTTATATTCACTGATAAAGTAGGCCACAGAATGTGTCTATACTTCTATTGAAACAGAAAGACCCAGGCCCACAATCAAACCACCCCAAGCAGTCCTGTATTTTGTTATGTTCTGCAGTTCCTTACGAAGTGAATGCAAGCTTCTCCACATTTGGCAAACTGTACAAGAATGTGTGGGACAGAAATGGAATACGCCTGCAAACAAAGCCGAAAGTCTACAAAGCAGTCGTATTATCCACATTGCCATATGCTTGTGAAACCTTGACTGTTTATCAGCGACATGCTAGGAATTTAAACCACTTCCAAACAGTCTGCCTTAGGAAGCTATTGAAGATAAATGGCAAGACAAGATCCCAGACACCGAAGTCCTAGAAAGAACACCCATGCCCGGTATTCACGCTCTACTAATGAAGAATCAGATTCGCTGGGCGTATCACTTGATTCGCAAGTCAGATCACAGGCTCCTTAAACGAATTTGTTTCGGCGAGCTGCGTTGTTGTGAATGCTTCCAAGGCTGCCAATTGAAACGCTTTAAAGACACTGAAGATCTCACTAAAAGCTTTTGGAATTCATCATGACACTTGGGATACTGCTGCCAAAGACGGAAATTTGTGGCCGACATCATTACGCAAGGATGCAGTCACTTGTTAAGCAACCAGGACTGCAAGAGCTGTGAAGAAAAGACTGTCGAGCTGCAAGAGATCCTTCTCCTGGATCGTCAAGCATTCTTTGCCCACATTGTCAAAGAACATTTAAAGCAGAAATAGGCTTTATCAGCCATCTAAGAACTCACGGTTCCATACTTTCAACCCCACTGGATGAAATGAATGGTCATCATCATTCTTGATGGACAAACAATACTGACCACAACACATGTTGTCCCAATATTATTCATATCTGTCTGTATTTCTCTTATCCATGTGAAGTTAGGTAACCCGCAATCTTGTTTGTCTTGTGGGTATCAGACAAGATAATGTCTAGTTATATTGTCCTCAGGTTTTCTCTCTCTCTCTCTCTCTCTCTCTCTCTCTCTCTCTCTGTGTGTGTGTGTGTGTGTGTGTGTGTGTGTGTGTGTGTGTGTGTGTGTGTGTGTGTGTTGTAACTAGCCCATCGCCTTTTCCTCACCTCTTGATTCACTATAATTTGTGTCAACTCTTGGTTCATTATACTTTGTTTAATTCTCTCCATCACACCGTTTTATTTCTCCTATTCTATGCAGGCACCATTTAGTCACAGTTTGTAGTTTATTAGTAATTGTTTTAAGTGTTCTCCAGATGTCTGACTCATACAGTGGTACCGATTTCGTGCTAAGTGTTTTTTTCCTTTGACTTCCATAGATTTCTTGGTGCTGTTAAAGCTCATCTTGTTGTTTGTATTCTTAATTTAATATCTCTATTTCTTCCACCAGTTTCGTCTATACTGCTTCCCAGATAGGTGCATGATTCTGCATCTTAAAGTGTGGTTTGTTAAGGGAGAACGGGTTGTTATTTGCTTTCTCACAATCACTATGCATTTTTGGACATAATTGTAGTGATTGCGGTAGATTTTGTTGTTTGTTGTCTTCACAACTCCGGCTATAGTCAGTAAATAATGGCACAAACGTCGTACTCTTGTCTTTATTTCAAATGCATCTGTCAAGTTCTTAACCATATAAACACTGGCAAGACCCCGGGTCCAATCAATAACACAATAGAAATGATCAATGCCTTAGAAGAATATGGGATAGACCAAATCACCAGACTGCTGAACACAATATATGATACTGGATTACTGGAGATATACCACCTGAATTATGTAATTCTATATTTATTGCAATCCCAATGAAATCAGTAGTCTTGGAATGTGATCAACACTGAACAATTAGTGTAATGAGCCACATCACAACGGTTTTGTTAAGAATCATCATGCAAAGACTTAGGAAGGGAATAAAATACCACCCGAAACAGGCGAAGACCAACGAGATTTTGCAGAAGGAAAGGGTACACTAAATACTGTGTATTTGCTGAGAACATTAATTTAACATTCTATAGTAGTAAACAAAGACTTAGAACTTTGCTTTAATTGGCTACACAAAGGCTTTCGATAAAGTAAGACATGTCAACATGATGAAGATGCTTGCAGATCTACAAATTTATGGGAAAAACCTTAAAGTTGTAAAATAAAAACAAAACATATATTGGAATCAACAAGCTACCATAAAGTTTCATAATGATGTAGGTCAATAATAGCCTATTTAGAGAGGTGTGTGACAGGAATGTGTATTGTCTTCAGATCTTGTATTTCCTTATAGAGTAAACACATTTTCAGAAATGGAAAAGACATAACAGGAATCACCATTAGTAACGTAACATCAATAACATTAGATATGCGGATAATACAATAGTGACTGCAGACAATGAGCAGGATCTCCAACATTTAGTAGATGCGGTTGTTGCGAATAGTGAACAACTAGGGTTAGAATTAAAATGTAAGACGACACAGATTGTGGTCATCACTAGGAAGAAGGAAATACCACAATGCAATATTCAAGAAAAGTGGGAATATTCTTAAACAAGTGCATCGGTACAATTATCTAGGAACAATCATAACATCTGGTTTGAGATGCCTTTAAGAGATTATAAAAAGAATCGCCTTTGCAAGATGGAAAACATGCTGACCAATAAAACGATGTCTTCTTCTTCTGCTGCGTTCACGCGGAAATTTTTTCCCTCGGACGTAATTGCGTTGTGCCTGTTTACAGCAGAGCTGCGTTCTTGCACCGTTAGGCCGACACATCCGACTTCTCCGGGCATTTGTTGACCGGGTTAACCCTCCCGGATAAAACGATGTCATTTGCAACGAGAAAAAAGAGTGATAAGGTACTGCATAGAACATGTACTTTTATATGGACAATGAGCGGACAAGCAGAAAGACATCTTATGGCTGTGAAAATGTGTTTTCTGAGGGAAATGCAAAAATATTATGGACAGACAGAAAACAAATGACTAAGTCCTGAAACAAATGAAAACCGTAAACTGATTAGAGAAATTAGACCGAGACAGTCACTATTTTTTTTTTTTGGGGGGGGGGGGGGGAGGGGGGATATGGAAATAAATACCTGGATGGCTTGACCATATGGTATGGTCGAGACAAGAACACTGAGTTGCTTTACGACTCTGGTGATCGCGTGAGATGGCGAAACATGGCCGCTCACACTAATCGGCATGGTACATGATGATGATGATCATCTTTCAGTGTCACTTGATGAATAACTATACATACAGTTTATATCTTCGTATGTTTCCCTTATTATGTTACAGATTTTATGTGGGATACCACAGTGCAGGAATGGACTCTAACGGGATTTCCTATTATTGCTATCAAAGTTCATGGGCCTTTACGTCTTCGGCGGGAGGGAGAATTGTGAAGGAAGATTCTGGTGCTTGTGCCTTGACAACAAGTAGTCTTACTATGGAAGTTATGGCAGGTAGTAAAGCAATAACATAGCTCGAGCAGACCTTCACTCTGGTATGATTCCTTGGTGACTTTATGAAGATAGAGATGGGTTGGGTCCGAAAACAGTTGTTGGTGTCTCTGGGGCGGTCACGACTGGCAAGATTAGTTTCAATTTTGTGCCAGGCATGCGGGTGTAAAAGGAAATTAGCACGATGACAGGCTTGCAGGTAAGGCTACTATGGAGTACTGACGAACCATGGATGCTCTACGAAAAGTCAAAACGTTTTCAAGAACCAATTGCTGACTGTGAATCTACAACTATGAGCAGACTGCTAAAACAGCAAGTTAAAAGAACTGTGGCCAAGCAAAAACACTATGCAGGAAGCCAAAGGAAATTAATAAACCAACATAGACCTGGTGTTGTTAGCCGCTAAACGCTGCGGGACTTACTGAGGAGGGGATCTGAGCATTTATGGACTCAATGGTTCGATAGGCAACTAAGATGATCTGCCGACTAAGTAACTAAAAACATTTTAATAATCCCCAAATGCAATTTAAAGTGGCTAATGTAGTCAAACCGGCATCCCTGGCCTAGGGTTTAACGTCTTTCTCCGTTATCCCGTACATTCTCGTGAGTAACGTAATCTGCGCGAGAATCGGTGCGGTTATCGCCGCGTTGGTAACTTACGGGTTATGTGAGCCGGTCGCTCAGAAAGCAATGGCAAACTACTGAGCGTAATCTTGCCTAGTACATAAATTGCCTAGTACGTTGACTACAACGTCCTGTAAGGAATATGCAAAAAAAATGTAATCAAATAATTTGTCGTTCAATTTGCGTAATATGACTATCTGATCAGATCTATCTGATCTATCTATCTGTTTGGTAGGAAGCTTTCCTGTGCATAACTTAACTGTTTGTTGATGGCATCTTTTATCTCTAAAGGATGAACCTGTTTAATATTTTATCTGATACTGACAACAGCATTCTTCCTGTGTAATGTTCACAATGTAGACGTGTCTACATTCACCACTCTCACGCAGATATGTAGACGTGTCTACACTCTACACTCTCACGGAGATATGTAGACGTGTCTACACTCTACACTCTCACGGAGATATGTAGAGGTGTCTACACTCTACACTCTCACGGAGATATGTAGAGGTGTCTACACTCTACACTCTCACGGAGATATGTAGACGTGTCTACACTCTACACTCTCACGGAGATATGTAGAGGTGTCTACACTCTACACTCTCACGGAGATATGTAGACGTGTCTACACTCTACACTCTCACGGAGATATGTAGAGGTGTCTACATTCACCACTCTCACGGAGATACGTACATTTATCTACACTCTCAGGTCACTTTTCTTAGACAACTTTACAAAATATCCTTCTCTCAAGTCTGCTGGTATTTCTACGGTCTCCCAGACTACATAATAATTTTGGCAGCAGTTCATCTGACGTGTCTATTTTGGATTTATTAGCTTCTGCTGGGAACAATCTAGATCAGCATATTTTCTTTCTTTCAATAGTTTAATAGATTTTCTAATCTTTTGTTTAGATCGTTTCTCCACATTTGATGTTCAGCTCCACTTCAGCCGCTTGAATGTCCGGAGTGTCATTTGGAACTCGTTTATTTAGAAGGCCCATAAAGTATTGAACCAATCTGTTCATTTGATCGTTAATGGTGGCGAGAACTGTGCCTGTAATATTATTGATGTATGCATGGTTGGTTGTATTTTCCTATCAGTTTTCTTGGGGTGTTGTAAAGGTCTCATGTGTATTTTCAGTACTGCATATGATACCTCTCTTTCAGAGGCATCGAAATATTGTCTTTATATACACCCGTATGTGCTTCTTAACTTCTTTGTTAGCTTCTGTGTATTTTCTTGGACTCTGACTTTAGCAGCTCTGCTTTTGCTATCAATTAAGTTTGCTTTGTTATCTTTCCTTTCTTCTATTTTCTTATGGGTTTTTTAGGATATCACGATGTAACTAGATCATATTGATGTCACAGCACATACGGTCTGGTTGGGATTACGCCTAGGTCTTGTATGTATTTTATTGTCACGAGAAATTCACGAAATATCCCAAATGAAAGGAAGAGTTTGTAGAAAAGATGTGTGGGAATTTAAAGAATGGTCTACAATATCTTAAGTTGACGTGCATAAAGAACAACAGTAAAGACCGTTTCTTTTTATTTAAATTCACTTGGGTGTGGAAAATGTGCTTGTGACTATTCTCCCCAAGTTGAGGGCGAGGTATTTGTAAACATTACATAGTGCAGTAAGCAGAGTATAAATACAACCTTTGACACATCTTGAGGAGGATTTGGGTATATGGTGCTTGCTCCACATTTGTATAGAGCAACAGTGCTCGTTAGTTGATGTGGCAGATATCAGCCTGGCCGCCGTTAGCTTCTCACGACAGTTCTGGGTGCCCATTATAGAATGAGCCGACCTGGGAACCGAACTCAATTAACAAATATCCTCTGCTACGAGGAGCTGAGCACAAAACCACATGGCTGACAGGCAAACAACCTAGTTACCGTGCTAGCTAACCTGGCTCCAAATAGTACAGTTACAAGTTAGTTGTATATATGTATATGCACGTGTATATGCGTATATCCACGTGGGGACATCTGCAGTTTTTTCGACAATCGGCAGCGGTTCTAGCCGCGCTGGTAACTTACGGGGGTATGTGAGCCGTCGTTCAGAAAGCAATGGCAAACTACTGAACACCAAAACTTGCCTAGTACATCAACAGAAGTTGAAAAATGCTGGCGTTGACTGCAACGTCCTGTAAGGGATATGCAATATTAAAAAAAACTGTCAGTACTCTCAAGGAGATATATAGAAGTGTCTGCATTCCGCACTCTCAAGAAGATATATAGAATAGAAAGAAAAAGCAACGGATATAGGAGTGTGCACAGTGAGCACTCTCAAGAAGATATTATATAGAATAGTCCACATTCAACGCTCTCAAGGAGAGATATATATATAAGTGTCGACATTCAACACTCTCAATGAGATATATAGAAGTGTCTACATTTAACACTCTCATGGAGATATATAGAAGTGTCTACATTCTGCTCTCAAACAGATTATTTGAAGTGTCTACTTTTAACACTCTCAAGGAGATATGTAGAAGTGTCTACTTTCAGCATTCTAACGGAGATATGTCGAAGTGTCAACATTCAGCACTCAAGTATAGATATGTATAAGTGTCCACACTCTCCACTTTCACAGTCATTTAGACGTATCTATATTCACGACTCTCAATGAGATATGTACACATGTATACATTCAGCACTCTCCCAGAGATATGTAGAAATGTCTACATTCGGCATTCTCGCGGATATATGTAGACGTGTCTACATTCACCACTCTCGCGCAGATATTTAGACGTGTCTACACTCTACACTCTCACGGAGATTTGTAGAGGTGTCTACATTCACCACTCTCACGGAGATACGTACATTAATCTACATTTAGCACGCTCATGGAGATATATTGAAGTGTCTACATTCACTACTCTGGCGGAGATATGTAGAAGTGTCTACATTCAGCGCACTCACGGAGATATGTTGAAGTGTCTACATTCACCGCACTCACGGAGATATGTAGACTTGTCTACATTCACCACACTCACGGAGATATGTAGACTTGTCTACATTCACCACACTCACGGAGATATGTAGAAGTGTCTACATTCACCACTCTCAAGGAGATATGTAGAATTGTCTACATTCAGCACTCTCACGGAGATATGTAGAGGTATCTACATTCACCACTCTGGCGGGGATATGTTCAAGTGTCAATATTTAATACCCTCACGGATACATGTAAAACCAAACAAGGGTAACATTCTTAAGCCACGCACTGTGAAATTCTGGTATGTCTGATACATAATACATGGGGACAGAGCCAGGTAAACTTCTTGACACAAGTTACACACTGTGTAATATTAGCTGGTCGGGAAAAGTCATACTACATGTCATTAAGAAAACATAAACTGGTTCAAATGTGCGCAGCTAATCTTCTTGTTTATAAAAGGAACCTTAATTGTGTTTAAGTTCTTGCAGAGAAGCAGCTAAGACATAAGCATGTGTGCACTTTACAAGGACATCAGTCTTAATGATAGACATCACAGTGGGGGAAATCAATGACAAAATAAAAGTAATTAAATACAGAATAAGGAATTAAATAGTAAATACTCACAAAGTACAGTTAACACACTGTTTCAGGATATGCAAAGGCCTAGGAGTCTATTTCTTCAGATATTCACTCCGACACCACACTGCGTAATTTTAATGCTTCCAAGATGTACTTTTCGACGCCCGCATATAGAACACATATAGAAAACGTGTCTAAAAGTGCATGTTTACTTTACCCGAAATAGCTTGTGAAGATGTTTTGCTGCTGTATGTACTAACTAAGTTACGTCTTATATGTGTCATAATTACATTACGATACAAGGTCATATTTCTCATGCTTTTTCCAAGAATAACTTGATTTCACTTTATCAATTCGAAGACGCCATTTATCACATTTCATTTCGACATTTATCGATATTTATAGCTCTGGATTTAAAATACAATTCTTGAATATCCAGGAATCCCTTGGCGAGGAAGCCAAAGTTTTAATGGCAAGAGAATGTCAGTGAAACATGCAATAGATTAGCTTTCATGACAAACAATGTCTCTGATGTCCGAAAATCTGACTTTGATCCTGGAATTGCAGGTATTGATGTGTTTTGTTGTTGTTGTTTGTCTGTTAACAAAACATGTATATTTGTATGTTAACCGCCTCGGATGTTATATAATTCAGTCATCACACATTATGTAAAACATACAAATTGTTTTTCAATTTCGTAAATATGGTAACTCATGTTCATTCTGCCGGTTGGTATTCAGACATCCAAACATCAGTTACAAATGCATTTCTTAAAATAAATGTTACATTATAGATAATATTTTTTCCATTGTCCACACTTAACACATTGTTTGTTGTATAATGATAACAGAACACTTGTATATGTTATTTTTCCTTAAATTAAATATTGTTAGCTAGTAGCATAAATTAATATTTCATAAACATGGAGGTCAGTATGTCTCGCAGCCACTAACTTCTGCTCCTTTAACCAGAATTTGCGTCTGTTAGGTTTTCTAAATCAGAGAGAGAGAGAGAGAGAGAGAGAGAGAGAGAGAGAGAGAGAGAGAGAGAGAGAGAGAGAGAGAGAGAGAGAGAGAGAGAGAGAGAGAGAGAGAGAGAGAGAGAGAGACGAGTCAAGAACTCGGAAACCAAGGTATTGACGACAATGGACAGATACATAATGAAACAGTGGTAGAAGAAGACAGCATGCCACTCTCTCATTCTATCCAGCATTATTTCTCTTGGTCTGCCTCTGCCTCTATTCCATATATGCTGATGATATGAGGATTACTATGGAGAAAGAAATATATGTTAATGAGGAAAAATTGGAGTGGCGGAAAATTTCTAATATCTTGGGTCATTGCTTGCCAACAATGGTGGCACAATGAAAGAAATTAAAAGACGAATATTTATTGCTCTCCAAAGACTAAAACAACTGAATAAATTATGGAGTGGGACAGATAGAACTAAAAAATTTTGATTTTTAAGAGCATGCATTTTTCCTATTGCAACATACACCTGTGAGCCCTGGACACTTTGTTAACAAGCTGAACAGCGCATAAATGCCTTTGAATACAAATGTTGTAGACGGGTTCTAAGAATATCTTGGGTAAAGAAAAGAACAAATGCATCCATACTTCAAGAGTTAAATATTGAAGAGGGTTGGCTATTAAAGACGATAAAACAAAGAAAACTGAAATATTTTGGTCACTTGAAACATCATGAAAGTTTGGAGAGAACAATAATCGAGGGGTATATGCCTGGGAAGAGAGGACGACGAAGGCCAAAGATAAGATGGGTGCAGAATGTGGTGGATGATCTCAAGATGGATGTATCGGAATCGGGACATCTTGCTTGTGATCGAGAAATTTGCCGGAAAGTTGTTGTGGGAGCGAGGTTCTACAAAGGACATGCTGCTGAATGAATGAATGAATGTATGTATTAACGTACTACATCTTCAACATGTGAACCATCTTTGAGAAATGCAGATAGTACATTGTTGACCTTCATACGTTGCTACAAGTAGTAAGGCACATGATGATAATGAATTACCTAACCTCAACGTCACAAGAATGGTAAATTAAATGGAATTCTATGGTGTTATATATATATATATATATATATATATATATATATATATATATATATATATATATAGTGTGTGTGTGTGTGTGTGTGTCTGTGTGTGTGTGTGTGTGTCTGTGTGTGCGTGTGTGTGTATGTGTGACAGTGTGCTTACACATTAGTGTACGATTTAGACTGACATGAGAAGTAAATTGACAGGTATTCACTGACATTCATAGAAATCATTGGTAAATAGTGGAAAGTAACTCTTTGAAATTATTTCTTTGATCTTCTTTCTTTCTTTCTTCTTGTTTTCTCGTTCTTCTCTTCTTATTTCGCCATGTATCCCTCTTTTGGTCAAAGGCCTTCAATGAACTCACTCCATGCCGTTCTCAACTTAGCTATCCCATGCAGCTCTGACTGGCTGTCCCCATATATTCATTTCTGGTTCTACTTCTCTTCTCCGCCTGTTTTAGGTTGTCGTCACCTTCTTTTGTCCTTTGAGTTGCAGATAAAGACCTTCCTAGTTATTTATTCTGACTCCTTGCGGCTACCGGTGTGTGATCTATAGAGACCATCAATAGTGAAAATTAGTGTGTTGAAGAACCGGAAGACAAGACGGACTGGCACAATGTAATAGTTACACTGGGCTGAGAATGGGCAGCGAGCCGCACAGAGTTTGAGGTACAAACTTGTTCCAGAGGAACACATATCAAGGGTGACATGGTGATCTATACCGACGGATCAGTGGTGAAAAAAAAGACGGAGTGGGTGGAATTTTTTATTGCGAAGGCTAATGGACGATTCTTTAAAAAAAGGAGAGTCTGGCATATGAAATGGAAGCAGTGACACTGGCGTTCCGTTGGTTAGAGGAGACCACTGCAACAGACATTGTATTCATTACAAACTCAAAGAGTATGCTTAGTAAGTTGGAGAAAGGACTTTTTCGTGTGGAATGGCTCACCTCGCTTCAGAGGTCACAGATTGTGAGAATTGTATGGATTTTTAGCCCTGGCCAAGCGGGAGTGCGGGGGAATGAACAGGCGGATAGGCTGGCAGTGATTGCACCTCTTGGTGGTAGATTACCTATTGACGGTCGTTCGCCTGTGGGACCAGGTGGAGGAACAGATTGAGAACCCGTATGTGGAAAGGATGAGAATGCGGGGGATTGGGAGGGGTTCTGGTAGAATCTCAAAACTGAGAGGGGCGACCAGGAGAACTTTCAATCAGACAGCGGTGGGAACAATCAGTGCGTCTCTTCGCTTGATGTTGAAAGAGGGGACGAATAGGAATATCCTAATTGCAGTGATGTCAGTTCTTAGCTCAACTCAACAACTCAACTCCTTGCGGCTTTCTACGCATAGCTTCTTCTCACCCGTAGAAGATCCCCCTTTTCCTCTTGGTTGGCTTGGTTATTATTTGTTTCTTTATCTTTAGACGCGTACATGGTTGTTTGGATTTCGCAGATGAAATCTTTGGTACAGAAAGTGATAGATAGCAAGCCCCAAGCTGAAGCCTCCTTCTTTGCCGATTTTCTATGATCGTGCAGCAATATCCGTGACTTCTTTTATAACTTGACTAAACGATTTCCTGGAGCTGCCGCATATATACGTGTGTGTGTGTGATTTTGTGGATGTGTGTGTGTGTGTGTGTGTGTGTGTGTGTGTGTGTGTGACAGTGTGCTTACACATTAGTGTACGATTTAGACTGACATGAGAAGTAAATTGACAGGTAGTCACTGACACTCATAGAAATAATGTGTGTGTGTGTGTGTGTGTGTGTGTGTGTGTGTGTGTGTGTGTGTGTGAGTAAGATGTAAGAAAGAATCGTTCAGTATGAAAGACATACCCTCACTCACCCTAACATATCATCTGCTATATATCATAATTAGTGTGCATAACGATATCATGTGAACGTAATTTAATACCTCAGTTATTCATATTTTTTTCTTAATAGGTTATAAGACATGTTTCATCTTTATATCTTCGAAAACACACAACAATTGTTCATATTTCTGTATATGTATCCCTACAAGGAACAAACATCCTTTAGCTATCTTGAATAATCTAAGCACAACTGTTTACATTCTACATTTACTCCTTCTTCACGTGCTCGTCTCTTTTCCAACTGGAATGTAGTGACAGTTTAATCAGATAAGAAACTAGTAAGACACATATAGTACATGCTACACCAATAAAGAAGACTATTAAGTAGTCCATGATAAAGAGTATCATGGGTATTTTCTGACCGCTGTATCTCATGTACGATCCCCCATACCGCATCACATGATCAAGCCAAAACGCTGCTTCTTGTCTGGGGTTCTTGTACAGTTCCCGATAAATTTCCGAGGCCTTGCTAACTGTTGACTTCATTTCTCTGCTGGATACCACGCGTTCTATAACCGAAACCAGCTCATCGACGGAAGCTTCGAAAATATCGAGACTGAGACAGTAGCCTTTGTCTTGCGCTCTGTCTGCATTGAATTGCTGATCATAGAACAATGGCACACAGACTGCGGGAACTGCGTGGTAGAGGGCCTCGTAAGTACTATGGGCTCCTGAGTGCGTAATGAACACTTTAACGTTTTTGTCTCCCAGAAGATCATTTTGAGGTAACCATGTGGAAGTCAGAATCTTGTCCGGGTCCGGTGAAGTCAGATTGGCTCGCCATATCGTGTTCAGCTGAAGTCTCTTTAACGCAGATACTAATTTTCGTTCGCCTTCTTTTGGAAAGTTCATGCACAGGCTGCCAAACGACAGCACAGCAACACCAACCCCAGCTTTTTCCGATCGTTCAATGAAAGACTTGAACGGTTCTTGCAGTTCTTCTGCTGGACCGGCACAGATTCCACCGATAAGTTTCACATTGGGCACTGTTGGTCTTGGATAATCATTGAGAGGATCAGATTCAATAAGGTAGACTTCTGCTTGACTAAATAGTTCATTGGCAGCAGGCACACCAGGATCTGTGGGAAAAAGTTGTCGCATATACCCTCTGTCGTTGAAAAGATGCAAAACTCCATGAGACATTATCTTCAGTACAGCGATCGCCTTTTCAATGAGATTTGCTTGACTACGAATATAAGGATTGTTGTAAGCCTCTGCCACAGGATTGACTGGCATCCGCAACGGTGTCGGAGAATATAGCGTAGTTAGAATAGCAAAGGGAACTTTCAGTTTGTAAGAGATGGCTACTCTTTCATCGACATCTGGAAAACCCTCCAGCACAATGAGATCAGGATTGAGACTTTCTATGAATTCTATTAAATGTCCCCGTGACATTGCTTTAAAGTATGTTTCCGACACGTGTGACTGAAATAACGTCAGCCACGACCAGTCTGGATCAGTTCCTTGGGTCATGGCATTACCGATTGTTGTCTCTACATCAGAAATGATCTGATCTTCGGACAACTCGCTGTAGGCATCGTAAGTGAATATTTTCACTCCGGGATAACTCTCTGCGTTTGCTTTATGTAGAGCTGAGGACAGCGCTACCCACACGTTATGTCCCATCTTGGCTAACTCTGCCGCAACAAAGGCGTGAATTCTTGCATGACTTGTGGCTTCCATGGGTAGAAACACCACGTTTTTGGCCTCACAGGTTGTCACAACCAGAAACAGTGCCACAATCCAGCAGGCTCCTGAAATTGCCATTCTTGCTCTGAAATAGAAGATTTGAAAACGTAAATAAAGTTTTGAAGCAGTGCTAGAAGAAAAATACCTATATAAACATACAGAAAATAATGTGGTTTTTGCTTTCGGTGTCCTAAAGTAATTTTATACGTTTAAAAATGATGATTGTTAGAATGTTTAGAATTGTCATGAACACCTGGTGGACCTTGATCAGGCAGCTTAGTCGCCAACTGCGTAGGAGATGTAATTGAATCATGCCTACTACAGCTGGCTCTAGAAATAATATAAAGACAGGCAGGCAGTTGGCAGGCGAGGGAAAGGCAAATTATACGACAAAGCAGAATAAATACACCAAAAGCACAAAATTATGATTAACATTATTATCGTTACAACTCGCGATGCCACAACAGAGGTCAGTTTCCGTTCTGTGTTGTACATGTCACACGCGTAAATTTGAAACTCGCCCAGAATATAGTCAGACTGCAGAATAAGAATACAGTACACGCGGTACTTCAAATGTGAATGAGACAACAACGTATGCAGTGTATTGTTCTATTGACATGCACACACACACATACACACACACCCACACACACACATATATATATATATATATATATATATATGTGTGTGTGTGTGTGTGTGTGTTTGTATGTGTCTATGTGTGTGTGCATGTGTGCGTGTTATTAGTACCATTATTGTTGTATAAGTACCACTCTTCTTCAACATTTATACACTAAACTTGCCAAAATACAACTCACTAGAACACGGTGAACCTTGGCGTTGGCAAATGATGTCTTAAATTATCGGAATGGTATGAATATGCGTGGTATGATCAGGCAAACACACTGGACTGTGCAGAATATGGCAGAGTGATATGAACAGAATAATGCATTGGTAAATCCTGGGAAGGCCAAGGTACTGAGGTACTTTTTTATAACATGGCATATGAAAGGCAAGCCTAAGCAGCATATCTCTAAATGGCAGGCAATTAACAGTTAAAGTATCTAAGTTTGGCATATCTTCTTCCTCTTCTTCTTTGGTCCCTTTCAGACGCCAATATAAATGAATACAAAGATAACAGCAGTCAACGTAAGTCTGTTTATATTCCCACAGAGTATGTTCTCAAATGGTGCAAGTGTAGGACACCACACTGTTAACTGTTCTGCATGCTGGACACCCCTGCAACAAGTGTCTAGTTGTCGTGTCAAGTTCCACAGTTACATTCATCAATATCGCCTATATTTAGTTGATTAAACATGTGGGTGTTTGGTTTATGATCATATCCTGTTATATAAATATCATTTTGAGCAGACTACTATTTCATGAAAATACGACATAGTGGTACTGAAGACACGGAACGGTTGTTGTTGAGTTAATCTAAGGACCGACATCACTGCACTCAAGGCATTCCCATACTCCCTCTGTCTCTTCGTCCAACAGCCAGCGAAGAATCACACTACTAATCGTCCCCACGGCTATCTAAATGAAAGTTCTCCTAGTCTTCCCTCTCAGTTTCAAGATTCTTTCAGAAACCCTGCCGATCCACTGCAATCTCATCCTTTCCACATACGGGTTCTCAATCTGTTCCCTCACCTTCTCCACCTAGTCCCACAGGCGTACGACCACCTCTCTCTTGTCCATATATAATCTACCACCAAGAGGTGCATCACATGCAGTCTATCAGCCTGTTCATTCCCCCCTCACTCCCGCTTAGCCAGAGCAAAAATTCCATAAAATTCTCACAATTCGTAGACACGGAACAAAATCGACTTGTCATATTATTCAGCCATTTAACCCTCTCATTAATTGATTGTGATATGAGAATAGTAACACGATCTACCATACAGTGTTAAAATCTGAAATGGATCTGCGTTAAGCGGCCTGTCCTGTTTTATAAGCGAGATACCCTACTCACACGATCAAACAGATGATTCGACTTTCATCGGCCAGCCAGCGTCTGTGGTGTAGGGATAGTGAACTAAGTTTTATCACTCCCGACATAACTGGTTGGAAGCCAACCATATCCGGTTTGGATGAACGCTGTTTTGCTTGTATTATCACAATGGTACGAGCGTCGGCCATTCAGTGAACAATGACAAGCTTCTGAACTTAACATTGCTTGAAAATAGCAAACAGCAAAAGCATACTGGGGTTTATTACGACGTAAAATACAAGCGACTAACTTACAACAGTGGAGTCTAGACTCGAACTTGCACAGATCAATGTCTACATGCATGTCACCAACGATGACAGACAGCCATTGTGTAGTAACCTGAATGATCTGAAAGAATTGGAGGTCTATAGTCGATAGATAAACATGCCGACAAAGATGAGGCAATAGTGTACACCCATGGTTCTGTGCAACGTACAACGAAATCTAGTTGTGGATTCTCAGTAAGAGTCAAGGGATGCTAGATGCTGCTGGAAATGGAGTCTATAGGTATGGAAATGGAGGTGACTGCAGTTACTTGATGCCATAACCCAAATTAGACTAGATCAGAGGTTATGAATACTTTTCACGCAGCGTGGAAACGCTGCGACTCGCTTCGTGGTCGGCGCGAAGCGGTTCATTGATAGTCACTCTACGTTGGACCGAGGTCAAGAGCTCCAATTACAAAGAGCTGGGTTCTGCAAAGACCAATGGGCCACCGAAAATAACCACGGGAACGACATATTATACAAGTAAAGCCCTAGTCTCCCTGGTCTAGGGGTTTCACACGACTTTCTCCGTTATCCCTTGTGCTCTCGTGAGTAACGTGACGTTCGCGAGAATTGTTTAGAAAGCAATGGCAAACTACTGAGCGTAGTCTTGCCAAGAAATCAACAATCAGCTGAAAGATGCTGATGTTGACAGCGATGTCCTGTAAAGGATATGCGAACACACACAAAAGCCCTATAAGAACAACAGTGGCGATGGAGAGAGTGAAGCGACAATCTTCAGTATGAAAAGTATAGGTCGCCATATATGGTGTACTCTATCAACCCCTAGAGGTCGCGCTGTACATATACGACGCATTCTGTGCATACAATTGTAGAGTACAGAACTGTCTCTTCGAATCTCAGTCGCAGCATTAGTATTACAATTGAAAGTCGACTTATACATATCTTTGACCCCTTCCCCCACATCAGTCGTGTACTTGAGTCCCCAGAGAAATCATTGTCTCTGATTCTCAGTCCCTATTGTTCAAATTTGACAGATGTGCCAAGCATAGACACTTCTCTTTTACACAGGCTTACATATACATACTTTCTTGGTCGTGTAGGAGTGTGACGTGACGTGCAAATAAATCTATTGGTTTTAGGAACCCCATTAATTAAAATAATAATGGACCAGCAGGCATTCCGAAGAATCTATCAACGATTGCTAGTTGAAGATGCAATAGCAGTGGAGCAACATATTTTAAAATGCGTGGATTTGTGTGTAACTGTGGTTCCAGCAAGCAGGGACGTATGGAAAAAATGCTCCCTCTTGTCTACAACCACTGTGTGTTAGTAGAGCTATCAGCATATACATTTACAATGGGAGTTACTGGAGCGATCAGCATCTACACCTGACAATGTATGTTACTGGGGCGATCAGCATTTACACCTGACAATGTATGTTACTGGAGCGATCAGCATCTACACCTGACAATGTATGTTACTGGAGCGATCAGCATCTACACCTGACAATGTATGTTACTGGAGCGATCAGCATCTACACCTGACAATGTATGTTACTGGAGCGATCAGCATCTACACCTGACAATGTATGTTACTGGAGCGATCAGCATATACACTTTACAATGTGTGTTACTCGAGCGATCAGCATATACATCTACAATGTGTTACTGGATCAATCAGCATCTACACCTGACAATGTGTGCTAGTGGAGCGATCAACATCTACACTTTACAATGTTTGCTACTTTGGCGATTAGCATCTACAACTTAAAATGTGTTACTGTAGCGATCAGCATCTGCACCTTACAATGTGTGTAACTGGAGCGATCAGCTGAGCCAATAATTAATGAGTCACTAGTTTTGTATTATAACGAATGTCCCTCCCCTCTCACCCCCACCCCCAAACGAACTCCCCTAAGGTTACTTAACATCAGCCTTTAACATGGCTGAAGTGCGCCGTCCTCTTAAATGTTTGCTCATTGGACAATGGTCTGAGCATCTATATGCCTACTTTCTTTCAGCCATCCCTATTTGAACAACTAGAAAAGCACGTTGAAAAGTGACATAGCATTTAGTTTACAACAAACGTATAGCTAACAGACAGTCAGTGTTTCCGCCGAACAATTCTTGTCAAACGCGCTTTAGAAACATGATGCAAAAGGAGAGTTCTGTGAACGTGATATCCGTTCTTTTTTCTGCTACAGCTCATTGCCAGACGGGTTTGGTTTTGTGTAGCTTGTTCACATCTACAGCGACGAATGTCTTCTACTGTGTCCATTTTCAAAACTGGAAGTGAATAAATAATACATTACTAGGGATAAGAGATTATCACTTACTTTGCCTACCTCTCATTCATTCATTCATTCATTCATTCATTCATTCATTCATTCATTCATTCATTCATTCATTCAGTAGCACTCGCTCCCATAACAACCTTCCGGAAAACCTCTTGATCATAAGCAAGATGTCCCGCGTCCGATACACCCATCTGGAGATCATCCGCCACATCCTGCACCCGTCTTCTCTTTGGCCTTCCTCTTCCTCTATTCCCAGGCATATACCCCTCCATTATTGTTCTCTCCAAACTTTCGTGGCATTTCAAGTTACCAAAATATTTAAATTTTCTTTGTTTTACCTTCTTCAATATTCAGCTCTTGAAGTATGGATACATTTGTTCTTTTATTTACCCAGGATATTCTTAGAACTCGTCTATAACATTTATATTCAAATGTATTTATGCGCTGTTCAGCTTGTTTAGTAAGTGTCCAGGTCTCACAGGCGTATGTTGCAATGGGAAAGATGCATGCTCTTAAAAATGTAATTTGTGTAGTTCTGTCTGTCCCACTCCATAATTTATTCAGTTGTTTTAGTCTTTGAAGAGCAATTGATAGTCGTCATTTAATTTCTTTCATTGTGTCACCGTTGTTGGTAATCAATGTCCTAAGATATTCAAAATTTTCCACCACCTCCAATTTTTCCTCATTAACATATATTTCTTTCTCCATGGTAGTTTTATCTGTATGCATTATCTTTGTATTTGCAATGTTAAGATACAAGTTTTGATTTTCACTATTCAATTGGGTTGAGGCTATTAGGTTTTCTATACCATTCTGTGTTGTGGATAGCAATACTGTATCATCAGCATACCGAATCTCTGGTATGTCATGACCACCGATATTTATGGAATAATATAGTTCCCTGTTTATATCGTCTCTTACATTTCTCATTATATTTTTGGCGTACAGGTTAAACAAATAAGGGGACAGTACACATCCCTGACGGACTCCTTGCTTGATGTCAAACCAATCTGATGTCTCGCCATCTAATCTAACCGCTGCTTGTTGCTCTAGATGGGGCATTCTTATAAGTTGTATTACATTTGATGGAAAGCACATATTCCTCATGATTTCCAAAAGTTTCTGATGTTGTACACAGTCAAATGCCTTTGAATAATCCACAAAACATATGAATAGATTTACAATACATTCTCTGCACTTCTCTATTATTAAACGCATGTTGAGAATGTGATCTCTTGTTCATCTTCCTTGTCTAAATCCAGCTTGAACCACATTAATTTATTCCTCCATTTTCTTACGAAGTCTTCCCATTATGATTGTTAGTAGAATTTTACTTGCATGACTGATCAGGGCAACAGTTCTATAGTTAGTGCAAAGTTTCAGATTGCCATTTTTTGGTATTGGAATGAAGATAGTTCTCTTCCAATCTTTTGGCTATATACCATATTTCCACATCTTTCTTCATAAAGGGTGATACATTTGTATGCTTTCTTCTCCTCCCGTTTTAATTAGTTCAGCTGTTATCTCATCACATCCAGGTGATTTACTATTCTTCAGGTTCTTTATTGCCCTTGCAATTTCATCTAATGAAGGTTCAGGTTCTGTCTCTGCTGTCATTGGCTCATGTATCTCATTCATATCCTCACTGTCACTCATATCATACATTCCACTGCCTACCTCTACTATAACTAATTTGTTAATCTTCACGACTCAAGATTCCTGTTGGGGGGAAGTGTTTTGTACGTCTAGCCACAAACTCAATGTTGGGGTTTTTTTTCTTTCCCAAACATATATTATTCCTCATTTCATTTTAAGGGGGGGGGGGGGGGTGTTAAGATGGTAAGATCTCAGTCCTTGATTTAATCCTATTTAATTATATTAATTCATATTTCATCATATTTATTTATATTTGTCAAGGAACCGCGGTACCGGAAAGCCAGTATTAGACAGGAAACAGGTTAGCTGCATGACAGCTGGGCAGGTAGCCAGGTGTCCTTCACAGAGGTCATGGTTATTAACATAGAGTGCGGGGAAACGGGTACTCGGGTTAGACCCGTGCCCATCGGACCATACCTAGCCCCACGCAACTCACGGGCTGTAAGAATCCATGAACTGGCGGTACGTATCTGTTTTCAGACAGACGGATTTAGGACTGCGAGACGGACGGACATAGGGCCGTGATTCTTGAGTGTTTGTTCTGATAGTAGGAACAACTGTGTGACAGTGTTTTGTAGAGTTAATTATGGCTGAGTTGGGAAGCGTGTATTGAGAGACAGCGTGAGCTTTGTAATATACTATGGATGATTAATGTTAGTACGATATTTGTGGTGAGTGTTGCGTGTTGCTGAAAACGCAACCCGTGCGAGATTGCGCACGTTGATATTATTATTGAATAAACTGTTATACAATTGCAACGGCTGTGCGTGTGAGTGCTATTTTGTATGCATGCAATCGTTTCACCTCTGTCCTGGATTGCTAGCCAGAGTTATCAGTATGTAAGTCCTTGACAATATTAATTCAGATTTAATCATAATTAATTACATTATTTTATATTAGGTGACAGGAATATTGGAAGACCATTATTACGTGCCCTGGCAACCGACATCGGTGATCGTGTCTTCCCACATTGCTCTATCCTTCCTAGCCTATACCAATTTGTTTACAGACACCTTCACACATGGCTCTATCCTTCCTAGCCTATACAAATTTGTGTACAGACACCTTCCCAAATGATTCTACCCTTCCTAGCCTATACCAGTTTGTGTACAGACACCTTCCCAAATGATTTTACCCTTCCTAGCCTATACCAATTTGAAAGGTGTTAAGGCCACTGCTAAGGATATCATAGAAGAATATTTTTAAAATACTTATGTCATTTAAGTTCATGATATTGCGTTGTAATATTTGATAGCTTCATGTCATAATCTTACACGAAGAGAATGGGCGGATTGTCGGTACTTGTATACCAAATTCTTTTAATACGTTTTCTCATCACCAAAATCTATTGAGATGTAACATTCTCTAGCCGGCTGTACTTTTCCTACATTTGAACAACTTGGTCTATAAACTACGGAGAAGAAGATTGTTTCATCACTAAATCCCTCACCGTAGTGAAGATGTGTATGCACTGGAAACATTTTCAAACTGTAACTATATGTCCATAAGGCGCTACACTGTGTGAGAGTGATAACTGTATCAGACACACTCATGTTAATATGCATTCGACACTATGAGACTCTATTAAATGATAGCAGTGTCACACTTGCTTATGCTAGCATGCCAGCAACACCCAGTGTTTCTCTGGGAGTGATAGCAGTAACATTCTTGCTTATGTTGCTACGAAAACTACACCATGTGTGTTATTTCTCCTATGTTTATTCACATTCAGACATTTTCTCTCAAATGTTGTTAAAAACACAACACCCTTTGTTTTTCTTCCCATATGTTAGTCACACTCATGATCACACATATCAGACTGATGGTTGTTTGAAAACAAATATATAACTGTTGCAATTGTAATATGTTCGTCATGATGTTGTAACTCATTAGCGTTTGAAACTATGATACTGCAAAGAGTGATGTAACTTATGCTATCAGATATCTAGAGCCAAGGCGAAAGTAGCCTTTAGCAAGGTGAAAAACATAATGGGGACGACCCGTTGCTGTGAAGTTGGAACTGCGACTAACTAACTAACTAACTAACTAAAGGTGAAAAACATTCTGACCAATAAAAAGATATCAATTGAAACAAGAAAAAAAGTGTTGAGAGGATACATAGAGCCTTCTCTTTTGTATGGATGTGAAACTTGGACAATGTCCAGTCAAGCTGAAAATCATCTGATGGCTGCAGAAATGTGGTTTCTGAGGAAAATACAAAGAATACCATGGACAGACAAAAAAAACAACAATGACCAAGCACTACAGGAGACAAATGAAAATTGTAAATTGATTAGAGAAATTAGACGTAGACAGTCAACATATTTTGGACATGTTATGAGAAGAAATGGATTGGAGAACTTAGTGACAACTGGCAAGATCGAAGGGAACAGACCAAGAGGAAGACCGAGAGGACAATACCTGGATGGCTTGGCCACATGGCATGGACGAGACAGGAACACTGAGCTGATCCACGATGCTGATGATCGAGTGAAATGGCGAGTCATGACCGCCCACGCTTTCCAGCATGGCACATGATTGATTGATTGATATGTACAGTTATCGGTAAGATTGTGTACCCAACCTCGTGCGGTCACCGGGTACTCTATCTGTTAATAGGTAATTGGAAAACAGTCTTTTTTAAGTCCACAGACTGGGATTTCCAGGTTACACTGCCTGTGTAGAGGTCTCTTTTCTTGCCATAGAAAACCTGACAGCAATAGTATCAATTTTTCTGTCAAAATCTTCCTTATACTGGAAACTCAGAAGCACTTTGTAATTTGTCTTTTATACTGGAAACGTTGAGCGAACTTTGCAATTTGATATTTGTTCTAGAAACTTTCAGGCAACATTGTATTTTGTCTTCCGTCGTTCGTTAGACATAGTGAACTTTCTGTATCAGCGACACCAGTCTACGACACAGAGGTTGGCCACATTTTCCTAGTGATGTGCCGAGGGAATGTCACATGGTCACTCAGCGTGCAAACCTAAGCCCACAATATTTTTGCACACAACAACCATTGCAAGAAACGAATTTGATCTTGGCCTCT
>JACEFZ010023387.1:252500-264591 GCA_014155875.1 Cepaea nemoralis
TGGGTCGGTGGGTGTTGGTTAGTGGGTCAATGGGACTGTGGAACATTCGTTTTGACAGTCGCGCGGTCGATTCGAAAGACTGATCAATCGACTGACAGAAAGACAGGGCGACCGACTGACGGAACGAAAGATGCATACAAAGACAGACAGACGATTTTGGATTTATATAGTGAGTGGGAGTGAGTTGGCATAAATATTGTTGCAGCACCTGGCTGCATGATCTTAACATGACCCCATGACATTGATCAGAATAGAAGAATATTTGTACGTCTTTGTGCACGCCGCTTGCCGACCTCGTGGGATGTGCGTTTCCCATGTATCTGCACTTTAGCATACTGTGGAGCTGTCTGTGTCTGGCATGAAGTGACTTTTCAGCTGTTTATTTACATTGTCGTTGTCAAGCCAATACTTGTCAATTACAATAAGGGAAATAATAGAGTTTTCACGTACTAAATAGAACATGTACTTTCGTCTGGCTATGAAACGTGGACAATAAACGTATAGGTTGAACAATATTGACGAATAAGGCTTTCGCTTGATCTCAGCCTCACAACGAATTAGCCAAGGAGCTGGCGATTGTGGTGGTGACATATAACAGCCACAGTTTGTGGGTGTGGCACCTGATGCTAATGGTTGTGTTGTCTCCTAAGCATACCATTTCTTTTAACTGATTAAAGTCATACACTAAGCTCATAATCTCCTGAGCTCAATTTTATCGAGTATTATTAATATCTTGGCTCATTTATAACCACAGAGATAAATCCCTTGTATTAAGGGATTAGTCATATACAGGCTTGCATGTTATTGATTTGGTAACAGCAGGAGTCTGCCTCTTGTCGGTCTATGTTGTGCTAAGTTTAGTTACTTGTAGTTACAACGGTGCAATACTGTGTTGGTTACTACTCGATGTATGCGGTTGTGGCCACGGTGATGCGGACTGACTAGCCGGACACTACCGATCCCTTAACAACGAATGACACTAACCTATACTCACTACACCCAATAATACCGGCCATCTTCGCTTTGAAAAGGTTTTCGTTTGAAGCTCTGTAACCCTGTATGATTATAATGTTCGGAAGCATTTATTTAGCTACTCCTCCACTCACGCACCAATTACCAACGAATTTAATTAAGCCATACCCAATATAGTCTGTACTACCGACCATCTTTACTGTTTAAGATTTTCTATTAACGTCCTGACACTGTATGATGATAGTGTATAAGCCCAGCCCATTACAACCAACAATAGCAGTAATCATTAACTTTTACTTTTTAAAACATAAAATTCGTTTTAAAAGAAAAAGAAACACAAAACAAGAAAAAAATGGAGGTAACTGCAAAGATCACTCGATTATTTATTCATGAGTTCTATCCTGCTCCTCTAAGTCGGGTCCCTTGGGTTCAAGGGTCTGACCACCACTCGCCACCTCCTCGTGGAGGCGAGGTCTCGGAGGATTGACGCTGAGCCGCCAGCGCTTGCAGCCTACCTTGTGCCAGACGTGTTGGTTACCCATTCCTCTGGAATACACAAAACTAGGCCGAGAGAGGGAACATGTCGTTTGGGTACCACATGTTTCTCTGAAGCTCTGCCCAGGCATTGTGAAGGAATTTTGGCCACATTCCAACTCACATACTTTGGTCTGTCAAGACTGCAAGGTGCCACTCACTCACTATCCTGCTCCCCCTTCTTTGCGCTTACTAAAGAGAGGCTGATCCTCCCGATACTTCCGAACCTCCTTTTTTGTTTTTTGCATATCCTCCCATTTTCGCTGGCTTATCAAAATTACATACTACTTCCCAGTTTATATCATCTCTGACATTACTCATTATATTTTCGGCGTACAGGTTAAACAAAAAGGTGGACAGCACACAGCCCAAACGGACTCCTTGCTATTATACCCGATGCTTGTTTGTCTAGGTAGAGAATTTGTATGAGTTGTATTACATGAAATGGACAGCCCATATTCCTCATGATTACCCAAAGTTTTTGATGTTGTACACAGTCAATTGCCATTTAATAAACCACAAAACAATAAATAGGTTTACATTTAAATTATCTGTATTTAAATTATCAAATGCCAATATATGTGTTACATCTTATATGCTCATTGTTCTACGTTTCACATCCAGGCAAAAGTACAGATTATATTATCACTTCAACATTCAAATAAGAAAATGTGTTAGATAAATTATTAAAAATATTGGCTAATTACAAAATTAAGTCGCCGAAACTTATAAATATCTCGGCCAAACATATGAAAAGTAGGAAAATTTGTTAGCCAAAGGGGAAAAATATTGACCAAGTAAAGAAATATCTCCTCCAAATTTTTGAAAAGAAGGATAATTTGTTAACCAAATGGGAAAAAAATATTGACCAAATGAAAACATATTTCAACCAATCTTGCAAATATCTCAGCCATACTTATAACATGTAGAAAACTTTGTTAACCAAATGTTTAAAAAAATGGCAAAGTACAGAAACAGCTCGACCAAACTTATAAAAAGTAGGAAAATTTGTTAGCCAAAAGGGAAAATTATTGACCAAGTAAAAACGAAATATCTCCTCCATAGTATGAAAAGTGGGAGAAGTTATTAACCAAACCCAGAAGTTTGATGTCGCCTTTGTCTACACTACTTAAATGTCAGCCCACCAAGAGCAGGAGACCAGGCTTAAGACTACACGTCAAATTACAGATACTTACCAGGCTACCAGACGGAAGAATCAACCTACTCAGACAATGTTATGAAGAAACCCAGAAACAAGATATAATGTTTATTGCTCTTTATGTGAAAATAAAATATTGTTATCATATTATGTATACCACATCTTATTGCATCATCCATTTCGTTGCACTTTTTATTCTTATAAAAATGTACTGTAAATAATGTAAGCAAACAGGTATATATTATAACTACATCTTGGTTGTTGATTTTTTTTTTTTTTTTTTTTTTTTTTTTAGTGTTGATGGTATATATAGTTGTCATGTTTTGAGCGAACGATACATATTGATGACAAATCACAGAAATAAGTCAACAAAACTAAGGTAACGGGTTAACCAATATAGGAAATATGTTGACCAAATTCAGAAATATCTCAATCAAACTTATAAATATCTCGTTCAAACTTATAAAACGTAGGAAAAATTGGTTAGCCATATGTAAACAAAAATATTGGCCGGCGTAATGAAATATCTCTTCCAAACTTATAAAATGTAGGAAAATGTGTTAGCCAATGGGAAAATTATTGAACAAACTTATAACTATCTTGGCAAAACTTTTAGAGGGTAGAAAAATTTGTTAGCCAAAAAGGCAAAATATTGACCAAGTAAAGAAATGTTTTGAGCAAACTTATAAATATCGCGGCCAAACTTATAGAAAGTAAGAACATTTGTTAGCCAAAGAGAAGCAATATTGGTCAAGTGAAGAAATATCACGGAAAACTTATAAAAGTTTTAAAATGTGTTAACCAAATGGGAAAAAAATTGTTCAAGTTAAGAAATATTTCATCCAAACTTATAAATATCTCATCCAAACCGATAAAATGTAAGAAAATATACTAGCCAAAGTAACGTAACAAAAATTTTGGCCAGATTAAGAAATATTTCCACCAAATTTATTTTTAAAAAAAGGAGGAAAATATGTTGGCCATCTCTCCATACTCTTAGTTTTTATTTTACCACAAAGTGGCCCTGTCTTTCATAGATAGCTTCACACTTTGCCATGTCACAGCACTGAGAACACCAAACTTTCGTTGTACATGAGCTCCAATGAAACAGTCATAACAACATTTATGGCAGTGTAGTCTGTGGCTCCACGTGGAATCGTTTCGATATCATCTGAGTATTCGTCATCCAGGGGCCATGTCCAATGCTGACATCTTCAACTTTTTATACCACAATGTCCGCTACACTAAGTTTCTTTTGTTTCATCTCTCAACATTACACGGGTTTTCTCGAAGTCTATGTAAAATAACACCTTTTACTTTATCCGCCGCTATCTCACGTTCTCATTTAACATCCACAATAGCGTCAAGTCTCCAACCAACCAACAGTGTCTATTATGAAGTCGGCCTTTCTTAAACCACGTCTGCCTTATTGATCCCTTGAATATCATCATACATTTTGTAACTGACATTCAAAGTTTCATACCACTTAACACTAATATTATATTTGATTACAGCACAACAGGTTTTCTGTTAACTGGAAAAGTGTCCCAACCTACTGGAGATAAGTGTCTGCCCCTATGCAAACAACAGCTGTATCTCAGAAAATTAAAAGTATCTTATACAATAAGTCACAATCGTTGAATGAAAAAAAAATATCAACAATTAAATGTAACAAACATTAAAGACTAATTTTGTCTTTATTGCTTACAATTTGAATGTTTTGAGTAAAAATTTAATCGGTAATTTTTGTTATATTTTATTGGTCAAATTTATGTGTAATGAATTGTTTACACTCCCGTGTACTACAGTCGAAACTGTCTTATGGTGTATTGATGCAGGTATGTCCTTTGGTGTTAATCCGTAGACTACCCTAACAGATATAGTAAAGAGAGAGAGAAGGGAGAACATGTTAAACTTCCGATGCTCTGTTGACTAGGTAATGGAATCACTAACATACATAGCCACCATCATAAATTAGATCCCCTGGTTCAACAACAGACAAGACATCCTTTGTATGTAGTATCCCTTTTAGCCACATGTCTCGTGTGTTCGCTTACACATGTGATCCGATGTAGAGCAATCTTTGACCAGCTGTACCCATTACCCAAGTATTCCGCATGTATCTTTATGCATTTCACCTGATGCATCGTCATCTTTGACCGGCTTTAGCCAGTCAGCAAGTGTACTGGATGTATCCCTTTGTCGTGTCCTCCTTTAAAGTGTCGTCCCTGGAGTGAGGAGATCCGACACCCACATTATAATATTATTTTTTTTCCCTCAATATTCTGGAGAATCCACCAGCTTCCGTCCAACACACTCCATCAGCCTATGGACACCTTTTCCTATCACTCTCACACTGTCGTACTATGCCCCCTTCTCATACTTCCCCAACGCAACATACTCAACAACTCTTACTTCTAGAAATTAATAAAGATTAATTTATTAATCTAAAAGTGTAACGTGTATGAGACGTGTATGCGAAGAAAATGTGTGACGTGTTCTATAAAGTGTAGAGAATCTGACTCTCAGACATCAGCTCAGTCCGCAGATCACAGCAAAGATAGACCACAGCACGTTACGTCAGAACAAGTACGTCTCACCCGTTGCCGGAACCATCCTGCCGGATACTGCTTTGCTTCTGTAGACCTCTGGTAATCCCATTTCATGAACATGAGAAATAGACACCGGTGGTATGAACAGTTACTTATGGACCGGATTCACTCTACACAATGTCCGTTCCTAATGTTCTCTAACCAACTGCACAAGTTCTTTTCTAGTGTTTACACAGTTAGTAAAGTTAAGTGTTAGTCGACAGATCATCCTCGTTGCACATCGAACCATTCAGTCCGCAAGTGCTAATTACTAATGTTAATTGTTACTGTACTAACACTAGTTACTCTTAACCGGTTCTCGGTTCGTTACCACTGTTTAATGCTGTATGGTGCAACTGTAATCTTCACTATGTTGGGTGAATCCAACCTCCCTCTAGCTTTTAATCACGTCTGTAAGCAATCTTTATTGATTGCCGAACTGGTGTTCTTCCGACTGGGATTGTCTTCCTTCCCAAAACTTTATTGAGCTTCCTTGGATCTGGTAGGGAACCTAGGATAGAAACAACACACCTGGTGATAGTACTAGTTCATGATTCTTTCGGCTGAGTGTAAGCCTATCACCTTGCCTAATGATCGTTAGCTAACTAGACTTAGTCATAGAGCAGATTAGCTACCCACCTAAAATCGAATCAGGTTATGACAAAGAAAAAATCAGCAAACAGAATGTGGAACCCCTCCCACAAGGGACACCTACGGAAATCCCAATTATCCCTCATTACTCAATTCTCAACTAGTAAAGCTTATCAACACTTCACTAATCTATTCTAGCTAACAGAGTCAAGTATCACTTCCCTACTCTAGCTAGTTTCCACTAACAGTGCTAATCATCACACTATAGTTTAACAAGGCTACTGCCTAAAGTAATTATAACGAATATATTATAATAGGTTATACCTTAAATGGCACCACTGCAGTCCTATCAATCATATCTACATCTGCCATTATAGGCACGTGTAAAATTAAGTCACTAATTAACACACGGTAGATATTATTTCCACTAGGCGCTGCCGTGCCCTGGCACTCTGACTAAGCATAATTTCAAGTCCTCCCTAGCTGGTCCCAACTAGAGTTTATATGGCAAACTACCAAAGTTGTCCACGTGACTTTATCCTCTTCTCCCCCACACAGGTGTTATTTGGACATATCAACCATTTGCAAGGATCTATTTTTCCGGGCTTAAATCCTGTCAAAGTTGTCAGTAATTGTTAAGATTCTCAAAACAAGCCAGCGAATTTTATGACGACTTCCAACAAACAGTTGCAAATAACCCCGTCAAACTCTTCATGTTCCGGAAACCAAGAATTGACATATGTACTGTTTTCTCCCTACTAAGTACTTCCGTTTTACATCTGCCATTGTGATCTCACGGCTTCCATCTGCATTCAAATGTTGACAAACTTGTCAATCTTCTGTTCCGTGGTGACAATATATGTGATTCTAACTGGTAATGAACTGCCAACTCGGTGTATCCCTTCCTTCTCACTCAACACCAAATGTGTAGATGGGCTGACCCCACTGCTTCCATTTACATTCAAATGTAGACAAACTAATCAAGGCGATGCCAGGACCTGTCACCATCAACACCGACCGTTCCAAATCCGTTATAGATGTACACGTGCAGCTACAAATATTGTCCTGAGATTTTGACATCCGCGGTGTTTTTCCAGTTAGTAAAATAATGGTGCTGAAAATACACGCCAAGCAAACGTCGGGAATATTTATCTGTTTAACTCATGGCAATCTCGCGACATAGGCCCCCTCTTAAAGAGTAGTCCATCTCACTCTCCTCCACCATGAGTTAAATCCAGATAATTCATTCCTCTTCTTCAGGAGCTGGGTGTCTTGACAAGAAATCCGCTCCAACATTTTCCTTCCCAGGAATGTACTCTACTGTGAAATTATACGGTTGAAGTAACAACGACCACCGCATCAAACGTGCGTTGAGCTTCTGAGAAGTAGCCAGGAACATCAGGGGCTGATGATCCGACTGAACCCGAAACTTAACTCCATACAAATATGGCTGAAATTTTTGCACTGCCCATACGAGGGACAAGCATTCTCTCTCGACGGTTGAATAATTCCTCTCCGCCGGTAGAAGTTTCTTACTTGCGTATGCTACAGGTTTCAAAACCGAAGCATCGTCTTTCCTTCCTGTAACAAAGCGGCTCCAATTCCAATCCCACTCGCATCCGTTCTCAACACAAATGGTTTGGAAAGGTCAGGGAGCTGTAATACAGGTTTGCTGACCAAGGCCTCCTTTAACTGACTATAGGCATTCTCACATTCTGGTGTCCAAATGATTTGATCCGGGAATCCCTTTTTCAAGGTTTCGGTCAACGGAGCTCCCAGTTCCGTGAAATGTGGGATAAATTTGTGGTAGAACCCACACAACGAGAGAAAAGATCGCACATCCTTCTTCGTTTTTGGCCTTGGTGCATTTCTGATTTTCTCCAGGTTCTTCTCTTCTGGAACAATGTGTCCTGGAGTGATGGTGTGACCTAGAAATTCCAGAGTCTGGTAACCAATCATGCACTTGGTTGGACGAGCAGTAAGCCCTGCTTCATTGAGCCTATTAAACACTCTCTCCAAGGATTGTAAGTGGTCATCCAGGCTGTCACTGGAAATCAGAATATCATCCATAAAATGAGATGATGGACGGATCCTGTAACGGATCTAGTAAAGTCCTCATCATGCGTGTAAACACACTAGGTGCATTGCTAAGTCCAAAGGGCATGACTTAAATTCGTAGTGTCCACTGGGTGTACTGAAAGCTAACAGTGGTCGAATCTCCGGTTGACTGGTATCTGATAGTACCCCCGACTCAGATCCACCTTTGAAAAGTACCGAGCCTTATGGAGCCTAGCGAATAGCTGAGTTGGATTCGGCAAAGGTTCCACCTGAAACTGTGTATGACTGTTCAGCAGTCGGTAATCTATACACAACCTGTGTTCTCCACTTGGTTTGCGTAACAAAACTACCCCCGCATTGTATGGGGATGTGGATGGTGCAATCACGTCATCCTCCAGCAGTTTTTTTATTTCCTCCTCCAGGGCCTTTTCTTTAGAGAATGGCACTGGGTAAACCTTTTGGCGAACAGGCTCCTGTGTGGTCAAAGTCATCTCGAACTCCACCAACCTCGTTCGTCCTGGTTTATCAGTCAGTATCTCCTTATGAGACTTGAGAACCTGGGTTCTCCTTCCTCTCCTGGGAGGTCAGATCAGGGTTCACTTGTACATCCCTATAGGTTTCCTGGTGTACTAAGGGATATTCCCTGCCCTCGCTGGTTCCCACTTCTGTCTCCACTGCAACTGCCATTGCCATGAGGTGAGCTGCCTTGTCTCCGGGTCTCTCTTCGTATTTCCGCAAGAGATTGATATGGAAAATCTTCGACTTTCCCCGGATCCGGATTTGATAGTTGATTCTGGATATCACCCTTTCCACGGGAAATGGTCCTTGCCAACCTATCTCCAGTTTGTGTTTCCCGTTGGGAGTAACAACAAGACTTTATCTCCCACCTCTAGAGATCTTTCTTTAGGACCTACGGTTGTAGTAAGCCGCATGTCTTTTCCTGGCCTTTTTTCAAGTTTTGATTTGCCAGAGTCCATCCCTTGTGAGTTTTTCTTTCAGTTCCTCCACGTATTTGTAGGATGAGATCACTTCTTCTGACGTCCCCTCTTCAGTCCAACTCCTCAACATGGCTTCCAACGGTCCTTTGATTGGACGACCAAACAGCAACGTAGCGGGTGGTAGTCCTGTTGAGCCATGAGGAAACTTCCCGATAGGCAAAAAGTGCTGCTGGGATATATTCATCCCACCTATCAGGTTTTTCCTGCGCTAATTTCCTGAGCATTGTCATCACGTGCCGTTGAAACGCTCCACTTGTCCATTGGCTTGAGGGTGGTAAGGGCTGGTATGTATGTGGTTAGAGTGAAACACCCTAAATACCATCCTCCATGAGTTTTCCACAAAACTGAGATCCTTGTCCGTCAGAATTTGATCCGGAAAGCCTAATCTGGTAAGGCCTCCATCAGTGCGTCCGCCACTCTTTTCGAGTCAATCGTGGTCAACGGTATAGCCTCACCCCACATTGTACAGCAATCCACCATTGTGAGTATATACATGTTCCTCTTCCTAGTCCTGGGAAGTGGACCCACGATATCGATGGCTACCCTCTCGAAAGGAGAGTTCATGATGGGCATCTCACCCAACATCACCGTGCTGTCCAGTGTTTCGGTGCCACCCTCTGGCACTCAGGGCATGACTTCACATACCGACGCACATCATCTGTCATTCCCGGCCAATAGTAGTGGCAGGAAATCCGCTGCATGGTGGCGGCAATACCCATGTGTCCACTAAAGGAGATGGTATGCCCCATATGAAGAATCTGGGACCGATGAGCTTTTGGGACGACCAACTGACCGTATAGGTTGTCTCCCCTTCCTGCTCTCCTGTAGAGTATCCTATTCTTCATGTAGTACTGCCCCCGTCCTGGTGGATCAGCACTTTTCTGCAGCTTTTTGTAGCAAGGACGTAAAGTATCATCCTCACTCTGGGCAGTTCGTAGCTCCCCCGGCATTGGGTTAGTCACAATTGCGTCTGCCTCTTCCGTTTTCGCCTGAGAGCGAGTCTGCAATTGCTCCCATATGGGAATAGGCTCCCTGGGCATTCCCAGAAAGACATACCGGCAAACCTAGGATGACTGGAAAAATAGGATCGGTCAATACAGCGGCCTTGATGGTGCCGGTGACGTACCTTGACCGAATCTCCACATTAGCAATGGGCAAACTTCATGGTTACAGCACTCTTCTGTGCAGGCTGTATATCCAGGTTTCACCTGTGAATTGTTCTGGAATGTACTAGATCCGCAGAAATCACGGCCTCCCCGTCCAGTCCTGTGTCGTATAAACACTCCACTTGACGACCGTTAACCTCTACCAATTCCACTACAGGTGGTTTTTCCTGGTCTGGAGTCTCTTCCTCGGTCTCGACCTGTTCGGTGGGCTCCACCTTAGGTTTTCCTGAGCACACGACGAATTGAGTGTCTCCTGACTTTCCCCTGCAGTCAATAGCATTGTGCGTGTTTGACTTGCATTCGTTGCACCATTTCCCTGTCCTAGATTTTCTATTGTCGGACTTGAATGAGCTCTCCTGTGGCGAGCTCCTTGTTGACCTTGGCATTTTCCGTGACAACCTCCTTGGAAGTCACTTGACATGCTGCAAAATGAGGGTTCTTAGCCTTCGATTTGCAGTCCCTCGTATTGTGAGAGGGTGACTTACAAATTGAACACCACTTCTCCGACCACGGTCGTTAAGGGTGTAGAGCTTGAGGTGCTCTTGCTTCCTCCTTCTTCTTCTCTGAATTATCCTCTGATTTTTGCACATAAGGTTCCCACTTTTTTGTTCCTGAGTTTTTGGCTTTCTTCTTGTCATGTTTCTCTTGACTTTTGGAGTTGGTGGAAAGGTTTCCCCTGCCTCCCCATGTACCATCGACGAACCGTTTCTGCTAATTTATTCACGAGGTCCAATACGTTCCGCTCCTTGTTCTCCCAGGAACGTCCTGAGAGGTTTAGGACAATTTGCTTCTTCAGCTGGTCGACCACCATGAGCTCTTCCAGACTCTCATAGTCATGTGCGAACCCAGCCAAATCCATCCACTTATGGAGATAAGATTTAAGACGCAAACTGTAGGGCGGCAAAACACTCTCCCGGTTCTCGTTGTCGCTGCTCGAAATTTTTTCCGGTAGGTATGTGACGTAACCTCGAATCGGTTTCAGCAGAGCCGTCTTTAACTCATCATAATTGTTCTCATGTCCTGGTGGCAGGCGAGTATAAACTTCGTATCCTGTCCCGCGTAATCCTGGGATAGCTTAAGATTCCATTGTTACGCTCCAAACCCATAGCAACTGACATAGCCTCGAAGCGTTGAAGGTATTGGTCAATCTTCTCTTTGTCCTCCTCGTAGACCGCTAAAGGAAACTTCATAGCATGGTACCCATGTCCACCTAACTGGTGTTGATCCTGGGATGGAGGAACCTCCAACTGCTCCCTCAGTTTCTCCATTAGATTGACTCTTCAACTCGAGTTCCCTCATCCGGTACTCGTGCTCCCTTTTCTGTGCTTCCTGTTCAGCTTCTAATTTCCTAGCTGCTTGCTCAGCTTCAAATTTCCTAGCTGCTTGCTCAGCTTCCAATTTCCTAGCTGCTTGCCTCAGCTTCCAATTTCTTAGCTGCTTGCTCAGCTTCCAATTTCTTAGCTGCTTGTTCCAACTCCATCCTTCTCAATTCCAGCTCGGCCTTTCGATCATCCCTTTCTGCTTGACGATACTCTCTCTCCACTTCCTGTATGTAATCCGTTAGAGCAGACCCAGCCAATACCCATTTCTTCCCCCTTGCCTTTAATTCTGCGGTGCTAAGTTTAGGGGTGGCCATTATACAGAGAGGTAAGCTAGCAGGTCCTAGTACAATATAACTGCAAATTACTATACCGATATATGAACAAGTACTATAAAATCTCGATATTACCCACACAGTACATTCACTCAGTGACAAGAGTAGAATCAGGACCACAGACCTATGCAGACGTTGAAGTGTGAACAGGTAAGATATTAATCCTAACCCCTATCCACATTCACTCTAGCTGGATTCTCCAAAATGATATCTCCCTTTTATAACTAAGGATCCCGTGTCAAAAGACCCCGTTGTCAGAAGATCCCCCTGTCAAACGTTCCTGCTTGCAGGAGATCTCGCTGTCCAAGGATTCCGTTTACGGGAGATCTCGCTGTCCAAAGATCACGTTTACGATAGATCCCACTGTC
>JACEFZ010023388.1:0-137500 GCA_014155875.1 Cepaea nemoralis
CTGCCCAAATTCTTGGTTCGCGGCTGTGTTTCGTTAAGCTGGTCTGGGCTTTTTTGAATCACATCCGTAAGACTCCGCCAACAAGGACTGAGGCTCCAAAAATACGTGCTGACATTCCTAAAACTGAACACAATACTTGGGGGAAACCCGAAATGAACACTTCGTGTGTTTACTTCCAAAATACTGGTATACCCCCCCCAAATACTGGCACCACTCCAAATTATGGACACCCCAAAAATAATACTGGACACGCTCCTCTTCCAAATACATGAGGACCAACTCAAAACCTATGGGGACTCCCCCCCCCACCCCCCCCCCCCCCCCCCCCCCCCCCCCCCCCCCTCCCCCCCCCCCCCCCCCCCTCCCCCACCCCCCCCCCCCCCCCCCCCCCCCCCCCCCCCCCCCCCCCCCCCCCACCCCCTCCCCCCACCCCCCCCTCCCCCCCCCCCCCCCCCCCCCCCCCCCATCCCCCCCCCCCCCCCCCTCCCCCCCCCCACCCACCCCCCCCCCCCCCCCCCCCCCCCCCCCTCTCCCCCCCCCCCCCCCCCCCCCCCCCCCCCCCCCCCCCCCCCCCCCCCCCCCCCTCCCCAAATACCTGGAACACGCTACATTAAACATATATCGGCGAAACCCCAAACCTGGACACCTAAAATAACTACATTCCACAAAATTGCTCTGGCATGCCTCCACATACTTGGACACTCCAACACTTGGACACCCAAAATATCCGGACACCCCAACCAAAAAAAAAATATTTCTTCCTTAGACACCCCAAAACACTGAAACACCCCAAATACGGACACCCCAAATAATACGTTTTTTTTTTTTTAAGAAATTAATAAGAAAGTAATCGGTCCCTTGTTACACCGAACAATGGCGCTTAAACATATCGTACTATGTGGATGCCATATTACACCCATAGCCTCTGGTAAACATATCGTCTACCAAATATCCACAATGGCGGGGCGGCTACGGTAATGTAGAACCCATGCTCTTTTGTATATTAAAAAAGAAATATATGCACTATCGGGGATTGCCCGTGTTAGACCCATGGTCTATATAACCATTATGCGGCACTTATGTGGAATGCCGTGTTAGGGGGACCCAGGGCTCACCCCCCCCCCCTCCCCCACCGACCCCCTCCTATAAAACCCACCCATAATCGCCACTATCGTGGTGCCGTGTTAGCACCCATGGCTCCTTCTTCTATTTTTTTTTCTTTTTTTTTTTTTCTTTTTTTATAATTTTTTTTTCAGTTTTATACTTGTTTTTTCCATTATGTGGATGCCGTGTTAGACCCAATGGCTTCCTATAATAAATTAGGCACTATTCGTGGATGCCGTTTAGACCCATGGCTTCTATCCATAAAACCTATCGCCACTATTGGATTGCCGTCGGCCAAATATATCTCCGGCCGGTTTTTTATACTTTCAAAAGGCCGTCTCATTTGTACTCTTTTAAGCCCAAGTGAACAGAGGGCCCAGGTCAAGTTTTTTATTACAATCTGAATCTCGCCCAAATGCCAGATGAACTACCCGTCGACCACCAGGGTCATTAGTGCCAGACCCCGGCCACAAGTGCCACCCTTACCCAGGTTGTCCAAGGGATTTGTTTTAAAGGTTTTAGCAGCATCTTACGTGTAACCATGCCTGGGGTCCTCCCGTGATTAACATTAATAGACGTGATGGTAAATATTGGGGCGGGTGTTTCCTGTGCGGTCCCCGATGGGAGGCGCAGATAGGGCTTCCGGGTGTGAGTTGGCGGTAGCCGGGTCGGTTGGGCGGTTGAGTCTCGGTCAGCGGTGGGAGGAGGGTGGTCGTGGTAGGGAGGGGGGTGCCCGGGGATTGGATCTGGCGCGGCTTGGCTCACTGGGCAGCGCCGCGGTGGTTGGCGGAGATGGGGCGGAGTGTATGTGGTATGGGGCTGGTGGCCGTTCTGCGTGATGCCGGTCGCCCTGCTCGCAAGATTGCCCCTATGCGTTCCGGTGGGCCTCTGTTGTTGCCGGCGAAGAGGTTGCTGGGGCGCGCGACGAGCTGCTGGGGGGTTTCGGGGTGGGAGTGGCGCCACTAGAGGGGGGCTGATGTGAGCGGCGGGCTGGGTTTGGCCCGGCCTGGGGGCTGGTGTTGGCGCGAACGGGCGCCGCGGGGGGGTCGGCGCTAGGCGGGGGGGGCGCCGCCAGTCGGGTAGGCAGCGTGGTCAGGGGGGGGTGTTAACCTGTTTGTTTAGCTGGGCGCGGTAGGCGGCTGTTGGGTGCCGGGGTGCCCTCTGCGAGTGGGCGCGGGCGTGGACTGCCGTCCTGGTGCGCGCTTGCTGCAGACGGGGCAGGGGCGGGCGGGGGGCTGTTGCTGTACGATGGGGGGGCTGGGGCGCTGGGGTGCGGGCGGGGGGGGGGGGGTGCGGGGGGGGGGTGTGGGGCCGGGGCGGGTGGGTAGTGTCCCCAAATGAGAAGAACAGGACAGGGAAGCGTTGGAGTACAAGGATTTAAGGGGGAGTTGAGGAGAAGTCAAGCCCGGCCGCTCTCCTGCTCTAACTGTAAGGGTCGAGGGCCAGAAGGGGGGAGAGGGGGGAGGCGGGGGAGGGGGGGGGGGGGGGGGGGGGGAAGGAAAGGGGGAAGCAGGGGGGAGGGTGGGGGGGGGAAGAGGGGGGCAATGGGGGGAAGGGGGGGGGATGGGAGGGAGAAGGAGGGGGGGGCGGAGGGGGGGGGGAGGGGGGGGGGGAAGAAGGGGGGGAGGGGGAAGGGGAGGTGGGCAGGGGAGGGGGGGCGGGGTGTGAAAGCTTCTAGCTGTGGGTGAGTGTTCTTCTTTTCAGTGTCTTTGCTGCTGTGTGGAGCCCCTTTGGGGAGGGCCTGCACAACAAAGCGAGAAAAGTTTTGGAAAAAGGACAGTGGAAAACAATTGGACTGGGGACCAGTTGAGTTTGGAGAATCTCGGACAGTGAGTCGGCGGTTTGTCTTATGTTTTATCTCTTATTATTTCTTGTTTCGATGTTTTTGTTTCTTTTTTGCTCGTTTTTTTTCCATCTGAGACAAAAAGGACGAAGAAGAGGGGGGGAAGGGGAGGGGGGGGGGGAGGGAAAACTGAGAAAGATAGGGGAGGGGGGAAAGGAGAAGTGAAAAGAGGGTGAGAATGAAAGGAAGAAGGAAATAAGGGAGATAGACGGGGGGAAGGAGGGAGGTGATAGAGCGAGGGGGGTGAGGGTCGGGGGCGGGGAGAAAGAGGGAGGGAAGAAAAGAGGGGGTGGGGGGGGGGGGGCGAGGGGAGTAGTGGAAAAGGGGGTTGAAACTTTTTTTTTGGGAGGAGGGGGGGGAGAGAAAAGGGCAGGGGGAAAGGGAAAGGAAGAGGGGATAGAAGAGAACAAAATATTGGTGGAATTGATAGCCGGAGCCTGGGGGGGGGAGAAGAAGAGCTTCGAGCTTGTTGGTTTTTTTCAGGGATGGTCGAGTTGACTTGGAAGTTTTAGACCCAGTGTTTTAGCGGTTTGGATCGAGTGAGTTTCTCTCTTTTTTTGTTTCCCTCTTTTTTTTTTTTCTCTTTTCTTCAATTCCTCTTTTTCTTCTCCTCTCCTTTTCCTCTTCTTTCTTTCCGTTTTTTTTTTTTTCTTTTCGGTCGCGCCCGTCACCCTTGCCTCCCCCCTCCCCCTCCCCGAGCCACCCCCCGACCCCTCCCCCCTGGATCCCCCCCTCTCCCCAGCCCCCGGTCCCCCCCACCTCCCTCCCCGCCCGCTCTCGCCACCGCTCACCCCCCCTCCCAGCCCCCCCCCCCCCGCCCCCCTCCCCCCCCTGCCTCCGCTCTTTTCCTCCCTCGCCCACCAATAGAGAGTGGCTTGGATTAATTGTGGTGGTGGTATTAGAGGGGAAAAGGCCTTTGAGACTTGGCAGTGGTAGTCGCGAGTCGGGGCGTGGCGACGGTTTTGTTCGGTTGTGATTTTGTGCACGATAAATACTACAAAAATTACTAATAAGAATAATAAAAAAATAATAATAATTAATAAACCCAAAAATTAATATTTTCCTGACGAGAATTTATTGTTCCTGGATTTATATGTGTGCATTTTTCATTCAACATTAAATGGATATTATGTTTGTGGCAAACTCAATCGTGTTCAATGACTGGTTGATCTTGTGTGCGTAGTGGTGGACACACTTGTAGGTGGTGAGACAGGTGGCTAGCTCAGCTTCCACCACTGCACTAACATAGAAAAGGCGCATATGATTAGACAACGACCAAATCCTTCGTTTTCGGTACAAAACAAGAAAAGAAAAAGAGTTTGTGTCAATAGTGTGCTGTGAAATTAGTATATGTGTTTATTACATTGTCAACATCATTATATGTTCCTGAGAGGTGCTGAGTTTATTTGCTTTCTCTGTGATATTCTTTTTCAAGAGGCCCAGCAGGCCGAATTTTGGATAGGACCGCGCTTGTCTTTTTAAATTCGGGTGTGCTGTTGATTGCCGAGGTCGTGGTTTTCTTTTCAAACCCCTAAACCGGTTAAATGGACAAAATTCATTGACTTTTTTCTCGTTCTTTTTGGGGATTTGAACAAACATCAACCAAATACTTCAGATGTCGGCGTGGGTTCGACTACTGATGGACAAGGAGTGTGGACACTGTTAAAATATTTGGGGGAAAGTAATACGCACACAAACCACATTTAGTCCCAGTGCACTAGAATCCTTGCGTAGCAGGTGTTTTATGCATTGACCCACTACGCCTTGAGTTTAAAATATCGAGCGAAATATAAAATGAGAAAAAAAAAATAAAAAAAACAAAAGACAAGGAAGATTGTTATTTTTCCCTAATTGCAATAATATTGTATTTTACATTGGAAAAACAATTTCTCCAGTGCTAGGAAAATTTTTTCCCTTTTTATTTCTTTTTTTTTTTTTTTTTCTTTTTTTTTTTTTTTTTTATTTTTTTTTTTGCATATTCCTATTTACACGGGACATCGATGTAAAATCAGTATTTACTATTTTGTTGATCCTCTTGATAAGTTTGTTACCTTCAGTAGTCTGGCCCCTGCTTTTTCGAAGACTGGATCCCCTACGACCACATTTAAACCCAGGGCAACTCCCCGCGGTCTGCTGCCAAAACCAAAAAAAATTCGCTTCGCAGCTGTCCCTTTTCTTGTTGTGTGCGTTCGACGCGACCGGGTAGCGTAGCGTGGCTAAGGGTCTCCCCTTCCTCTCTTGCGAAAACGCCGGTTTTCCTTACTATTAGCGGACCGGACTCTGACTGCAATATGCTGGCGGGGGCGGGGGGGACGAGGATCTGAGGCACTATGGATCATGTCTGGAGGGCGCAGTGCAATGACGATATATACCCTAACTGATCAACTGTGAACGAGGTTTGTGAGCCCGTATTTATTTACCCAAGGCGTATCGACAAACACCGCGGTCTGCTGGTCTGCCCGAAATCCTAATGGATTTTTCTTTATTTTTTTTTTCTTATTTTTTTCGTTTTTGTTTTTTTGCAATTTTTTTTTTTTTATTTTTTTTTTTATTCTATTTTTTTTTTTTTTTTTTTTTTTTTCCCTTAATTTTTGTTGATTTTATATGTTTTTTTTTCTTTTTTTTTCTTCTTTTTCTTTTTTCTCCCCGTAAAGGTATAGGAAGCCGGGGGGGGGGGGGGGGTGGGGGGGGGGGGGGGGGGGGGGGGTGGGGGGGGGGGGGGGGGGGGGGGGGGGGGGGGGGGGGGGGGGGGGGGGGGGGGGGTGGGGGGGGGGGGGGGGGGGGGGGGGGTGGGGGGGGGGGGGGGGGGGGGTGGGGGGGGGGGGGGGGGGGGGTGGGGGGGGGGGGGGGTGGGGGGGGGGGGGGGGGGGGGGGGGGGGGGGTGGGGGGGGGGGGGGGGGGGGGTGGGGGGGGGGGGGGGGGGGGGGGGGGGGGGTGGGGGGGGGGGGGGGGGGGGGGTGGGGGGGGGGGGGGGGGGGGGGGGGGGGGGGGGGGGGGGGGGGGGGGGGGGGGGGGGGTGGGGGGGGGGGGGGGGGGGGGGGGGGGGGGGGGGGGGGGGGGGGGGGGGGGGGGGGGTGGGGGGGGGGGGGGGGGGGGTGGGGGGGGGGGGTGGGGGGGGGGGGGGGGGGGGGGGGGGGGGTGGGGGGGGGGGGGGGGGGGGGGGGGGGGGGGGGGTGGGGGGGGGGGGGGGGGGGGGGGGGGGGGGGGGTGGGGGGGGGGGGGGGGGGGGGGGGGTGGGGGGGGGGGGGGGTGGGGGGGGGGGGGGGGGGGGGGGGGGGGGGGGGGGGGGGGGGGGGGGGGGTGGGGGGGGGGGGGGGGGGGGGGGGGGGGGTGGGGGGGGGGGGGGGGGGGGGGGGGGGGGGTGGGGGGGGGGGGGGGGGGGGGGGGGGGGGGGGGGGGGGGGGGGGGTGGTCCCGCTTCCCCCGTCCGTTTCAAAAAGCAATGGCGAACTTAAGGAAGCAACTTTGTATAAAAAATTTTTTGCCATGGATGGAACACGAACAGCGAAAATGTGGGGTTGACTTCACCTCGTCATGTGAATAGGACATTTGCAAACTAAATTTAAATTTAAACGTGTTTCGAACGCGGGGTTTAAGCGCGGGGCCGTTACGATTCGCGATTTCCGTCCGCGTACGGGGGCGGGAAGGGGGGGGCGGGCAGGGGGGGGGGGTGCGGAGGGCTGGTAAGTCCCTTTTAGCCACGACAGTTGCAGACCCTGGAATTGTCATTGCTAGGGTGCTGAAAAAACCAAAAAATATTTGATGTGTTTTCATGTGATAAAAATCATTGTAATTTTCATCCATTGGCATCTTGCCTTGAGGTCACGGTCTTATATATAGTCCGATATGACTGACGATACCCGTTAGACAGTAGACGGTATACCCTTTACTTTCGTTTAGGCGCCGGAAATTGGACGGCGCCTTACCAAACCCCGACACCCCCCCCACATTGTGCCAACGGCTTCGGGCAGGCAGAAGAGCACACTTGGGAGGGGTACAACGCGCCTTACCTCCTGGTGCTTGAGGGAGGAAAAATTAATTCACCTAAAGGAAAATGTCATGCGCACGGGCAAGACCACTGCACCTAAGCCTTTGTTTGGCGGCTAGTCGCTGTGTGTTTTGCTTGTCGTGCTTGCGCTCTGATGTGCCCAACCGTTGTGTCGTGTGGTTTCTAGGATTCGAAAAAGCTCCGCGACGACAGGGCAGCGACACACAGGTTGCTAAATCCATTGCTTTTGCTGATTTCCACGGCAGCTTCTGCAGCTTGTCTTGTTCCAGATGTAGAGGTGTTACCTTTCCTCTGGAGTGAACTAGGCAGGCCGAGAGAGGGATCATGCTGCATGGGCAACACATGATCTCTATATTTTAGCCCAGGCTTTGTGCTATGGAGAGGCAATAACTCCATCCCTGGTCTTAACCGGTCTCGGAATAAAAGCGAGAGGCAACTGTTACGGGTTATTTTTGCTAATTGTTAAACCAAATTCAGAACAAGCATTGGAGAATGCAGATTGTAGAAATTGCAATTCATCCTCAGAGTGAGTCGTAACTGCAGCATCATCTGCAAAAAGCAACTCTCTGATCAGTGTCACTTGTTTTCCCGGGAGGACTGTGGAATCAACAAGCACATCTTCAAACTTATTATCTGTTGGGATTATTGACTGACTTCTGTCTACACTCCTCCCTTCTGTCTTCCCTTCCATATATCTATTTCTTTAACTCTCTCTGTTATTCCCACAACGCATACTCCGACAACAGTTCCTTTCAACGATAAATAAAAGATTTATTAATAAAAACTATGTCTGGTGTATGTATGGACTGTGTAAGCGTAGTTAATAGTGTATTCTATTGTTGGAGCCAGAATGAACTCTGAATGTCTAGCAGCAGTGTCACATCTCGCCCATTCATAATGCAGAACCACAGGACAGCACATCAAACAGGAAAGCTCTCACCCTGGATGATCCGTATGCTTGAGTCTGACGGTAAATCCGTTATTGAATTAAACAAAACTGTTCACCACTGAATCACTGTACAGTAATAATAGTCCCGTAAGTTTATGACTGCGCCCGAGTCTGTTTCATGAAGGTAATTATCCCACATCGGAAAAAACCACATCACCACAGTTCGGCATATTGTCGTTAATGAGTAGCAATGTTTTTACTTGTCTATTCTTTCTTCACTAGGCATACAAGACGTATGCAGTTTTATTTTTCTTTGCTTTCTGCACTTATATTACTTTTTTCTTTATCACTTTGATTATCTGGATCTTCTTTTTCAAAGTTCCTTTAAAAACATTGTTTATTTCTTATTTGATCCTGTCTAATTTATTACTTGGTTTATTGGGGTATTTGCTCTCCCCACAAATGAAATGTCTTGAGTTTTTCAACCAAGCTTTTCCAGCACACAAGAAGTATGTGTCTATCTTCTTTGCTATATCCGGATAGGGGTTGGAACCTGTGAAAAGTATAACAGATTCAGTGATAAGCGTCTGCCACTTAATACGACTTATGCAAGTGTCCTTCTCCAGCCATAATGACAAGGCTTCCGAAGTAACCACCCGCATAAGACATATGAATTCACCAAAGTCTAAACTATTCCCTAATAGAAAGCAATGGTAAACGCTATGCACACACATCTATGTTCCTATGCTAAAACTATACTCTAATATATTAATACCTTATATATGCACTTATCCTCCTGGAATCGAAATACACTAGCGAATAACACACTAATATCCCATATTCTTTCTATCATTAGGGACGTGTATTTCTTTCCCCACTCATGAGGCATAGTTCATTCAGCCCAGTTTGGAACACACACTAACTAGAAACCCCAGGTTCGGATATTTATAACGAGTGTCCAATCTTCCGGTGAGTGATTGATCTACCATCCTCAACCCTCATCTCTTGACGTATCCTGCCCATCAAAAGCGGTGAAATCACGTAGTGTTAATTGCGCTCCGTGTCGTGTCTCCTTCGTCTTCTCCGCTATTCCCCTACGCTCATCATTCGTCGCCCATCAAAGAGTTCTTATTTCTTTGATCACCGTCTCCCGCTGTGTTTGTCCGGTGTCGAAGTTTCCCCCAGTGCGATCATACCGTTTCCCGTGTCCGGTCAGATCGTCAAGCAATGAACTTTGCGAACACCTGTTTCCTATTTTCATATTTGTCAGTCAATGATCTTTTATTCGTCCTCATCTCAGAATGAAGTACACGATTGTTAACCCTTCTCCGATATTGCCATTAATGTTATATTAGTTATCAAGGAATCACTAAACTGCAGTTTTTCCGTGACATAGGCCCCCTCTTAAGAGAGTTGACCGCGTCGACTCTTCATCAATGTAGTTTTGATTCCTATGATCCTCCAACTTATTCCTCTACCTCTGGAGTTGGATGTCTAGATAAGAAATACTCTCCTACATTCTCCTTACCAGGGATGTATTCCACTGTGAAGTCCTGTTGCAGTAACAACGTCCATCACATCCACCGTGCGTTGAGCTTCTGCGAAGTAGCTATTAACATCACGTGTTGATGATATGATTGCATCCTCACATGGATCAACACCTCATCCAGTAGGCGACCTCATATGCACCCTACCATACTACTCATGACTTAAACTAGTGTTGGCTCATCGCTCCTGTACGTTCAGTCGACCTCCTTTCCACTGGCGTAAGCGATGGTTCACAATACAGACGGATCGTCCCATCCTGATTGTAACACTGCTTCCATGTCCTCTTGGTTTCCCCCGGCGTTGCCTCTGGGGATGTTCCACCTCGTCCTCGTTGGACCGAGTCTTCTTTCCCAAATCTCCTGGACTTTTGCTTCCAGGACCATCTTGGACGATATTGTATCTGGTCAGCCAATCTTCGGTTGGAGTCCGGGGTATTTCTCGCCTTTCCCGACGTTACCCACCCCTTTTGAACTTGGTTACTATTGCAGGTTTCCCTCTTGTCCTTTCCCTGACGTGCGATTTCCCTCCTCCTGTCGTTGGGTAAATCTGACCTATCACGTACTGTCCCATAGGCCCTCCTAGGTTGTACTGGCGATCTCTGGTCTTCGTGGGACTGGTAACCTTTGTCCCAATGGCTGCCATCAGCATAAAGTGCGAAGCGTTGCTCCCGGATCCTTCCTCATATTTCCTAATGAGATGTCTAGGGAGATTTTTCTGCTCTTCCCCGATCCGTATTTTGTAGATGTTCTTGGACACCACCTTTTCCACAGGATAAGGTCCTTTCCATCCTACTTGAAGTATATTGGTCTCTGCTGGACTCCACACTTCCACTTTGTCTTCCACTTTAAAAGCTATTTTACTCTTAGTCCGCTTGTTGGGTGGTGCGTTCTGGCACTCCGAACAAGACTTCAACCACCGGCGTACATCTCCGGTCATTCCTGGCCAGCAATAATGGCCGGAAATTTGCTGCAAGGTCTCTCTGACACCCATATGTTTATTCTCTCCTATTATGTGTCCACTCTGAAGAATGTGAGGACGGTGGGTCTCTGGAACCAACCACTGCTCGTGCAGATTATCTCCCCTCCCAGCTCTCCGATAGAATAGTCGATTCTTCAGAAAGTACTGTCCCCGTTCTGGTGGCTCAGCACTTCTTTGCAGCTTCCTGTAGCAAGGACGCAACGTAGTATCCTTCCTCTGAGCAGTATGCAATTCTCCTATCCCTGAGTTGTCGCATAGTGTCTCTGCCTCTTTTTCCTTCCCTTGAGATCCACTGACTACTGTTCCCTGGTGGGCTGGCTGTTTGGGCATCCCCAAAAAGACATATTTCGTGCCAATGATCATGGGAAATAAGGAGTCAGACAATACAGCAGCTGGAATAATGCCCGTGACGTACCTGGATTTAATCTCCACCTTGGCGATTGGCAGCGTCATGGTAACAGCACTCCTCATTGCCGGCTGTATTTCTATGGTCTCCCCTGTAAGTTGGTCTGGGCTTACCAAGCTGGCGTCCACCACCGCTTCCCCATCCAAACCGGTATCGTAGAGACAAACACACTGCTGGCCATTGACTTCAATCAGTTCGACCACAGGTGGCCTCTCTTGGTCCGGAGTGTCTTCCATCTCCTTGACCGTTTCCTTGCCTTCCTCTTTTGATTCCTCGAGGTTGGTTATGCAATTGGCGTCTTCTGTCTTGCATCTGCAGTCCACAGTATTATGTGTTGTCGACTGGCAGGGTGTGCACCATGGTCCCTTCCTAGGTTTCCGTGTGTCCTTTTTGTTCCTTTCTCCTTCGCCGACCTCAGCCTTGTCTGTGATCACCGTCGTAGGAATCACTTTGCATGCTGCGAAGTAAGAACTTTTAGGTTTCGATCTGCAGTCCTTCGTGTTATGAGATGGCACCTTGCAGAATGAACACCACTTCTCGGACCACTTTCGTTTCGCTGGAGAATTCGAGGTGTTCTGGTTTCCTTCCTTCACCTTCTCTGAACTCTCTTCTGTGTGCTTTATATAAGGTTCCACTTTTTCTCCTTCCCAGTTTTTAGGTTTCTTTTTCTCTTGTTTCTCCTGACCTTTGGTTTGTGTACTTAGTTCCGCAGCCTCTCCATGTACCTCTACGAATCGTTCCGCCAGCTTATTCACAACATCAATCCGTTCCGCCCCTTGTTCTCCCAAGAAGGTTCTGAGAGGTTTCGACATTTGCTTTCGCATCTGGTCGACCACCATCATCTCTTCGAGACTCTCATAATCCCTCTTGAATTCTGCCAAGTCCATCCATTTCTGGAGATAGGATTTCAGCCTTAGACTGTAGGCGGCGAATAGCTCTCCCGGTTCTCGTCTAGACGATCTAAACTTTTTCCGATACGTTTGTGCTGTGACTTCATAATGTTTCATCAAAGCGGCTTTCAATTCCTCGTACTGATTTTCATGTCCTGGTGGTAGGCGTGTGTAGACCTCGTACCCTGAACCACGTAAAGCCTGGAATAATTTAAGAGCCCATCGGCTTCTATCCAGTCCCATAGCGACTGCCATAGCCTCGAATCGATTCGCAAAGTTGTCAAATTTTTCTTTAGACTCCTCATAAACAGCTAATGGAAACTTCATTGCATGGTAGCTAGATCCACTCATGTTGGTTGAACCATGTAACGATGATCCGCCTTCCGCGCCCTCTATCTCTCCCTTAGTTTGTGTTTTGAGTTCTAGCTCTTTCATGCGGTATTCATGTTGTCTTATCTTTTCAGCCTCTTTCATTTCCAATTCTAGTCTATTGGCCTCCTTTCGATCTTCCCTTTCTTCTTGACGAAATTCTCGCTCCCTTTCCTGTATGTAATCAGTTAGTTCCGAACCAGCTAAACCAATTGCCTCCCCATTGGCCCTTAGTTCTGCTCTAGTTACTTTAGGAGTTGCCATAGTTAAGAATGTAAATCAGCCGGCTGAGTAAAGACACCTTACAGCAGTAAGAAGTACTCACTATAAACAGATAATCTACCTAGAACCTATATCTTTTATCTATGTCTATCTAATTTATATTTTATCAACGACACCACACAGTACATCACAACCACTCTCTCATCCACAAGAGGAGATATAGGATAAAGACTTATGTAGACGTGTGACCGTGTGACTAGGTATGTAATGTGTCTTACCACATATCCACATTCACCCTGTCTGGAACTTTCTCACTGTAAAGTCACCAGCATTAATGAAATGTTTCTACCATAAACGTAATGGCACCATATATCCAATGGACGTCCTTCCATTAAAAGTCATCAATGTATACTTATATTTATTCCAATCAGGATGTCCCAACATGCAGGTACTCCGCTATGCCTGTGCCAATATGCAGGCACCCCTCTATGCATATGCCCTGTTATGCCTCCAGGTCATATGGGTATTATGTAAGTACCCCGCTCGCTCCACCAATTATGTCACTTGTTTTCCCGGGAGGACTGTGGAATCAACAAGCACATCTTCAAACTTATTATCTGTTGGGATTATTGACTGACTTCTGTCTACACTCCTCCCTTCTGTCTTCCCTTCCATATATCTATTTCTTTCACTCTCTCTGTTATTCCCTCAACACATATTCCGACAACAGTTCCTTTCAACGATAAATAAAAGATTTATTAATAAAAACTATGTCTGGTGTATGTATGGACTGTGTAAGCGTAGTTAATAGTGTATTCTATTGTTGGTGCCAGAATGAACTCTGAATGTCTAGCAGCAGTGTCACATCTCGCCCATTCATAATGCAGAACCACAGGACAGCACATCAAACAGGAAAGCTCTCACCCTGGATGATCCGTATGCTTGAGTCTGACGGTAAATCCGTTATTGAATGAAACAAAACTGTTCACCACTGAATCACTGTACAGTAATAATAGTCCCGTAAGTTTATTACTGCGCCCGAGTCTGTTTCATGAAGGTAATTATCCCACATCGGAAAAAACCACATCACCACAGTTCGGCATATTGTCGTTAATGAGTAGCAATGTTTTTACTTGTCTATTCTTTCTTCACTAGGCATACAAGACGTATGCAGTTTTATTTTTCTTTGCTTTCTGCACTTATATTACTTTTTTCCTTATCACTTTGGTTACCTGGATCTTCTTTTTCAAAGTTCCTTTAAAAGCATCGTTTATTTCTTATTTGATCCTGTCTAATTTATTACTTGGTTTATTGGGGTATTTGCTCTCCCCACAAATGAAATGTCTTGAGTTTTTCAACCAAGCTTTTCCAGCACACAAGAAGTATGTGTCTATCTTCTTTGCTATATCCGGATAGGGGTTGGAACCAGTGAAAAGTATAACAGATTCAGTGATAAGCGTCTGCCACTTAATACGACTTATGCAAGTGTCCTTCTCCAGCCATAATGACAAGGCTTCCGAAGTAACCACCCGCATAAGACATATGAATTCACCAAAGTCTAAACTATTCCCTAATAGAAAGCAATGGTAAACGCTATGCACACACATCTATGTTCCTATGCTAAAACTATACTCTAAAATATTAATACCTTATATATGCACTTATCCTCCTGGAATCGAAATACACTAGCAAATAACACACTAATATCCCATATTCTTTCTATCATTAGGGACGTGTATTTCTTTCCCCACTCATGAGGCATAGATCATTCAGCCCAGTTTGGAACACACACTAACTAGAAACCCCAGGTTCGGATATTTATAACGTGTGTCCAATCTTCCGGTGAGTGTTTGATCTACCATCCTCAACCCTCATCTCTTGACGTATCCTGCCCATCAAAAGCGATGAAATCACGTAGTGTTAATTGCGCTCCGTGTCGTGTCTCCTTCGTCTTCTCCGCTATTCCCCTACGCTCATCATTCGTCGCCCATCAAAGAGTTCTTATTTCTTTGATCACCGTCTCCCGCTGTGTTTGTCCGGTGTCGAAGTTTCCCCCAGTGCGATCATACCGTTTCCCGTGTCCGGTCAGATCGTCAAGCAATGAACTTTGCGAACACCTGTTTCCTATTTTCATATTTGTCGGTCAATGATCTTTTATTCGTCCTCATCTCAGAATGAAGTACACGATTGTTAACCCTTCTCCGATATTGCCATTAATGTTATATTAGTTATCAAGGAATCACTAAACTGCAGTTTTTCCGTGACAATCAGTACCCTCCTAATTTTGGTCTTGGCCTTCAATCTCTGAGCATTGTAGAGGCCACCATCTGAGCGTGAGTGAATGTATATACCACCATCCTGATCACGAAAGGCATACTTCAGTAGAAGTGAAAAGTATATTCCAAAGAGGGTGGGAACTAGTACACAACCTTGCTTAACTCCACTCTTGATTTCAAACTCTTCAGAAGTTGCACCATCAAACTTGATTATACCCTTCATGCCTGTGTGGAACGATTCCACAATGGACAGAAGAGTTGGTGGGCAGCCAATCTTCTTTAGTGCCTTGAACAGACCCTCACGACTGACCAAATCAAATGCCTTTGTGAGGTCGATGAAGGCAATAAAAAGTGGTTGATTCTGTTCACGGCATTTTTCTTGCATTTGTCGCAATGTGTATATCATATCTATGGTAGACCGGTTCTGTCGAAAGCCACACTGTGATTCGGGGTAGACTTGATCTCCTAGGACTTGAAGTCTGCGCAGAACAATTCTGGCAAATACTTTTCCAACAATACACAGAAGTGAGATACCCCTATAGTTATTGCAGAAGCTCCAATCGCTCTTCTCCTTGTACAGTGTTATGATGCTTGAATCTTTGAAATCCTTTGGACTTGTCCTTCTCGCCAGCATAGCTTTATTAGCTGGTCGATCTGTAGAGTGAGTGTGTCTTGCCCGCACCTGATAACCTCAATTGGAATCCCATCCTTACCTGGGGCCTTGCTAAATGCAAGTTCATTTATAGCACACTTAACTTCTGTTATGGTGGGAAGTGTGTCCAGGTGGTCAAGAGTTGGTAGAGCCTCTATGGCGTTGAGGGTATCATCCGCTAGTTTGGTCTCACTTTAATAAAGCTCCAAATAGTGCTCTACCCATCTGTCCATCCGCTGTTTCTTATCAGTTATGATTTCTCCAGTCAAGGTTTTCAATGGTGCACTTCTTTTGATCACTGGACCACAGGTTTTCTTTATTCCTTCATACATGCTTCTGGTGTTTCCCTTATCACTTGCGATTTGAATGGACTCACATAACTTGATACAATAATCATTTTCACACTGCCTGGCAGCCTTTCGCACATCCTTCCTAGCTTGCTTTAGCTCACTCAGAGTGTTACGCGTTGGTCTTTCCTTGTTTCTTAAGAGAGCTATCTTCTTCTTATCAATCAAGGGCTGCAGAGTCTGGCTGTTTGCTGCAGACCAGTCCTGCCTCTTATGATCCATAGTGCCGTAAACCCCTACGGTAGTTTTATAAATAGTTTCCTTAAGTTGACTCCACTTTTCATTTACTGTACAATTTTCTGGTGTATTAGTGAAAGCGTCTTCAGGTTGCTGTTGAAACTGAAAGCACTTTTCAGGATCGTTAGTGTTAATATTAATAATGGGGCTAGATTTGTGTTTAGCTGTATAGATTCTCTTTGGTCTCAGTCTAATCCTTGCAACAACCAAAGAGTGATCCGTATCACAGTCAGCACTGTGGTAACTTCGAGTCAATGATATATGGTTCAGATGTTGTCTCCGTGTGATGATGAAGTCCAGCTGGTGCCAATGGCCGGACCTTGGAAGTTTCCATGTGACCTTATGCAGCTCTTTTGTTTTAAAAAAGGAGTTTGTAATACATAGGTCATTACTGGTGCAATGCTCCAGCAGCCTTTGCCCATTTTCATTCATGCGACCGATGTTGTATTTTCCAAAGCACACTGGCCATGAACTCGGGTCCTTGCCCACACGAGCATTGGACTCACCGAGCATATAAATGTAGTCAGATTTTGGAACTGCCTTGATCACGGAGTCTAACTCCTCATAGAACGAATCCTTCACATCATCAGAGGAATCGAGTGTCGGTGCATATGCAGTAATAATGGTGGTAAAACCACAAGAGGTTGCCAAGCGCAGGGATAATAGTCTTTCATTTCCTCCTGCTGGAATGTCAATCATTCCCAGTAGCGAATTCTTCGCTGCAAAGCCGACACCGTGTTGCCTATTTTCTGCCTGCCCCCTACTCTTCCAAAAAAAGGTGTAATTGTTTTCCCTGAGTGTCCCTTTCTCAGCGAGGTGAGTCTCCTGCAGGCCAGCAATATCAATGTTAAGACGATTGAGTTCGGCATCAATCACAACCGTTTTTTTTTTCACATCGTTAATATTGGTCAAGTCAGTAGAAAATCCTGGACACATGGTTCTCACGTTCCAGGTTGCAAGCCGTAGCTTGAGGTTTCTATTTTTCATTTTATTAGTACCAGGTGCATTGGTTTTACAGCCTGCGATCCCGATTTTGTCCTAGCCCCAAGCACCCATTGAAGCAGGCAGGCTGTGGCGGATCAGCACCCAATTGGCCGGGGGCTGCCCAGCTTGAAGCGGGCGATAACTGATCAGTGACACCTGTAGGTGTCTCCCACCGTCAACGCGTGCCACCCCATGTCTACGCCAACCGACAGGGACTTATAACTCGTAACAGTTGCCTCTCGCTTTTATTCTGAGACCGGTTAAGACCAGGGATGGAGTTATTGCCTCTCCATAGCACAAAGCCTGGGCTAAAATATAGAGATCATGTGTTGCCCATGCAGCATGATCCCTCTCTCGGCCTGCCTAGTTCACTCCAGAGGAAAGGTAACACCTCTACATCTGGAACAAGACAAGCTGCAGAAGCTGCCGGATCAGCAAAGCAATGCTCTAACTGTCCCGCCTGTCGGAGCTTCGATCCTAGACCAGCTGCCAACCAAGGACTTAGGGCCTGGTCTGCCCTGCCATGACATTTTGTCTTTAGGTTGCATTTCCTCGCACCAGGGTAAGGCTTGTACCATCCCAATTGCGCTCTTCCGCCCGAAGCCGTTGGCACAATGTGGAGTGTCAGGTTTGGTAAGCGCCGCCTAACGTTCGGCGCTAACAGAAAGCAGGTAGTACCGTCTACTTTAATACGGTAGCTCAGTCATATCTGACTAAGACCTGACTCGAATTTGTTTGCACGTGGATGAAATCGTGTCTACAATTCTTATGTATTTGTTTTGATAAAATCATATTATTTCTGCAGTCCTGGTGTCTTTGTTTTCACAATCATAAAATCATTTTATTTTGAGTCCTTATGTTTTTGTTTCCGTATTATCAACATCATTTTATTTCTGCAGTGCTGATGGCAACTTTGAGGTGACCTACAAGTCCAACTGCGTCCTCTACGCCGCATCTGATGTCAACTGGATCCCTCCGGCTATATACCACAGTTCCTGTTCCATTGACGTACGGTACTTCCCGTTCGACCAGCAGACTTGCGAGATGAAGTTTGGCTCATGGACGCACAAGGGAAAAGCCCTGAAGTACAAATTCTACGAAAACAGAAATAAATTAGTTCTGGCAGATTATTTGAAAAGTGGCAGTTGGGACATCATCGACTGTCCAGGCAAAATTATAACTGTCAGAGATGAAGTTAGCGGCGAGGAAAAGGAACAGATCATCTATGAGTTTGTTCTACGAAGAAAAACACTCTTCTACACCGTTAACTTAATTATTCCATGCGTTCTGATCTCCTTTATAACTGTGTACGTGTTTGCATTGCCAGCTGACGCGGGAGAAAAGATCGCTCTGTGTATATCTGTCTTACTAGCCCTAGTTGTGTTTTTACTTTTGGTGTCGAAAATTTTACCGCCAGCTTTGACAATCCCTCTAATCGCTAAGTATTTATTGTTTACTTTTATTATGAATCTAATAGCGATATTTTATACTATTGTAATCATAAACAGAAATTACAGAACTCCTCGGACGCATATCATGCCATACTGGGTTCGTGTGGTCTTTCTGAAAGAGCTGCCGAAATACTTACTCATGACCAGGCCAGATCATGACAAACGATGGCAGGATGCAATGACCCAGGTCCAGTCTCTCCCGTCCACGCCGGAAAGACAACGTATCAATTTAAATATTTCCAGTGACTTCCAATTGCCTGAAGATCAAGGCGCTCGCTGCCATAACATCAATGAATATCGGTACGGAATTACCCGAAACAGGCCCCCAAGCGAGCACCAACCAACTCCGGGAGGTAGTTTTATGGAAGACACCAGTCACCAAGACAGGGAGGAACAGGCCGAGTTTGTAATGACCCCCGAGTTACGAAACACTGTGGAGTGCGTCAAATTCATCTATACTCATCTCAAATCGGAAAATGAATATGAGACAGTAGGTTGCTTTTCAGTATCTATGTGTTTCTGTTTTATTTTCACATACACTTGTTATTTCACATCTTATCTTCTATTTTGTTTTTCCACATGTTGTTATGATCATGCAAAGACTTAGGAAGAAAATACAACCTGAAATAGGAGAGGAACAATGTGGGTTTGTAGAAGGCAAGGGTACAGTAAATGCTGTGTATATACTGAGAACAGTAATTGAACGTTCTGTAGAAGTAAACAAAGATCTACACCTTCGCTTTATTGACTATACAAAGGCTTTCGATAGAGTAAGAGATGTCAACATGGTAGGCATGCTTGCAGATCTACAAACTGATGGGAAAGACATTAGACTTATAAAAAACCATATATTGGAAACAACAAGCTGCCATAAGGATTGATAATGAAGTGGGACAATATAAGTCTATTAAGAGAGGTGTGAGACAGGGATGTGTAATGTCTCCAGATCGTTTTTCACTATACAGTGAAAACATTTTCAGAAATGTCATCATCAAGCGCCGTGCCGACTGGCGTAAGCGTTCATGACTCTCCACAGATCTCGGTCTTTGGTTTTCTGGGTCAACTCTGCCGTTGATATTCCTACATGCCACCGTCGCAATCCATCCAGCATCATTTCTCGTGATCTGCCTCTGCCTCTCTTCCCCTCGATCTTTCCAGTTGTCACGATGTTCTCCAGCGCCTCTCTTCTCATCACATGACCTGAAAATGCTGTTTGTCTCTTTCTTACTGTTGTATATAATGTTCTAGTCTCGTTAGACTCTTTAAGGCATTCGTTGTTAGTTACTTTGGCAGTCCAAGGAATTCAGACATGTACAAGATATAAATGGAATCATCATTGGAGGATGAAACATCAATAACATTAGATATACAGACGATACAGTATTGATTGCAGACAATGAGCAGGATCTGCAACAGAGATGCGGTTGTTGCACACATTGAACAACTGGGGTTAGAATTAAATTGAAAAAAGACACAGATTATTGTCGTAACTAGGATGAATGATATACCACAATGTAATATACAAGTAAATGGGAATATTCTTCAACAAGTGAATCGGTACAATTATCTCGGAACAGTCATAATATCTGATGGGAGATGCCTTGATGAGATTAGAACGAGACTCGCCATGGCGAAGGTAGCTTTTGGCAAGATAAAAACCATACTGACCAATAAAGGGATGTCAACTGAAACGAGAAAAAGAGTGTTAAGGGGATACATAGAGCCTGTTGTTTTGTATGGATGTGAAACTTGGACAATGAGCAGTCAAGCTGAAAAACATCTGATGGCTGTAGAAATGTGGTTTCTGAGGAGAATGCAAAGAATATCATGGACAGACAGAAAAACCAATGACCAAGTACTACAACAAACAAATGAAAATCGTCAATTAATTAGAGAAATTAGACGTAGACAGTCACAATTTTTTGGACATGTTATGAGAACAGGGCAAGATGTGGTGAGTAAAATAAGGCGGGACAAGAGCAGAAAGTTTCAGGGCAGGATACCCCCCCCCCCACACCCACACACACACACTACACACACACACACACACACACACACACACACATCGTGATTGTAACTGACTCAGAAAGCATGCTGAGTAGGGTGAAGACAGGCAAGCTTCGTGCAGAATGGCTTGCTTCGCTTTGGAAGTCACGGGTGACAAGCATCGTCTGGATCTTTTCTCCGGGGCATGCTGGTGTACTGGAGAATGAACAGGCGGACAGATTGGCTGGCTCGGCAAAACTTGGTGGAGTATTGATGCATGACAAAGCTGATGTGGTTGCGACCTTGTGGGAGCATGTGTACACCTCGGAGGAGCAAATGGATCACCGTGGTCTGGCAAGAATGCGACAGCGAGGGGTGACGAGGGGATCTGGCCGACGATCAACGCTCAGAGGAAAGGCGAGACGGACATATAATCAGATTGCTACTGGTACTATTATCGTTGGCTGCTGAGGATTGGGACGGAGCGCTTATGGGAATGCCCCGAATGCTGTGATGTCGGTTCCTAAATCAATCAATCAGTCAATCAGGGCAGGATAAAAAGCTGGGAGCAGCCACCCTGGTGGAATTTCGGGGTGCGTAAGGCCTGGATGGATACGCGTAGTGCTGTACGCAAATGGCAAAACGCCAAGAAGAACAGAGTTGCCCATCCTAATCACTGCATGCACTTAGAAAGAGAGATGCACACAAAAGTAAGCAATTTAAAAAAAAAAATGGTTAAGGTTGTTAAAGGTGAAAAATGGGCAGAGGTGTGTCAAAGAGTAAGCACAGACAAGTCACTGAAAGTGTTCTGGCGACTACATAAAAGCATGAGTGGCGTAGTCATGAATAAGAGAATTTCTGACTTCCAAGGTGCTGACGTCATCTGGCAGAGGACTGACGAGAACAATGGCAAAGCCCTCTTCGAACGCTATCTAGAGCAGAGCAACCAGACAGACATGAGAGGCCGAAATCTTGCCAAGGAGGTCACCTCAGACAGGTGTAAGACCGAGAACATTTCGGATGAAGACACAGTGACAGTGAAATAAATCAAGGCTGTGCTTCGACGATCAAAAAGCAGCGCTCAAGGGCCAGATGGCATTACATATGACGATATCAATAGGTGAACCGACAACGAGCTAGAGGAACTTGCAGACATGTACAACAACAGTATAGGGAGTGCTAGCGTTAAGGAGGAGTGGTTACACAGATATCTGATTCCTTTGCCGAAGCCTGGCAAAGACCACACAAAAATTCAGGGATATCGAGTAATAACCATGCAGAATACAATAGGCAAACTGCTGGAGAAGTTAATTAACCCAAAAAATATCAATTCAGCTAAAGGAGCAAGGTGTTTTCCTACCTACCCTGGGTGGGTACCGTCCCAAAAGAGAAACCTGGACCAATGCAGCAGTTTTTGCCCATGATGTTTATGAAGGTTTCCACTCAGGCATTGAAACCTGTGCTGCAGTGATTGATCTGAAGGACGCGTACAACAGAGTACCATTGGATTTTCTAATGCTTCAGCTTCTTGAACTCAAGATAAGTCCGTTCCTCCTTAGTTGGATCGCTGCTGCCCTCTTCCAACGGAAAGTAGTCTTTAGATGTGGCAGTTGGACATCAGAACCAACAACAATATATCCTGGCCTACCACAGGGATCACCATTATCTCCGGTACTGTTCAACGCCTACACTGTGAGAATCATCAGCGAGCAGATCACTGAACCGAGGAGGACATTGTCATATGCCGACGATGTTTCAGTGTATCGTCAAGGTAAGGATAGAGATCAGGTTGCTGTTGAACTGCAAACCGAACTCAATCGCATAAGTACTTGGTGTGCTGAAGCTGGGTCAATGCTCAACCCAACAAAGGCAACAGTGGCATGGTTCTCTTTGAATAATCATATTGTCAACACGCCAACACCAATTGTTAATCTGTGTTCAGAGGCGGTGGAAAGAACGCAGGCAATGAATAACCTGGGGATACGTTTTGATCGAAGCCTTGCTTATAATGAGCACACAGACCAGGTGATAACAAAGGCCAAGCGGGGGTTGGCTGCGATGCGGGTGATGGCGGCAGCAAACTGTGAGCAGCGCCATCTATGCCTCCTATACGAGGGGCTGGTCATGTCTGTTTTTGAGTATGCGATGGCGATCCTGACTCTCAGCCGTAAGCAGATAAAAAGGGTGGAAAGGACACAAAACGAAGCTATGCGCATTATTCTTGGATGTACAAGAGATACGGTATTGCAGGGCTATGCGCTACCTTCTTGATTTTCCAACCATTGAAGACAGACTACAAATTTGCAGAACACGTGCCTACCTCAGAGTCAACGCAAACACACAGCATCCACCGCATAGTGAAATTAGGAACGAACAAACGAACGAACGAACAAACTTTATTTTCAAAGGGTTAAGAATTAGGCACGCAGGCCCGTCTAACATTCTGCCCTTCTATCACTCTCTTTCATACATTATTTCATTCACACATCATTCAAGGCTATCAGAGAACAGCAACAATATAAAAGATATGCATTATAAAGGCATGGGCAAAATGCGAACATCAGTACTATACGACTTAGTAATATTAGCTAATGGTGTGACACTTGTTATTAGCCATGTGGAATATACTGGCCTACCAAACTGGGACTGGCTGTTATACTAGGGTTTTGTTATTATTATTATTTGTATTATTAACGGGGAAAATAATCCGTACTGAGATAGTGTTCGAATAATTTGCGATTATATGTTTAGGGATTGGTGATGTCTTTGATTTCTAGTGGAAGATTGTTCCACAGCTGAGCTGCAGAGTACGTTAAGCTTGTTTTGTACAAGTCAATCCTAGGCTTTGGAATGTGTAATATATTTAATCGTTTACTGTGCCTAGCATTATATTTAAACAATGGCCAAAGGTAATTTGGGGCATTCCGATGTAGGATTTTGTGAATTAGTTTAGCCTTATTGAAAAGCAGGCGTTTGCGGAGTGATAGTAACTGAAGGCGTTTATGCAGGCTAGGATTGTCAGATAAATATTTGCTATAAATTAGACGCATGGCCCGTTTCTGGAGTGAGTAAAGTCGCTTGGTGCTTGAATTAGAGCAACCGTCCCAGATTGTAGAGCAGTAGTCAAAATGTGTCTGTATATGAGAAGTATAGAATATTTTCCTTGTGTCCTCATCAAGGAAATTTTTGATTTTGGCGAGTTGGTAGACTTTTTTCGCTGTTTGTTTAGTGAGCGCTTGAAAGTGGGAATTAAAGGTTAGGTTTCTATCAATGATTAGTGTCGTGAAATGCTGAATGTTAGTGATTCCCAGATCGACGACTGTATGCAGCGAATACCCAGGGAGTAGAAGGGTTAATGAAACAGAAGGATAAAACACAACGGATTGACCAGCGCATGTGTATGTAGGTCAAGGCGGGAGAGTCGACTACAACACAGGTGACCTGTATAGTGGAAAAATTAGTTTGCTACAAAGAGAGACAGCATCATGGATCAGTCTATTGCGTTATGGAGGTAGGGATATACGGAAAAGCCTAGATCAGAAATTTTCCACTGACAAGGGATAATGAAGTCTGAATTTGCTTTGTCCAGCAATGTCAAGGACGATGGGACAAAGATGATCTAAAGAGAGTGGCCACTTCTTTGTGTCAGTTGAGTGTGTGTATTCCCAACTGGACGAGAAGATAGAATTATGTGTCCTGTAATGAAAAGAAATATCCTCCCTTATAATGGGATAAAGTGCTTGGATGCGGATAAATTTCGATTCGTGGATTTACATTAATTCTATAAAGGAACATAGATGCCTAAATAAGGTATATTATAGTATAGTTTTAGAATAGGAATAGATATTAGTGAAGTGCATTTAACATTGTTTCTATTAGTAGGAATAGTATAGATGTTGGGTGAATCTTCTATCCTATGTCAGAGTGGGTTTTTTCGGAAGCCTTTTCATTTCGGCTGGAGGAAAAGACACTCACATAGGGGAGAAGAGGAAGCAGACACAGATCTCACTAATAAAATGTATCTCAACCAGGTTTCCATACCAGTGCGAGACGTATCAAATAAGAGAATACAGATGGCTGTGGTCCAGATCACTCAGTGTTGATAACCCACAAGAAAGCCCTTTGAAGTAATAAAGCACGACACTTGTGCAGGAAAAAAGAAAGAATAGAAGTCTCACCGGAAGAATTAAGGACGACAGAGAAAGAATAATAAAGATCAGATGAGCTAATGGAAAAGCTCAAATGACTCAATCTCATAGAGTAGCAAAGTGCGTACCAAGAGCATATATCAATTACAAAATATCGAGTGTAGAACTTTTACAGAACACTAATAGAACATTTTAGAATCTCGATGTGTTGTTCCAGAATGGATTAAAGAACGCTATACGAAAACACCGAACATTCCTTTTAAGCGGACAGCAAATAGTGAGCGAGTTAAGTACATTGATACTGTGGTGAACATTTTCATTACAAAGAACGGATTTATCTACAGACGCAAGCAGACGGAGCCGTCAGGGTGAGATCGTTCTGTGGTGTCTATATATCGTCCTGTACTTTAGCCGAGAGAAGAGACGAGAGAAAGACACGAAGACTATCTATCTACATCTTATCTAGCAGCCACACCAGAAGAACACTAGCAATTACACAGACAATACCCATCCATACACAAGACATAGTTTTATAAATAAATCTTTTATTTAATGTTAAAAAGAACTGTTGTCGGAGTATGTGTTGAGGGAAAACTAGAGAGAGAGTGAAAGAAAGGGATATATGGATGATAAGACAGAAGAGAGGAGTGTAGACAAAAAGTCAGTAACAAATCCCAACAGATAATCAGGTTAAAGATGTGCATGTTGATTCCAATCTCCTCTCGAGGAAATAACAGCACATAAAATGGTGGGAGCAGCGGGATACGTACATACATAATACTCATATGACCTAAGGCATAACAAGGCATATACAGAGAGAGGTACCGGCATATTGGCACAGGCATAGCGGAGTACCTACATGTTGGGACATACTGATTGGAAGGAATATAAGTATATATTGATGACTTTTAATGGAAGGACGTCCATTGGATATATGGTGCCATTAGATATATGGTAGAAACATTTCATTAATGCTGGTGACTTTGCAGTGAGAAAGTTCCAGACAGAGTGAATGTGGATAGGTGGTAAGACATTACATACCTAGTCACACGGTCACACGTCTACATAAGTCTTTATCCTATATCTCCTCGTGTGGATGAGAGAGTGGTTGTGATGTACGGTGGGGTGGTGTAGATTTATAATATTAGATAGACATAGATAAATGGTATAGGTTCTAGGTGGAATATAATTGTATAGTGAGTACTTCTTTTCTGCCTTGAGGGATCTTTACTCAACTTGCTGACTTATCTGCTGTAACTATGGCAACTCCTAAAGTAACTACAGCAGAACTGAGAGCCAACGGGGAGGAAATTGGGTTAGCTGGTACCGAGCTAACTGATTACATACAAGAAAGAGAGAGAGAGATTCGTAAAGGGAAGTGAGAAGAATAGAGGTGGAGACCAAGAAACTAGAAATGGAACAAGAGGCCAAGAAAATGGACCAGGAGACCAAGCGACTAGAAATGGAACAAGAGGCCAAGAAAATGGAGGTGGAGACCAAGAAACTAGAAATGGAACAAGAGGCCAAGAAAATGGACCAGGAGACCAAGCGACTAGAAATGGAACAAGAGGCCAAGAAAATGGACCAGGAGACCAAGAAACTGGAAATGGAACATGAATACCGCTTGAAAGAGTTAGAACTCAAGACACAAACTAAGGGTGAAATAGATGCAGCAGAAGGAAGTTCATCTTCACCTGGAGCAACCTACATGAGTGGACAGGGTTACCAGGCCATGAAGTTTCCCTTAGCGGTCTACGATGAAAGTAAAGAAAAGATATTCCAGTTTTTGGATCGGTTCGAGGCTATGGCAATCGCTATGGGACTAGATAGAACCAGATGGGCTCTTAAAGTATCCCAGTCTTTACGAGGTTCGGGCTACGAGGTCTACACACGCCTACCACCAGGACAGGAAAATCAGTACGAGGAATTGAAAGCAGCTTTGATGAAACATTATGAAGTCACCGCACAAACATATCGGAAAAAGTTTAGATCGTCTAGACGAGAGCCGGGAGAACTATTCGCCGCCTACAGTCTGAGGCTGAAATCCTATCTACAGAAATGGATGGACTTGGCAGAATTCCAGAGGGATTATGAGAGTCTCGAAGAGATGATGGTGGTAGACCAAATGCGAAAGCAAATGTCGAAACCTCTCAGAACCTTCTTGGGAGAACAAGGGGCGGAACGGATTGATGTGGTGAATAAGCTGGCGGAACGATTCGTGGAAGTACATGGTGAAACGGAGGAACTAAGTACACAATCCAAAAGTCAGGAGAAAACAGAGAAAAAGAAACCTAAAAACTGGGAAGGAGAAAAAGGGGAACCTTATATAAAGCACACAGAGGAGAGTTCAGAGAAGGTGAAGGTAGGAAACCAGAGCACCTCGAATTCTCAAGCGAAACGACAGTGGTCTGAAAGGTGGTGTTCATTTTGTAGGGCGGCCTCCCACAACACGAAGGACTGCAGATCGAAACCTAAAAGTTCTTACTTCGCAGCATGCAAAGTGATTCCTACATCGGTGATCACAGACAAGGCTGAGGTCGGCGAAGGAGAAAGGAACAAAAAGGACACAGGGAAACCTAGGAAGGGAACAGAGTGCACTCACTGCCAGTCGACAACACATAATACTGTGGACTGCAGATGCAAGGCAAAACACGCCAATTGCATAACCAACCTCGAGGAATCAAAAGAGGAAGGCAAGGAAACGGTCAAGGAGATGAAAGACACTCAGGACCAAGAGAGACCACCTGTGGTTGAACTTATTGAAGTCAATGGCCAGCAGGTTGCTTGTCTCTATGATACAGGTTTGGATGGGGAAGCGGTGGTGGACGCCAGCTTGGTAAGCCCAGACCAACTTACAGGGGAGACTATAGAAATACAGCCGGCAATGAGGAGTGCTGTTACCATGACGCTGCCAATCGCCAAGGTGGAGATTAAATCCAGGTACGTCACGGGCATTATTCCAGCTGCTGTATTATCTGACTCCTTATTTCCAATGATCATTGGCACGAAATATGTCTTTTTGGGGATGCCCAAACAGCAAGCCCACAAGGGAACAGTAGTCAGTGGATCTCAAGGGAAGGAAAAAGAGGCAGAGACACTATGCGACAACTCAGGGATAGGAGAATTGCATACTGCCCAGAGGAAGGATACTACGTTGCATCCTTGCTACAGGAAGCTGCAAAGAAGTGCTGAGCCACCAGAACGGGGACAGTACTTTCTGAAGAATCAACTACTCTATCGGAGAGCTGGGAGGGGAGATAACCTGCATGAGCAGTGGGTGGTTCCAGAGACACACCGTCCTCACATTCTTCAGAGTGGACACATCATAGGCGAGAATCGACATATGGGTGTCAGAGAGACCTTGCAGCAAATATCCGGCCATTATTGCTGGCCAGGAATGACCGGAGATGTACGCCGGTGGGTGAAGTCTTGTTCGGAGTGCCAGAGAGCACCACCCAACAAGCGAATTAAGAGGAAACTAGCTCTTAAAGTGGAAGACAAAGTGGAAGTGTGGAGTCCAGCAGAGACCAATATACTCCAAGTAGGATGGAAAGGACCTTATCCTGTGGAAAAGGTGGTGTCCAAGAACATCTACAAAATACGGATCGGGGAAGAGAAGAAAAATCTCCCTAGACATCTCATTAGGAAATATGAGGAGAGATCCGGGAGCAAAGCTTCGCACTTTATGGTGATGGCAGCCATTAGGACAAAGGTTACCAGTCCAGACGAAGACCAGAGATCGCCAGTACAACATAGGAGGGCCTATAGGACAGTACGTGATAGGTCAGATTTACCCAACGACAGGAGGAGGGAAATCACAAGTCGGGGAAAGGACAAGAGTGAAAGTTTCACCGGTAACCAAGTTCAGAAGGGGTGGGTAACGTCAGGAAAAGCGAGAATTACCCAGAACTCCAACCAAAGATTGGCTGACCAGATACAATATCGCCCAAGATGGTCCTGGAAGCAAAAGCCCAGGAGGTTTGGGAAAGACGACTCGGTCCGACGAGGACGAGGCGGAACATCCCCAGAGGAAAAGCCGGGGGAAACCAAGAGGACATGGAAGCAGTGTTACAATCAGGATGGGACAATCCGTCTGTATTGTGAGCCGTCGCTGACGCAAGTCGAAAGTAGGTCGACTGAACGTACAGGAGCGAGGAGCCAACACTAGTTTCAGTCGTTAGTAGTATAGTAGGGTGTCAATTAGAGCGCCTACTGGATCATGAGATGAGCCATGTGAGGACCCAATCATATCATCAACACGTGGTGTTAATAGCTACTTCGCAGAAGCTCAACGCACGGTGGATTTGATGGACGTTGTTGCTGCAACTGGACTTCACAGTGGAATACATCCTTGGAAAGGAGAATGTAGGAGCAGATTTTTTATCCAGACATCCAGCTCCGGAGGAAGAAGATTAGGATTGTGGATCATGGGAATCAAACCTACAGTGAGAAAGATTCGACGCGGTCTAATCTCTTAAGAGGGGGCCTATGTCGTGAAATGCTGAATGTTAGTGATTCCCAGATCGACGACTGTATGCAGCGAATACCCAGGGAGTAGAAGGGTTAATGAAACAGAAGGATAAAACACAACGGATTGACCAGCGCATGTGTATGTAGGTCAAGGCGGGAGAGTCGACTACAACACAGGTGACCTGTATAGTGGAAAAATTAGTTTGCTACAAAGAGAGACAGCATCATGGATCAGTCTATTGCGTTATGGAGGTAGGGATATACGGAAAAGCCTAGATCAGAAATTTTCCACTGACAAGGGATAATGAAGTCTGAATTTGCTTTGTCCAGCAATGTCAAGGACGATGGGACAAAGATGATCTAAAGAGAGTGGCCACTTCTTTGTGTCAGTTGAGTGTGTGTATTCCCAACTGGACGAGAAGATAGAATTATGTGTCCTGTAATGAAAAGAAATATCCTCCCTTATAATGGGATAAAGTGCTTGGATGCGGATAAATTTCGATTCGTGGATTTACATTAATTCTATAAAGGAACATAGATGCCTAAATAAGGTATATTATAGTATAGTTTTAGAATAGGAATAGATATTAGTGAAGTGCATTTAACATTGTTTCTATTAGTAGGAATAGTATAGATGTTGGGTGAATCTTCTATCCTATGTCAGAGTGGGTTTTTTCGGAAGCCTTTTCATTTCGGCTGGAGGAAAAGACACTCACATAGGGGAGAAGAGGAAGCAGACACAGATCTCACTAATAAAATGTATCTCAACCAGGTTTCCATACCAGTGCGAGACGTATCAAATAAGAGAATACAGATGGCTGTGGTCCAGATCACTCAGTGTTGATAACCCACAAGAAAGCCCTTTGAAGTAATAAAGCACGACACTTGTGCAGGAAAAAAGAAAGAATAGAAGTCTCACCGGAAGAATTAAGGACGACAGAGAAAGAATAATAAAGATCAGATGAGCTAATGGAAAAGCTCAAATGACTCAATCTCATAGAGTAGCAAAGTGCGTACCAAGAGCATATATCAATTACAAAATATCGAGTGTAGAACTTTTACAGAACACTAATAGAACATTTTAGAATCTCGATGTGTTGTTCCAGAATGGATTAAAGAACGCTATACGAAAACACCGAACATTCCTTTTAAGCGGACAGCAAATAGTGAGCGAGTTAAGTACATTGATACTGTGGTGAACATTTTCATTACAAAGAACGGATTTATCTACAGACGCAAGCAGACGGAGCCGTCAGGGTGAGATCGTTCTGTGGTGTCTATATATCGTCCTGTACTTTAGCCGAGAGAAGAGACGAGAGAAAGACACGAAGACTATCTATCTACATCTTATCTAGCAGCCACACCAGAAGAACACTAGCAATTACACAGACAATACCCATCCATACACAAGACATAGTTTTATAAATAAATCTTTTATTTAATGTTAAAAAGAACTGTTGTCGGAGTATGTGTTGAGGGAAAACTAGAGAGAGAGTGAAAGAAAGGGATATATGGATGATAAGACAGAAGAGAGGAGTGTAGACAAAAAGTCAGTAACAAATCCCAACAGATAATCAGGTTAAAGATGTGCATGTTGATTCCAATCTCCTCTCGAGGAAATAACAGCACAATTAGGCCTAATGTTTTGTGCTCAATTACACTTTCTACTGGCATGTTATCGATGTGAAGTTGAAGTGATGTGTGTGGGTTTAGAGTTTGAAGTTGTTGTCTGGTTGTTAATAACATTGATTTTGTTTTAGTGATGTTAATTTTCATACGATTTGCATAGCTCCACCTAACTACATTATTTAATTCTTGTTGCAAAGACGACTCCAGCAAAATACAGTTTTCAGCGGTTGAATACACTGTACAGTCGTCTGCAAATAGATCGCAGGACGACGAAAGATGCAAAGGTAGATCGTTAATATATATGGCAAATAATAGAGGGCCAAAGAATAGAGCCTTGCGGTATTCCAATATTGAAGGTGAAGGGCAGCAGGTTAAAATGAGGAAGGTCTTGGATGGGTCAAGCGGAAGACATTCTTCAACAGGTGTGTTCACTGGAGGACTTAGAACCTGGCGAGGAGTGGGTACAAGTGCCAACAGATTTCTGTACGTCCTTTTCAGTTTGCATCCAACTAGACAGAAAATTCAGACAAGAAAATCTGGTTGCTGTGGAGGCGGAAGTACAAGCATTGATTTTCGAGAAGAACTCGTTAGACGGTGATGCTGTCACTTACACGGATGGGCCGGTTGTCCGACATGTGAGAAGCTCATGGGCCTTTACGGCGCGGACCAGAGGGAGAATTGTTAAGGAGGACTCTGGTGCTTTTGTTGAGACCACAAGTAGCCTGACTATGGAAGTCATGGCAGTAAGTAAAGCAATACCATGGCTCGAGACACAGACATTCAATAGGGTATTTGTCCTTAGCGACTCAATGAGCATGCTCAAGAGGATAGAGACGGGGTGGATCGGAAGAGGGTGGTTGCTGTCTCTGGAGCGGTCTCGGCTGGCAAAGATTAGTTTCATCTTCGTGCCAGGGCATGCGGGAGTACACGAAAATGAGCGGGCTGACAAGCTCGCAGGTAAGGCTACTGTGGAGGGCGGACGCGCCATGGACCAGGCTGACATTCTGAATGCTCTACGAGAAGTAAGACTTTTGCGAGAACCAATTAAAAGAGGGTTGGTCAAACAAGAACACTACAGGAAGCCAAAGAAGATTGATAAACCAGACAGAACTGGTGTCGTTAGCCGCTACACGCTGCGGGATTTGCTGAGGAGGGGATCCGAGCACTTTTGGACTGAATGGTTCGATGTGCAATGAGGATGATCTGTCTACTAACTACCTAACTAACTAACTAGCTTTGTAATTGCGCAAATTTATTAAGCTCCGCCTAGTGTGGCTTCAGTGCTATTACAACATTCACTGTGTTCCATTCCAGCAGATCTAACATTCACTGTGTTCCATTCCAGCAGATCTAACATTCACTGCTGGTTGAATTTTCTGTTATGAGCTGATGTGAAATAACAAGCTTTAAATTTCTACTGACAATCACGTTCCACAATATACTGCCTTAAGTGAGCTTGAAATAATGTTATTTTTGAGGGATGAATTTAATAGTAAATTTTGAGGCCAGCATTGCCAAATAAATAAAAGCTATAGTTACTATTCATCCGGCTTATACCGAGGCAGCGGGTTCATCCCCTACACAGATCAGTTGGACTAAAATGTTAACTTATCGTTCTTGACTTGGGGACGTAAAGTACCACTGAAGTCGGAGTAGGTTCGCCTGACAGCGATGGAAACTGTTAATCAATCAATCAATCAATCATGTGCCATGCCGGAAAGCGTGGGCGGTCATGACTCGCCATTTCACTCGATCACCAGTGTCGTGGATCAGCTCAGTGTTCCTGTCTCGTCCATGCCATGTGGCCAAGCCATCCAGGTATTTTCCTCTCGGTCTTCCTCTTGGTCTGTTCCCCTCGATCTTGCCAGTTGTCACTAAGTTCTCCAACCCATTTCTTCTCATAACATGTCCAAAAAAATTTTGACTGTCTACGTCTAATTTCTCTAATCAGTCTACGATGTTCATTTGTCTCCTGTAGTAGAGAAAGTTAATCCACATGTAAACCCCAGTCCAGTGCACTAAGAGTAATAGCACGCGTGTGCACCACGCTTGAGTTTAAAGCGAGCGAACGCAAAAAGGAACAAACAAACGAAAACTGACAAAACGCGACATAATCCAACCATGATATACAGCAGGAAGTGGGTGCATTGTCAACATTGTATCAACGGTCAGGTGGCTTGGTCTTGTAAACAGGCTGCTCAGAAACAGCACGCCTTCAAACAGCACTGTTATTGGATTTCACTGAACACATGAAGGATTCTTGACAGCCTTACATCCATGCCATGAACAGAGGTCAGCAGGTGACGCCTACTGCTAGAAAACGGGTGCTGTATAGAAATGTCATCGCTCAGGATATTTGTCACAGCACATGATAATGATTATCATCATCATCATCATCATCATCATCTCATCTTGTTCCTCTTGTACCTTGCGGTGTCGATGTGAAGCATAAACAGCGGGAGAGTGCCCGTTTATGGGCTTCGTATATCGACATTCCCATGGACATGAGAGAAAGAAGAAGAAGCAGAAGATGATGATGATGATGATGATGATGATGATGATGATGATGATGATGATGATGATGATGATGATGATGATGATGATGATGATGATGATGATGATGATGATGATGATGATGATGATGATGATGATGATGATGATGATGATGATGATGATGAAGAAAATGATGAGGTGGCTGAGGAGCAGAAGAAATAGGAATAGTGTGGAAAAATATATTAGTAATAAACATAATAATAATAATAATAATAATAATAATAATAATAATAATAATAAGACGAAGACGAAGAATAGGACAAAGAAGTAAAGGAAAACGAAGAGAATGGCGAAGACGAAGACGATGAAGAAGATGAAGAAGAAGATGAAGACGAAGAAGAAGACGAAGAAGAAGGCAGAGAAGAAGACAAAGACGAAGACCAAGAAGAAGAAGAAGAAGAAGAAGAAGAAGAAGAAGAAGAAGAAGAAGAAGAAGAAGAAGAAGAAGAAGAAGAAGAAGAAGAAGAAGAAGAAGCAGAAGAAGATGAGGAAGGGAAGGAGAAGATCAAGACCAAGATCAAGACGACTTATACTGGGATCTTGGTTATCTGTACAATACGTGTTCTTGGTCAAATAGTGCTACCAAATGTGTGTACGTTACAATACTCTCAATAAAATTAAGGCCCACTGTATGACACAATCTACTGTGCACACTACGATACTATCTATGGTGCACACTGCGACACAATCTATTGTGCGTACTGTGACACAATCTATGGTGCGCACTACAACACAATCTATGGTGTACGCTACGACACAATCTATGGTGTACATAACGACACAATATGTAGTGCATATTACGACACAATCTATGGTGTACATTACGACATAATCTATAGTGCAAACTACGACACAATCTATGGTGCACACAACTGCATAATCTGCTATGACACAATCTATGGTGTGCACTACAACACAATCTATTGTGCACACTACGACATAATCTATGATGCATACTATGACACAATCTATTGTGCACACTTCGACACAATCTATGGTGCACACTACGACATAATCTATGGTGCATACTATGACACAATCTATGGTGTACACTGCGACACAATCTATGGTGCACACGCACACTACGACACAATCTATGGTGTACACTACGACAGAATCCAAGGTGCACATTACGACGCAATCTTTAGTACACATTCATACGGAGTCCATTCTCTGCGCAGCATAGCTGCACCGCGGAGATAGAGCGAAATGTATGGGATAAAATGACGTGCAATGAAATATTCGGTCTCGTTGCTCTTAACCCAATATAGTGTTGCCAATTTGTCCCAGGACTAAACTCTTCATCTATTCCTTCATCCACAGATCCTGGAGGACTGGAAATATGTTGCCCGGGTTCTGGATCGACTGTGTTTGTTCATCTTCCTGTTCGTGACGCTGTGTGGCACTGCCAGCATCTTACTGAACGCCCCTCACATCCTGGAGTTTGTGGATCAAGACAAGATCATCCAGGAGTACATCAAAGAGGCCGAACTGCGAGCTAAGGAGGCGGCTGGTGAATAGGTTGTCGCTGTATGTGTGTGTTTGCACGAGAATGTAAGTGATTTGTTTGAGTTTACACTTCAGTTTAGAGGGCTGTCAGTTTTGGTAAATTGACAAATACGTGTATGACTTAAATACAATGTTTTCCCGTAGTGAATTGGAACACTGAAGACACAAACAAGAGATTGCACGATTTATTGCATGGCATATTTCGCTGCATCTCGCCAGGTACTGCAGAATTCACGCAACATAAACTAAAACAAAATACATAAAAAGGGTCAAACCTTCAACCTGAAATATACAACACACATATTCACACTTTAATTTGATCAGCGAAATATGCCAGGCAATAAATCGTGCAATCTACTGTTCGTTTCTTCAGTGTTCAAATTAATGAATAACGAAGCATTATACATGTTTAGAAAATGAATCGACATGTGTTTATTGGTGTTCAAGAGAGAAATAAATAAACAACATTACAGACAATAGACAGATATTTACTGGTATTCAAGAGAGAAATAAACAACATTACAGACAATAGACAGATATTTACTGGTATTCAAGAGAGAAATAAACAACATTACAGACAATAGACAGATATTTACTGGTATTCAAGAGAGAAAGAAACAACATTATAGACAATAGACAAAAATTGAGTTATCATAGAATTCTCTGTTTTCTGTTGTCTGTTGTTTGTCCATCAAGAATGATGATGACCATTCATTTCATCCAGTGGGGTTGAAGGTATGGAGCCGTGAGTTCTAAGATGGCTGATAAGGCCTATTTTGGCTCGAAATGTTCTTTGACAATGTGGGCAAAGAATGCTTGACGTCTCTGGAGGAGGATTTCCTGCAGTGGTTTTTCTATCCTGCCTTTTCTTCACAGCTCTTGCAGTCCTGGTTGCCTCACATATGACTGCACCCATGCGTAATGATGCACGCCACGAATTTCGGTCTCTGGCTGCAGCCTCCCAGGTGTCATGATGAATTCCAAAAGCATTCAGTGAAGTTTTCAGAGTGTCTTTAAAGCGTTTCCTCTGGCCACCTTGGGAGCGTTTACCACAACGCAGTTCGCTGTAAAAAAATTCGTTTAGGGAGCCTGTGATCTGGCATGCGAGTCAGGTGACCAGCCCAACGAATCTGATTCTTCATCAGTATAGTGTGGATACTGGGCATGGATGCTCTTTCTAGGACTTCAGTGTCTGGAATCTTGTCTTGCCATTTAATCTTCAGTAGCTTCCTTAGGCAGACTGTGTGGAAGTGGTTTAATTTCCTAGCGTGTCGCTGATAAACAGTCCAGGTTTCACAAGCATATAGCACTGTGGATAATACAACTGCTTTGTAGACTTTTAGCTTTGTTTGCAGGCTTATTCCAGTTCTGTCCCATACATTCTTGTACAGTCTGCCAAAGGCCGCACTGGCCTTGGAGATTCTTGCATTCACTTCGTCATCAATTGTGGCAGCTTGTGACACAGTGCTGCCAAGATAGGTGAATTTGTCCAAGACACTTAGTCTATGATCATTCACTTTGATATTCGGCACAGTGTGATTATTCCCTGGAGCTGGCTGTTACATAACTATAGTCTTCTCCAAGTTGATATTGAGCCCAATGTTGGCACAGGCATGTGAGAAAGCTGAAACATTATGTTGCATGTCCGCCTCTGAGTTGGCGTATAGAACGCAATCATCAGCAAACAGAAGCTCTCTGACGGTGTCGCTGTTAATTTTGGTTTTAGCTTTCAGCCTTCTGAGATTGAATAACTTTCCATCCATACGATAGTTGATGTCTATTCCAATGTCGTCGTTCTCGAAGGCATTCATCAACATGGCTGAAAACATGAGGCTGAACAGTGTTGGTGCCAGGACACATCCTTGCTTCACTCCATTGGTGACAGGAAAGGGTTCAGACAGTTCACCATTTTCCTGTACTCTTGCCTGCATGCCGTCATGAAATAACCGCACTATTTGGACAAACAATCGTGGACAGCCATATTTTGCCATAATCTTCCACAGTCCTTCTCTGCTGACTGTATCAAAAGCCTTGGTAAGGTCAATGAAAGTGGAGAACATTTCGCAATTCTGTTCCTGACATTTCTCTTGCAGCTGCCTTGCAGCGAAAATCACGTCAACAGTTCCACGTTCTTTTCTGAAGCCACATTGACTCTCAGGAAGAAGACCTTGATCGAGATGGGCTGTGAGGCGATTGAGAAGAATTCTGGCGAGTATCTTCCCTGCAATTGAAAGCAAGGAGATGCCTCGGTGGTTGTCACAGGATTGGCGGTTTCCTTTACGTTTGTAAAGGTGGACTATTGACGCGTCCTTGAAATCTTGTGGCATGGTCTCGTTCACCCATATGTTTGTAAAGACTTGGTGAAGTTGCTCTGTTAGGACCGGCCCACCTGCCTTGTATATCTCTGCTGGGATGGAGTCAGGACCAGGTGCCTTGCCGCTGGAGAGTTGCTGGATGGCTTTGTTTACTTCCACTATGGTTGGCAGGTCATCAAGTGTCTCATTGGTGGGAACTTGAGGAAGGCAGTTTATGGTTTCATCATAGAAGAAGGAAGTTGCATTTAAGATTTTGCTGAAATGCTCTGCCCAGCGTTGAAGGATTTCTTTCTTATCGGTGACCAATGTTCTCCCATCTGCACTGAGGAGGGTTACTATGTCTGGTGATGTAGGACCATAGACCGCTTTCAGTGAGTCGTAGAAGTTTGTCATATCATGCCTGTCAGCAAAGCCCTGAATTTCATCAGCTTTGCTGCTCAGCCAGGAGTCCCGCATGTGCCGAAGTTTCTGCTGCACTACTCTCTGAATGTTCTTGAAAGCATCTTTTTTTATGTTGACTTTGGGTCATTCAAATGTGCCTTGAGGAGAAGATGTTTCTCGGCCAGCAATTGGCTGATGTCTTCGGAATTTTCATCAAACCAGTCTTTATGCTTTCGGGGGGCTGAACCCAGGATGTCCATAGCAGTGTTGTAAATTATGTCCTTTAGGGCTCTCCATTCTGTTTCTGTATCCTGTTTAGCTGCAGCATTGGGCTTGGGGCGGTCTTCCAGCATATTTTCAAACGACTGCTGCATTTTCTTGCTGTTTAGGCGGGTGACGTTTAGCTTTTTTTGCATTTTCGCCCCTTGAGGACGCCGTGGTGGCCTGATGTGAATGTTTATTTTCGAGACAATGAGACGATGGTCTGTCCAACATTCGGCACCACACATGGATTTTATCACTCGAACGTCTTGTCTGTCACTCCTCCTGACGATGACATAGTCATTGAGGTGCCAGTGTTTCGAGCGAGGGTGCATCCACGATGTCCTATTTCTCATGGGGAGACGGAAAATTGTGTTCGTAATCAGGAGATCATGTTCGGCACATGTCTGAAGGAGGCAGAGTCCATTGCTGTTACAATTTCCGACTCCATGCTTTCCAATAATGCCACTCCAAGAGGTGGTGTAAAAACAGGTGGTGTTCTGTTGTCTACCGAATGCTCTAATGTGTGTATTTAAAAATAAAAAATAAATAAAAGATATTTGTTTGCCCAATAATCTCAGGATTTATTCTTTATTTCTGATTTACTTGGCAATGTTTGATTCAGCAATTTGCCATTGCTTTTTGAACAGCGAACTCCTCATACGAGAGGGCTTCAAATGAAAACCGTAAAAGTGTGATATAAATTACAATAACCATGCCATTGTCTTTTAAACTGTCAATATTGTTGTTAAGGATGGCAAGCGTGTTAGGCACATGACATCATTAACAACAATATTGATAGGTTACACGACAATTGCAACATACGCCTGTGAGACCTGGATACTTACTAAGCAAGCTGAGTAGCGCATAAATGCTTTTGCATATAAATGTTATAGACGAGTTCTACGAATATCTTGGGTAAAGAAAAGAACAAATGCATCCATACTTCAAGAGCTGAATATTGAAGAAGGTTGGCTATTAAAGACGATAAAACAAATATATTAGAAATATTTTTGTCACTTGAAACATCACGAAAGTTTGGAGAGAACAGTAATGGAAGGGTATCTGCCTGGGAAGAGAGGAAGAGGAAGGTCAAAGAGAAGATGGGTGCAGGTTGTGGCGGATGATCTCCAGATGGGTGTTTCGGACGCGGGACGTCTTGCTTATTATCGAGCGGTTTTCCGGAAGGTTGTAATGGGAGCGAGGTTCTGCAAAGGACATGCTTCTGAATGAATGAATGATCACGACAATGGCATGGTTCTTGTAATTTACATTACAATTTTATGTTTTAATTTAAAGCCCCCTCATAACATGGAAATCAAATAAAAACAGCTGATGTTGAACCCTCCACTTGGTGTCTCGGGAAATTTTAGAAAGCAATTTTTCAATCTCCAAAGCCACAGATGTGGGTTTATGTGTGAATGTATCTTATGTTATACAGACCCACAGAAGTTTGTTGGAGGCCAGCATGACCGAACAGATAAGACCGGTTGCTCTTAATATTTTGGTGTGGTGATGCCGAGGTTATGGGTTCAACCACACCACCGTTCAGCTGGACCGAAATGTTGACTTTTCGTCCTAGACCTGGGGACGTAAGTTACAAGTATCGCAGAAGTTGGTATGGGGTTTGACTGATGACAAGGGACACTGAAAATAGGGAAAACTAACTCACACGGAGAATTTAGCCAAGTGCATCTACAGTAGTAGCACGTGTGTGCACAACGCTTGGGGTCAAAGCCAGCGAACGCAGAAAACAGAAATCTATTTATTGAGCAGTTATTGTGTTGACCCCAGGGTTCCCATAGTCAACTTCACAGTCAACACAGCTGATGTCCAATATATTACGGCGAGACAGAATCATCTGTTCAACTTCTGTCTCATTAAGATATGACGAAAACACCCCGGTGCGGGATAGGCCATGCATTGAGAACGTCTCATAACAGTATAATTAGAACAGCCGTTGTCTGGAATCCCCATGTCACAAGAAAAAGAGGAAAGTACATGGAGAAAAGAAGTAATTTCAGAAATGAATAATTTAGGAAGACCTGAACAGAGATGCATGTTTAGCTAAGGAAAAGACTGATTGGAATGAGTTGGTTGAGGGCTTATGACCGAATCTGGGATACAACACGAAAGAAGAAGTGGAAGGTCACGCAAGTAGATGCTTAATAAATACATCATCTAGTGCTCTGTCTTATGCAGAACTTCACTTTTAAAGCAGTATTTTGACATGTCTCTCTGTCACGTCTGTGTTCCTGTCATGTGTACATTATCTAACATCCTGAGTCCATCTACGTTGTGGTCTTCATCTGCTTCGCCTCCACGAAACACTTGCCTCCATAGTGACCTTTTCTAGACTTTAATAAGCTTTTACATGTCCACAATATTACATTTTTCTAATATTTCCGTTTCTCTTAATAAATAAAATGTGTTCAATACGAAGGTCTTCTTGAATAAATATGTTTGATGTTCTTTCCGTCAAATAAATTGTGTGGACAATTCATTCACAAAGCTACAAATCCCAGTATGTAGTCTAATTCCTCAAGTCAAAAACATTACACGGGTCAGTAGCTTTAAATATCTAGCAGAAACAGTGACTTCCAAGCTCAAAACAATGTATTCCCTCGGTTAATTTAAACACGTAAGCCAGAAACAATACTTTCCACGATCTATTGTCTGGCATATTTCGCTGCATCTCGTCAGGTGATTTCTGCAGAGTTATATATCATATGAAGTGTAGAGATAAATAATACTTTAGCTGAAACAATAAAAACACATAGTTACCAGAATGTGAAGCGTCTGTTATCCTCACGTAAATTTCAAATTTAACACACACTCTTCCTTTGCATAATACCGTCTGGAACCGCTAATTGTTAACTCCTCACTTTAAGTGAGCAGTCGTTTATTGTTCCTATATAGTATACAGTGGGAGATGTCGCACGAAGATGAAAAAAAAAGACCTTCATTTCCAAATAAATTTTCTCAAGAAAGAGCAATTTCGTGAAAAACAGTGTTGGGCAATATGTAGTGGAAATGTGATGACATTTCAGAGGCAATTGAGATATGGCATTTGAGAAGAATAACGCCCCTCTGCCGTACGTCCACCTTGACGAGGTAGAGGGGCTTGAGCGTTCCAGTGACCCCAAGAGCTATGCCGACGGTAGCACAGCTACTGGTAGGGCCACCCATGTCGGACAGGTCAAGGCAGAGGGACCAGACGAAGCGACGTACAAACCTGCTGCCTTGTAGGTAGACTGGGGACAGTCAAAGGCTAGGGAAAGCATCCCGAACAAATGCTTGTCGAAATCGGATGTACTGAGCCACAGGCTTGACAAAGAAGTGCCACGTAACTTTATCATTTCATGATGCCACAGATGAAAATTAATCGTTATGGTGCTAATCCCGTGAAGTCCCATCAGGCGGTGATAGTGCCGGGCCCCCTGCCTCGAGGGGGTCCACCCATGACTACTGGTGGTCACCTTCCCCTGTGCTGTGGAGTCAAGGCACAGAGGAGTAGGTTAAGAGCTATTGACCAAACACCCTGGACACTCAACATACTACAATGGAATGCAGAAGGAGTTTATAACAAGAAAGCCTCCCTAACACAGCGTCTTCATAAAGATAGAATAGATGTGGCATGCATTCAAGAGACACACCTCAACGCCAATCGCACATTTTCAGTCGAGGGATATCAGGCCACACGTTTCGACCGTGAAGGACACAAACGAGGAATTGTAATACTTACACAAAATACAATACCTTGCAGCGAAGTATTTGTGATCTCTGACAACCAAACGGAAATTATAGGTGTTGATATAATGATAAAGGACGTGAAAATAAGAATTTACAATCTGTATAGCCCGGCAGATAAGGATCTTACACTCTCAAACATGGAAATAACTGACACAAATTGCATTGTTGTCGGAGACTTTAATAACCGTTCAGAAAGATGGGGATACCCAGATACTGACAAAAGAGGAGATGAAGTGGAGGACTGGGAAATAGACTCAAATCTCCATCTACTCAACAAAGCGGATGACACACCGAGCTTCTACTCCAGAAGATGGATTACCACTTCTACTCCAGACTTAGCTTTCTGCACAGGAGACATCCTCCACAAAATCGATCGCCATGTGCTTGACCAATTAGCAGGTAGTGACCACAGACCAATCAAGCTTGTAATAAATATGGAGTATGTTCCACAGGAGCAAAAGCCTTTGCCCCGTTGGAATTACAAACGAGCAGATTGGGACAGATTTGCCATACTAACAGACAAATATTGTGAAAACATAAATACACGATATGGCAACATGAAGCAAATGGTGGAAAGTCTAAACAGAGCAATAATACAGGCGGCCACTGAGTCTATTCCAAGAGGAGCGAGGAAAAATTACAAACCATACTGGACTGAAGAACTACAAATTTTGGAGGACAAAGTTGAAGATGCTAGGAAGACCGCAGAGAGAGAACAAACAACTGAAGCGAACATCTCTCTCAAAGCCATCTCAGCAAAATATAAAAGAACAGTAAATCAAACAATAAGAGATTGTTGGAGGAAAAAAACAGAAAACCTGAATTTTGACAGGGATGGAAACAAACTATGGAAACTAGTGAAAGCCATGAACAATGAAGGACCTAGAAACAAACAAATAACAATTAAACAAGGAAATGCCTTGCTTACAGGAAAAAAGGCTGCAAATGCACTAATGGAACACTATGCCAGTGCAAACCACATTGATATTACAGCCGAACAGAAGAAAGCAATCAAAGATAAACAGATACATCATAGATATACAGAGACAGCAGCAGAATATATGATGGCAAATCTAACAATGGAAGAAATGGAACAGGCAATGAATACCCTAAAAAAGAAGACATCACCAGGAAAGGATGGAATCACAAATGAAATGCTAATAGGACTAGGCACTAAGGCAAAAAAGAAACTACTAGCAGTCCTAAATTACAGCTGGAAGAGGGGAATAGTCCCACAGGCATGGAAGGAAGCTATACTAATACCAGTCCCAAAGAAAGGAAAAGACCTGGAAGAACCAAATGGCTATCGACCTATCAGTCTTCTTAGCTGTGTAGGAAAATTAATGGAACGCATTATCAATGGCAGGCTAACATGGCATCTGGAAGAAAACCAACTCTTAACACCTCACCAAGCAGGATTCAGAAAGTACAGATCCACTGAAGATCAAATAACCTATATAGCTCAGGAAATAGAGGATGCCTTCCAAGAGAAAAAGCACACACTAGCGGTCTGGATAGATTTAGAAAAAGCATTTGATAAAGTATGGAAGGAAGGACTGAAAGTAAAACTGCAAAAAATGCATGTTTGTGGGAAAATGTACAAATGGATCAGCCACTACCTTGAGAACAGAACTGCCAGGACAAAAGTACAAGGACAAACCAGCAAAATGATGCTGTTGGAGCAAGGTGTCCCCCAAGGAGGAGTTCTTTCACCAACATTATTCCTAGCATATATAAACGACATTACGGAAAATTTTTCAGCCAGAGTACACACATCATCCTTTGCAGATGACCTAGCCATATGGACATCTGAAGAATATATTAGTACAGCTAACAGCAGAATACAGCAAGCTCTATTAGCGCTAGAGGACTGGTCAAAATCATGGCTAGTGAAGATAAGTGAGGAGAAAACAACATGCACAGTGTTCTCCCTCTCAACTAAAACTCAGCAACCTAAGCTGGTATTGAATGGAAAAATATTGCGCCATGAAGAAAATCCAAACTATCTAGGAGTCACCTTTGATCGTCGCCTGACATGGAAGACACAGGTTGAGAAAAATCGAACAAGAGCAAGGCAAAGAATGGCAATCATGAAAAAGCTTGCTGGTACAACGTGGGGAGCAGATGAGAAAGTTCTCAAGAAGTTATATACTGGACGGGTGAGGCCAGTACTGGAATATGGCATTGCAGCTTGGGCAACAGCAGCTAAGTCAAACTTTAACAAAATAAGTAGAGTCCAAAATCAAGGAATGCGAATCATAACTGGAAGCCTGAAGACAACGCCTATTACTGAATTAGAAAAGATAACTTGTTTACAACCAATGCAGGATAGAAGAGATAGCAGAGCCCAGCAACAAGCTGAAAAATTTAGAAGATTGACAGACCACCCTATGTATAAAAGGTTTAGTGGTTTTGGAAAGGGAAGACTGAAGCGTAGCAACTTTGTAGAAACTGCAAAACGAAAAATTAGGGAAGATCCCATACTTAACATAACAACAGTCAAACCCATTTACAATGCAGACAAGTTCCCAGCTTGGAGACAGCAGCAACTGCCTGAGATGATAGAAAACATTCCTGGTATTGAGAAAAATAACACTCAGCATGAAACCGAAAGAAGAGAAATAACCCTAAACTACATAAAAGAACATTACCCAAGCAGCAATTGGACCCATGCATATACAGATGGATCAGCCAAAAATTCAGTAGAGAATGGAGGAGGAGGAATTCTCCTAAATTTAAAAAATGGAGTGAAAAAAACACATTCAGTGGCAACTGGAAAGTTTTCAAGTAACTTCAAAGCGGAGGTAGAGGCTCTGAAAACTGCAGCAGAAATGCTCTTGATGGAGGAAAATAAAGAGACACAAATAGCTATCTTTACAGATGCAAAGTCAGCTGTCTCAATACTGAAGAGCAAACACAGCACAGAACTAGCTGACCTAAGAGCAGCACTCCATGGTCTATGCCAGAAATCCAAAAAAGTTGTAATACAGTGGATCCCATCACATTGCAGTATACCTGGAAATGAAGAGGCTGACAGACTGGCAAAAGAGGGCGGACGACTACCACAGCCTGACATAGACATAACCTATAATGAGGCAAAGAGGTTGATTAAAAGCACTTATAGAACCAAATGGGAATCAGAGCATCCAGGCCACCAGAAGGATGATGCATATTACAAACTCGACCGAAGAGAACAAGTAGCAATCTTCAGACTCCGCACAGGACATAACAGGCTGAAATACCACTTGTTCAACAAACTAAAGATAGGAGATACAGATGAATGTAATTGTGGAACTGGTAAAATGACAGCTAAACATTTGCTGCAAGAGTGCCCAATATATGCAGAACAGAGAAAGATATTTTGGCCCACACCTGCTTCATTCGAGGACAAGCTTTATGGAGATATCAACAAGCTCAAGTCGACTGCAGCTTACTTTAACTGTATTCAGGTTGACATTTAAATGTACATGAAGAAGTATTTAGACTGCCACACTTCATACCACAGGCATGTCGGTTACACAAGCCTCCCAGAGGCATGAAATGGAATATTGCTTGGATAGCAAATCCATTACGTGGAAAGTCCGAATCAAAAGCTCACTGTGTGGGCTTCATAAAAGGTGGAAAAAGCGTCCTAGTGGCACAAAATGGAATATTGCTTGGATAGCAAATCCATTACGTGGAAAGTCCGAATCGAAAGCTCACTGTGTGGATGTCATCTGCAAACTGCATTCTTCTGGCTTCTGGAAGAACAGCCTATGGTGAACGGAAGGCCCATTATACGGAAGTGAGGCTAAGCAGCCATGTGCAGGACGGGACGATTCCTTGGGTGAGCCCAGTACCAGAGCGCTGTGTGATGGCTCTGCAATTATGGAAGCCTCCTTGGATGGCGGGGAATGCCCATGGTCTGCCCCTGCCTTCCCTTGAGGGCCGACCAGGATGCCTTTGGCTGTTCTATATGGGCCAGCTGGTATGGGAGATAACACCACAACAGTGAGAGTCTAACGTCCTAAGAAACCCCCCGGGAAGGTTAACCCGGTCAACAAATGCCCGCAGAAGTCGGATTTGTCGACCTAACGGCGCAAGAACGCAGCTCTGCTGTAAACAGGCACAACGCAATCACGTCCGGAAAAAAAAAACTCTGGATGAACGAAGAAGAAGAAGAAGAAGAATAACGGATGTATTTGTCAAAGATCCCCACAAGAGCTTAGAGAGTTAAGACGGAGCTATACAGAGAACACCAGACAGGAGAGACACAGGCACTATATTTAGCTTGACAACAGGACACACTCGTGTCAACTAATAGGTTATTGAGTACTGATGAGCGAGGGTTTCCCAAGAGTATAGGGAACTCGCTTCTCGACAAGTAACTGGAGAATACCAGTTACTTGAGTTAACTAACCAAGCGTGCTGGGACTCAACGCACGCAAACTCGCCAGCGCACGCAGGACTGAATGTCCGTGGTTCAACACGCAACTACCAGCGTGCGGCAGACTGGGACAAGGGACTGATAGAGAGCAGACGTGTTCGCTAGGAACCTTATATAGTTTATCAGCAATAGTGTTGGCTAGGTTTTAGATTCCAATTAGTTAATAGTATCATTGTGTTCACCTCTTACATACATCTGTGAAACATACCATGTTGTTAATTATCCATGATGTATTCCGCTCGCAGAGCTTGTGTGTAAATAGCTCTAAATAAAAATGTATCCTTTTGTAAACCACACGAGTTATTGATTCGTGTCGTGCAAAAGTAGGGAGTCCTGAAATTACCTGTCGCAAGTAGGTTGTTGACAGTATTTGCAAAGTTAATAGGGAACTGCACCGATAATATAGTGAGCACAGTAGGGCGCCTTGGCATGTCGTCTGCTAAGTGAGGGAAATTGGCCACATGTTCCGCCGTGTTTTCAGGCCTACAAAATGTGAACGTGTCATCACATCACAAATGCATAAAAAGAAGCTGCTTTATGACATATTTAATAATTTAATTAATTTACTAACATAAAAAAAGTCGAGAATATCGTGGACATTGGACTACTGGTGGTTACGAAGAAGAATGGTGAGATTACTATGGACAGAAAAAAAACAAAAAAAACTTTGAGAATGTCGTGGACAGAGGAGGATGTTGAGACTATCATAGACGCAGAAGAATGTTGAGAATGTAATGGACAGAGAAGAATGTTGAGAATGTCGTAGACAGAGACATCTGTTGAGAATATCATGGACAGAGATCGTTGACAGAGAAAAGTATTGAGAATGTCGTAGACAGAGACATTTGTTGAGAATATCATGGACAGAGGTCGTTGACGGAGACAAGTATTGAGAATGTCGTAGACAGAGACATTTGTTGAGAATATCATGGACAGAGATCGTTGACAGAGAAAAGTATTGAGAATGTCGTAGACAGAGACATCTGTTGAGAATATCATGGATAGACGTCATGGACAAAGACGAAAGTTGAGAACAGCGTCGGCAGAGACCCCCCCCCCCCCCCCCCCCCCCACACACACACACAAAATTAAGGATGTATGAATTACAAGAACATTCATGAAAACCATAGGAAAAGACAAATGATATTTAAGGTTCATATCGGAAAAAAAAAAGCGGTGGAATAGAGAAATTAGCTTTATGTGGGGAAAATATTTGGCATACGATGCGGAGGAAGACAGAAAACGATTTATGTGAAAAGCTTCAACATACGGTTAACAAATATTAATATAAGCAACACAAACTTCATCAAAATATCACATGATGCAGGTCAGCATGGCCGAATAGATAAGAACGCCTGTTCTTAAACATCCGGTATGCTGATGCTGAGGTCAGGGGTTCAACCCCTACACCGGACAGTTGGACTAAAATGTTGACCTGTCGTCATTGACTTGGGGACGTAAAATAAAAGTACCTCTGAAGTCGGAGAGGATTCGCCTGATGGCGAGGGACACTGTTAATGGGAGAAAATAATCCACACGCAAGATTCAGTCCAGCACAGCGAGAAGTAGTGTATCTGGACTACGCTTGAGTTCAAAGCAAGCAACGGCAACAATCACATGACGAAGTCCATGCATCATTAGCATCATGTGCCACGCTGAGTAACGTTGGGTGGTAATGGTATCATGTGCCACGCTGAGTAACGTTGGGTGGTAATGGTATCATGTGCCACGCTGAGTAACGTTGGGTGGTAATGGTATCATGTGCCACGCTGAGTAACGTTGGGTGGTAATGGTATCATGTGCCACGCTGAGTAACGTTGGGTGGTAATGGTATCATGTGCCACGCTGAGTAACGTTGGGTGGTAATGGTATCATGTGCCACGCTGAGTAACGTTGGGTGGTAATGGTATCATGTGCCACGCTGAGTAACGTTGGGTGGTAATGGTTCCCCATCTCACATGGTCATCGGAGAATTTGGATCAGGTCTGCGTTGTTGCTCCGAGCACCGACCATCCTAGATTTTATCTCGTTGCTTTCCCTGTGCTATTTTTCCCATGGCAGTGGTGATGAAAATCTCCGGTTTATCTTGGCTGTCTACGTCCAATATTTCAGATCAATTTACTGTTTTCATTTGCTTCTTGTGGGGCTTTCTCACTGAATTTTCTGTCCGTCTATGGTACTCTTTGCAATTTCCTAAGAAACCACATTTCCACAGTGAACTGAAGAATCAAGATGTCCAATGTTCACTCCACACCAAAAACCCAAGAAGAAGAAGACGACTCAGGAAACTGAACCGCAATGGCAACACTCTTGAGTCTTGTTTGGTCGCTTCCATTAGAAGGTACAATAGTGCGACTCCTTTCATTGAGCCGAGAGCTTGATGAGATGTTCCATTCTACTAGTGCTTCGGAAGACTTAGTTGTTATATATAACTATGTTGCCCATCACCGCAGACAACATTATCTTCAGCTCATTGTCACAATCAGATATGCCGGTTGAAAGACGGGATACAGAATATAGTTATATGAATAATAGTATAGAAGTAAACACAGACCAAATAATAGACAGAGTATGGTAATTGTTGTCACAAAACTAAGAACTTATTGTAGTATGGTATTCACGAAATACAAGCGTATATTTCGTCTGTCAGCCCACAGTTCACGGGAATCACAACTTTTGTAAAAGTAGGTGGCTTTTTTTTTTAAAATTGCATATCCCTTACAGGACGTTGCAATCGACACCAGTATTTTTAGCTGTTGTTGATGTTCTTGGCAAGATTACGCTCAGTAGTTTGCCATTGCTTTCTGAGTGACCGGCTCACATACCCCGTAAGCAACCAACGCGACGCGATCCGCTGTCGAATCTTTCGCAGCTGAGTTCCTCACGTGAATATATTATACGGGATTACGGAGAAAGTTGTTAAATCCTTCGCCAGGGAGACGGTGGTCTCTTAGGTTCAAACAAAAGCAGAGAATCTGAATTTAAAAGTTTATAATTGTAGAAATAGTTCAGATAATCAAAAGATTAGTCAGTGAACATCAGTGTAGTATTTAGGAATAAGCACAATTATGTTTAATAAATAATAGCAAATAAATAATAAACAGTTTATCAGTCAAATTTCACTGTTCATTGTCTGTTAGAGAGTATAGTGTTTACATTCCACATTTAGTTGGCAGACAGTTTTAAGCAGTATAAAAATGTGTGTTGATAAGCCTTGTTGGGCATCCGTTAAGCAACTTAGTCAAAGGGGGAATAGGGCGTTTTTTTTTGTTTTGCTCACTCGCTTTGAATTCAAGCGTAGTCCATACACAGTACTTCTAGTAGTGCTGGACTGAATTTTTCTTGTGGATTAGCTTTCCCTATTAACAGTGTGCCGGTCTCCCTGGCCCAGGCGTTAACGTCTTTCGCCGTAATCCCGTATATTCTTGTTAGTAACGTAACCTACGCGAGAATCGGTAGCGGTTCTCACCGGGTTGGTAACTTACAGGGTATGTGAGCCGGTCGCTCAGAAAGCAATGGCAAACTACTGAGCGTAATCTTGCCTAGTACATCAACAACAGCTGAAAATGCTGATGTTGATTGCAGCGTCCTGTAAGGGATGTGTAACCCCAAAAAAAAGTCCCTCGCCATCAGGCGAACCCACTCCGACTTCATAGGTACTTTTAATTTACGTCCCGAAGTCAAGGTTGAACCCCTTACCTCGGCATCAGCACACCGCATGTTTAAGAACACGCGTTCTTATCCATTCGGCTGTTCTGACCTAAATGACGTGTTTATTTGTATTACATTTGTCTGTGTGGATTTCGATTTCGAGTTGTTATATAACAGCCAGAATAGCATAGTTATCTTTAATAGTTAAATGACACTGTCGATTATTAATTAGAGCGTAGAGTGTTTACATTCCGAGTTTAGTTGACCGGTAGCCACCTTTGAGCAGTATAAAGATTTGTGTGGGTAAACCTGAGTTGACATCAATTAGTCAGGTTGATCAACGGCGAATCAGAACGTGTGAATGTGTATTACAAATGACTGTGTTGATTGCAGATACGATATCAAGTAAGTTGTAATATTACTTGTATACAGCATTTTTATTGAATGCTTGTGAGAACGATGTGTGAAGGACAGGGTGAGAAAGGATCGCTATCAAATATGTACTTGTCAATGTGGCGAAGCTGTGGTGGGTCGGTAAGATTTGGTTGGCAAAATGACCTTCAGTCATTAACTCGAAATCAGAGTTATAAAGTTGCAGGGCTCTGGATGCGTCAAAGCAGTGGCCGAGCATAGGGAATTGCGGTGAATATCGTGATTTTATTTTGCGGTTTGCACTAGTGTCCTGTCGTCTCTACAACAATACAATTTATGTACGTACCTGTGAGTAGAATATTACATCAAGCCAGGGGTTTTAAATAAATTAATTTAACATAAATTATTGAGAGCCACGTCCAGTAATAACCCTGAGACCCTCAAGATAAATAATTGGGTAGCTGTGTCTGTACAGTAATTTGAGACCTGCATAAGTAATTCTACTGTTATCAAAGCTAAAATTCTGCTAAAATCAAAGGCGCTATCTCGTAACACCAAAATCACAATATACAAAACACTGATCAGACCAGTTGTGCTGTATGGCTCTGAAACCTGGAGTACAACGAAAGGAGGCGAAGCCTTGTTACAAACCTTTGAGAACAAAGTTTTAAGACGCATCTTTGGACCCATTAGGGATACACAAAGTGGAGAGTGGAAAAGAAGAAGTAACAAAGACATTTATGATCTGTTTAAGTCCCCGCTAATCACTGGTATCATGAAGGCTAATAGACTACAATGGCTGGGGCATATAGAAAGAATGGAAGATAATAGGGAAACAAAACTCGCTTACACTCAGGAAATAAATGACCGTAGACCCCGAGGTAGACCAAGAAGACGGTGGAGAGATAATACATGTACAGATCTTCAAGCACTTGGAATCAACGACTGGCAAGAGAAGGTCCACCAGAGAGACGAATGGAGACGGATTGTATTTGCAGCAAAGAACCTCAATGGCTCAGAAAGCTGAAGAAGAAGAAGAAGAAGAAGAAGAAGAAGAAGAAGAAGAAGAAGAAGAAGAAGAAGAAGAAGAAGAAGAAGAAGAAGAAGAAGAAGAAGAAGAAGAAGAAGAAGAAGAAGAAGAAGAAGAAGAAGAAGAAGAAGAAGAAGAAGAAGAAGAAGAAGAAGAAGAAGAAGAAGAAGAAGAAGAAGAAGAAGAAGAAGAAGAAGAAGAAGAAGAAGAAGAAGAAGACGACGACGAAGAAGAAGAAGAAGAAGAAGAAGAAGAAGAAGAAGAAGAAGAAGAAGAAGAAGAAGAAGAAGAAGAAGAAGAAGAAGAAGAAGAAGAAGAAGAAGAAGAAGAAGAAGAAGAAGAAGAAGAAGAAGAAGAAGAAGAAGAAGAAGAAGAAGAAGAAGAAGAAGAAGAAGAAGAAGAAGAAGAAGAAGAAGAAGAAGAAGAAGAAGAAGAAGAAGAAGAAGAAGAAGAAGAAGAAGAAGAAGAAGAAGAAGAAGAAGAAGAAGAAGAAGAAGAAGAAGAAGAAGAAGAAGAAGAAGAAGAAGAAGAAGAAGAAGAAGAAGAAGAAGAAGAAGAAGAAGAAGAAGAAGAAGAAGAAGAAGAAGAAGAAGAAGAAGAAGAAGAAGAAGAAGAAGAAGAAGAAGAAGAAGAAGAAGAAGAAGAAGAAGAAGAAGAAGAAGAAGAAGAAAGAAGAAGAAGAAGAAGAAGAAGAAGAAGAAGAAGAAGAAGAAGAAGAAGAAGAAGAAGAAGAAGAAGAGAAGAAGAAGAAGAAGAAGAAGAAGAAGAAGAAGAAGAAGAAGAAGAAGAAGAAGAAGAAGAAGAAGAAGAAGAAGAAGAAGAAGAAGAAGAAGAAGAAGAAGAAGAAGAAGAAGAAGAAGAAGAAGAAGAAGAAGAAGAAGAAGAAGAAGAAGAAGAAGAAGAAGAAGAAGAAGAAGAAGAAGAAGAAGAAGAAGAAGAAGAAGAAGAAGAAGAAGAAGAAGAAGAAGAAGAAGAAGAAGAAGAAGAAGAAGAAGAAGAAGAAGAAGAAGAAGAAGAAGAAGAAGAAGAAGAAGAAGAAGAAGAAGAAGAAGAAGAAGAAGAAGAAGAAGAAGAAGAAGAAGAAGAAGAAGAAGAAGAAGAAGAAGAAGAAGAAGAAGAAGAAGAAGAAGAAGAAGAAGAAGAAGAAGAAGAAGAAGAAGAAGAAGAAGAAGAAGAAGAAGAAGAAGAAGAAGAAGAAGAAGAAGAAGAAGAAGAAGAAGAAGAAGAAGAAGAAGAAGAAGAAGAAGAAGAAGAAGAAGAAGAAGAAGAAGAAGAAGAAGAAGAAGAAGAAGAAGAAGAAGAAGAAGAAGAAGAAGAAGAAGAAGAAGAAGAAGAAGAAGAAGAAGAAGAAGAAGAAGAAGAAGAAGAAGAAGAAGAAGAAGAAGAAGAAGAAGAAGAAGAAGAAGAAGAAGAAGAAGAAGAAGAAGAAGAAGAAGAAGAAGAAGAAGAAGAAGAAGAAGAAGAAGAAGAAGAAGAAGAAGAAGAAGAAGAAGAAGAAGAAGAAGAAGAAGAAGAAGAAGAAGAAGAAGAAGAAGAAGAAGAAGAAGAAGAAGAAGAAGAAGAAGAAGAAGAAGAAGAAGAAGAAGAAGAAGAAGAAGAAGAAGAAGAAGAAGAAGAAGAAGAAGAAGAAGAAGAAGAAGAAGAAGAAGAAGAAGAAGAGAAGAAGAAGAAGAAGAAGAAGAAGAAGAAGAAGAAGAAGAAGAAGAAGAAGAAGAAGAAGAAGAAGAAGAAGAAGAAGAAGAAGAAGAAGAAGAAGAAGAAGAAGAAGAAGAAGAAGAAGAAGAAGAAGAAGAAGAAGAAGAAGAAGAAGAAGAAGAAGAAGAAGAAGAAGAAGAAGAAGAAGAAGAAGAAGAAGAAGAAGAAGAAGAAGAAGAAGAAGAAGAAGAAGAAGAAGAAGAAGAAGAAGAAGAAGAAGAAGAAGAAGAAGAAGAAGAAGAAGAAGAAGAAGAAGAAGAAGAAGAAGAAGAAGAAGAAGAAGAAGAAGAAGAAGAAGAAGAAGAAGAAGAAGAAGAAGAAGAAGAAGAAGAAGAAGAAGAAGAAGAAGAAGAAGAAGAAGAAGAAGAAGAAGAAGAAGAAGAAGAAGAAGAAGAAGAAGAAGAAGAAGAAGAAGAAGAAGAAGAAGAAGAAGAAGAAGAAGAAGAAGAAGAAGAAGAAGAAGAAGAAGAAGAAGAAGAAGAAGAAGAAGAAGAAGAAGAAGAAGAAGAAGAAGAAGAAGAAGAAGAAGAAGAAGAAGAAGAAGAAGAAGAAGAAGAAGAAGAAGAAGAAGAAGAAGAAGAAGAAGAAGAAGAAGAAGAAGAAGAAGAAGAAGAAGAAGAAGAAGAAGAAGAAGAAGAAGAAGAAGAAGAAGAAGAAGAAGAAGAAGAAGAAGAAGAAGAAGAAGAAGAAGAAGAAGAAGAAGAAGAAGAAGAAGAAGAAGAAGAAGAAGAAGAAGAAGAAGAAGAAGAAGAAGAAGAAGAAGAAGAAGAAGAAGAAGAAGAAGAAGAAGAAGAAGAAGAAGAAGAAGAAGAAGAAGAAGAAGAAGAAGAGAAGAAGAAGAAGAAGAAGAAGAAGAAGAAGAAGAAGAAGAAGAAGAAGAAGAAGAAGAAGAAGAAGAAGAAGAAGAAGAAGAAGAAGAAGAAGAAGAAGAAGAAGAAGAAGAAGAAGAAGAAGAAGAAGAAGAAGAAGAAGAAGAAGAAGAAGAAGAAGAAGAAGAAGAAGAAGAAGAAGAAGAAGAAGAAGAAGAAGAAGAAGAAGAAGAAGAAGAAGAAGAAGAAGAAGAAGAAGAAGAAGAAGAAGAAGAAGAAGAAGAAGAAGAAGAAGAAGAAGAAGAAGAAGAAGAAGAAGAAGAAGAAGAAGAAGAAGAAGAAGAAGAAGAAGAAGAAGAAGAAGAAGAAGAAGAAGAAGAAGAAGAAGAAGAAGAAGAAGAAGAAGAAGAAGAAGAAGAAGAAGAAGAAGAAGAAGAAGAAGAAGAAGAAGAAGAAGAAGAAGAAGAAGAAGAAGAAGAAGAAGAAGAAGAAGAAGAAGAAGAAGAAGAAGAAGAAGAAGAAGAAGAAGAAGAAGAAGAAGAAGAAGAAGAAGAAGAAGAAGAAGAAGAAGAAGAAGAAGAAGAAGAAGAAGAAGAAGAAGAAGAAGAAGAAGAAGAAGAAGAAGAAGAAGAAAGAAGAAGAAGAAGAAGAAGAAGAAGAAGAAGAAGAAGAAGAAGAAGAAGAAGAAGAAGAGAAGAAGAAGAAGAAGAAGAAGAAGAAGAAGAAGAAGAAGAAGAAGAAGAAGAAGAAGAAGAAGAAGAAGAAGAAGAAGAAGAAGAAGAAGAAGAAGAAGAAGAAGAAGAAGAAGAAGAAGAAGAAGAAGAAGAAGAAGAAGAAGAAGAAGAAGAAGAAGAAGAAGAAGAAGAAGAAGAAGAAGAAGAAGAAGAAGAAGAAGAAGAAGAAGAAGAAGAAGAAGAAGAAGAAGAAGAAGAAGAAGAAGAAGAAGAAGAAGAAGAAGAAGAAGAAGAAGAAGAAGAAGAAGAAGAAGAAGAAGAAGAAGAAGAAGAAGAAGAAGAAGAAGAAGAAGAAGAAGAAGAAGAAGAAGAAGAAGAAGAAGAAGAAGAAGAAGAAGAAGAAGAGAAGAAGAAGAAGAAGAAGAAGAAGAAGAAGAAGAAGAAGAAGAAGAAGAAGAAGAAGAAGAAGAAGAAGAAGAAGAAGAAGAAGAAGAAGAAGAAGAAGAAGAAGAAGAAGAAGAAGAAGAAGAAGAAGAAGAAGAAGAAGAAGAAGAAGAAGAAGAAGAAGAAGAAGAAGAAGAAGAAGAAGAAGAAGAAGAAGAAGAGAAGAAGAAGAAGAAGAAGAAGAAGAAGAAGAAGAAGAAGAAGAAGAAGAAGAAGAAGAAGAAGAAGAAGAAGAAGAAGAAGAAGAAGAAGAAGAAGAAGAAGAAGAAGAAGAAGAAGAAGAAGAAGAAGAAGAAGAAGAAGAAGAAGAAGAAGAAGAAGAAGAAGAAGAAGAAGACGAAAGAAGAAGAAGAAGAAGAAGAAGAAGAAGAAGAAGAAGAAGAAGAAGAAGAAGAAGAAGAAGAAGAAGAAGAAGAAGAAGAAGAAGCAGAAGAAGAAGAAGAAGAAGAAGAAGAAGAAGAAGAAGAAGAAGAAGAAGAAGAAGAAGAAGAAGAAGAAGAAGAAGAAGAAGAAGAAGAAGAGAAGAAGAAGAAGAAGAAGAAGAGAAGAAGAAGAAGAAGAAGAAGAAGAAGAAGAAGAAGAAAAGAAGAAGAAGAAGAAGAATGAAGAAGAAGAAGAAGAAGAAGAAGAAGAAGAAGAAGAAGAAGAAGAAGAAGAAGAAGAAGAAGAAGAAGAAGAAGAAGAAGAAGAAGAAGAAGAAGAAGAAGAAGAAGAAGAAGAAGAAGAAGAAGAAGAAGAAGAAGAAGAAGAAGAAGAAGAAGAAGAAGAAGAAGAAGAAGAAGAAGAAGAAGAAGAAGAAGAAGAAGAAGAAGAAGAAGAAGAAGAAGAAGAAGAAGAAGAAGAAGAAGAAGAAGAAGAAGAAGAAGAAGAAGAAGAAGAAGAAGAAGAAGAAGAAGAAGAAGAAGAAGAAGAAGAAGAAGAAGAAGAAGAAGAAGAAGAAGAAGAAGAAGAAGAAGAAGAAGAAGAAGAAGAAGAAGAAGAAGAAGAAGAAGAAGAAGAAGAAGAAGAAGAAGAAGAAGAAGAAGAAGAAGAAGAAGAAGAAGAAGAAGAAGAAGAAGAAGAAGAAGAAGAAGAAGAAGAAGAAGAAGAAGAAGAAGAAGAAGAAGAAGAAGAAGAAGAAGAAGAAGAAGAAGAAGAAGAAGAAGAAGAAGAAGAAGAAGAAGAAGAAGAAGAAGAAGAAGAAGAAGAAGAAGAAGAAGAAGAAGAAGAAGAAGAAGAAGAAGAAGAAGAAGAAGAAGAAGAAGAAGAAGAAGAAGAAGAAGAAGAAGAAGAAGAAGACGAAGAAGAAGAAGAAGAAGACGAAGACGAAGAAGAAGACGACGAAGAAGAAGAAATTTGAAAATATTCGTTCATTCACTAATTTTGGGATCTGTTATTTGTTGGAATTGTAGTTTGTTAGACATATATGTTTGTCTACGTGCTTGTTGGTAGGATGTTGTAGCTGTAGAAATAAGTTATAGGAGTATAGTGATATAACTATAGTGTAGTAGATAGGGCAGAATAATGCAGGACAGTCATCTTGATGCACCAAGTGACTCACAGACCACATTGAAGTCACTCAAGTAGAATCATCGAATCAACTGTAAAACGTGCACTGTAGACACACGCAGGAAAGTCTTATTAAGTGTCTTACTTATAAGTGTTACCTTACTTATTAAGTTTTACCTTACTTATTAAGTGTTACCTTACTTATTAAGTGTTACCTTACTTATCAAGCGTTGCATTCTGTGTCAGTCTGCAATTATCATGCTAGTTTATATACACTGTTGTTGTTTAATATACTCATTATTTGTTTAGCTGAAAAAGTAATTGGTCTGGTCACATCTGTGCCAGTTTCATTCCTGTTAGAAAAAAAATTTATATTGTATAGAAAGAAATGGAAAGCTACTAGCAAACCTTAATGCAGTCAATACTACATATCTCCAAATTGCAAACATTATTTTGTTTACAGTCAACCAGGAACACTATTTTTACATAATATCAGCTCCGTAGCGAAGAAGTTACAGACGTAGTTTGTGATCCCGCATACCCGCGACACAATTGCGGCCGATGTGGCAGCAGACCACCTCGTGTTGGTTTTTTATGAAATGGTATGGTTTCTGATCGTTCAGAAAGCAATGGCAAACTACTGAATGTAAAATTGCCAAAAGATTACAACAGTAAACAAATACTTGTGTTGACTGCTACGTCCTGTAGAAGGTATGCATCTAACTTTTTAATAATATAATGCATTGAAAGCAGATTAATGACATGCTGAAATGACATTGCATGGGACATAAGCGGGTTATTCTTTGAATGTTTGTTAAATTCGTTATTATTTCCCTTTGATGTTGAATATTTTTATGAAATGAAGTTGGCAAAGTACAATGGCCTTGTAACTTAAACGAGCTTCTGCCTGCCTGCCTGCCTGTCTGTCTGTCTGTCGCAAAGAAACATCTTTTAATAGTTGCGCGAAAGCTGCCGCACATTCGCAATAATAAGAAAGCGTCAGTTAGAAGTAAACACAAAAGCTCCATAGACCAAACTTCATGTGTCGCTCAGAATCTCATGGACGGTTCGTCTACAAAAATGGACTTTCCTGGCTATCTTCTTTGACCTCACACAGGCATTTTACAAGGCATAGAAATACGGCCTGCTGCTAAAATTAGCCCAGTAAAAGATTTTACTGCTGAGGTTAGCGTGGTTGAAAGGATAAGAACTCACGTCCATAAACTATACAAAATGTGTGTATTTCCGCTCAAGCGTAATTCATACACACTACTTCTAGTAGCACTGGACTGCATTTTGCGTGTGGATTAGCTTTCCCTATTGCCAGTTTACCAGAAGAGAAGCACGTGTATGGACTACGCTTGAGCTCAAAACGAAATGAAAAAAAAAAAAATTAAAAGTGCTGAATGAAACAATACAGTTGTTGGTACATGGGAGACTCAGTGGCGGTGTGATTATGCCCCCTGTCTAGCGCTCCGAAGGCTGTGGCTTCAATTCCTGGCTATGTCATTCGGATCACGAGTGCAGTTTTCTCGGATAATTTTAGGGGTCCTCGCTGGAGCTACAGAGTTCGTGCTTTGTGCTAAGCTTTCAACAGGCCTCCTGTAATAAAGTCAACCCTCTTGCCTTTAAACAACCTTCGTTTTTGGCACATCAGACTAGGGCGGTGAGGAGACTTACCTAAAACACACAGGTCAGTATCTTCATAGACGATCTTCCAAAGCTCTCCACACTAGTTCTTAATAGGGCACACTGCATGCTTACGATCTTGATATCTGGACACAGTCTGAATATACAGGAGTTACGACAATGAGAATGCAAGAAGTCGTGAATAAAGTCCATGAGTGGGACAGATCCTGGGGCGTTAACATAATACAGTTACTGCACACTTCGGACTCTTCTGAAAACCTTAAAACTAGTCTGTTTGGCTATAGCTCACGCCTACAAGAGGGTGGCTGGTTGGTTGGTTTGTTGGTTGGTTGGTTTGTTGGTTGGTAGAATGGTTGTTTGGATCACTCTTTGATTGGTTAGTTGGTTGGGTGATTGGATAGGTGTTGTATAGTTGGTTGGTTGGTTTGTTTGTTGGTTGGTTGGTAGAATAGTTGTTTGGTTTTTTGTTAGTTGGTTGGCTGATTGTTTAGTTGTTTAGTTCGTTGTTTGGTTGGTTAAGAATGGTTGTTTGGGCACTTGTTGATTTGTTAGTTGGTTTGTTGGTTGGTAGAATGGTTGTTTGAGCACTTGTTGATTTGTTAGTTGGTTGGCTGGTTGATTGGTTGGTAGAATGGTTGTTTTGGGTGATTCGTTGATTTGTTAGTTGGTTGGCTGACTGGCTGGCTGGTAGGTTGGTTAGATTAGTTTTTGTTTCTTAACCGTCTTGAAGACTCCAAATTTGATCTTTCAAGTACGATACATTGGCATTCGGCACTCTTGAGCTCCGAAATATCCCGCATCGATTTTAGTGAAGTTGATTGATTGATTGATTGATTGATTGATTGATTGATTGATTTAGGAACCGACATCACAGCATTCGGGACATTCCCATAAGCGCTCCGTCCCCATCCTCAGCAACCAGCGAAGAGTTCCAACACTAATAGTTCCAGTAGCAAGCTGATTATATGTCCGTCTCGCCTTTCCTCTGAGCGTCGAGCGTCGGCCAGATCCCCTTGTCACTCCTCGCTGCCTCATTCTAACCAGACTATGGTGATCCATCTGCTTCTCCGAGATGTACACGTGCTCCCACAAGGCCGCAACCACATCTGCCTTGTCATGCATCAATACTCCACCAAGTTCTGCCGAGCCAGGCAATCTGTCCGCCTGTTCATTCCCCAGCACACCGGCATGCCCAGGAGAAAAGATCCAGGTGATGCTTGCTACCCGTGACCTCCGAAGCGAAGCAAGCCACTCCGCACGAAGCTTGCCTGTAGTGAAGTTGATTTAGAGACTTTCCGTCAACGTCGTTCATAAATACCATCTACAGGGAGTCTGTGTTACAGGGGTCCTCTCATTCTATGCTCAGAAACCCGCGGAGTGTGCAAGGTCGATACCGGCTTGTCACATCTGCCGAGTTGTATATTAGGATGTCATCACGGCTATGGTTCAACACAGCACATACAGGCTGGCTGGGATTAGATTGTCATCAAGTTACAGTTCAACACAGCCTCTATAGACTGGCTAGGATTAGGTTGTCATCAAATTATGGATCAAAACAGCCTCTATAGACTGGCTGGGATTAGGTTGTCATCAAGTTATGGTTCAATACAGTCTCTATAGGCTGGCTGGTATTAGGTTGTCATCAAGTTATGGTTTAACACAGCCTCTATAGCAGGGGTGGCCAACTTTTTCAGCAGGCGGGCCAAATTTCAGAAATAATATTTCCTGCCGGGCCACGCACCTAATTTTTTTTTTATTTTGTGTTATTTAAAGTAAACAAGCAAGCGTGCTACAGCTTCGACCACATCGTCGTTTCATACTCCGCGGGCCACAACATGACTCCCGGCGGGCCGCATGCGGCCCGTGGGCCTGGTGTTGGCCACCCCTGCTCTATAGGCTGGCTGGTATTAGGTTGTCATCAAGTTATGGGTTAACACAGCCTCTATAGGCTGGCTGGGGTAAGGTTGTCATCAAATTATGGTTCAACACAGCCTCTAAAGGTTGCCTGGGATTATGTTGTCATCAAGTTATGGTTCAACATAGTCCATACAGGCTTGATGGGAGTAGATTGTCATCAAGTTATGGTTCAACACAGCACAGACACGCTGCTGGGATTAGTATGTCGTCAAATTATGGTTCAACACAGCACATACAGGCTGGCTGGGATTAGTATGTCATCAAATTATGGTTCCAGATAGTACATACAGGCTGGCTGGGATGAAGCTTAGCTGTTTCCTCCACATGTTTGGGTTATTTCTTGATCAACAGACTCAAGCTGATTGCCCAGGCGGATGGAGCAACAGAATGTCCATATATCTCCATGACGGAAGTTGACAAAGAAATGACATGGGGAGCAAACACGGGGTGAGGAAAATAAAGAGAAGGGGATACAGAGAGAGAGAGAGAGAGAGAGAGAGAGAGAGAGAGAGAGAGAGAGAGAGAAAGAGAGAGAGAGAGAGAGAGAGAGAGAGAGAGAGAGAGAGATGATAAAGAACGAACGAACGAACTTTATTTTCAGTGGGTCACAAATTGGGCACGCAGGCTCGTCTTACTTTTGGCCCTTCCAATCACTCACCTTTCGTATATCAATTATCTATTATGCATGTTACATTCGCGTAGGGGAAAACAATATTGTCAAATGAAAGTTGTGAACATAAACAATGCATATTACCATGTTATAAGACAGGCAGGCAGCCAGACGTGTATGCATAAACACATAAATAAATACCTGCATACATACATACACCATTCACACAAACTCTCACAGTTGTGCACCGACTAAATAACACACAAATACACACTCCCTCGCATACACATATACTCACTTAAAATCACTCACTCCATAATAAGAATTGAATTTAGTTTAGTCGACGGATAAACATCACGGCACACGGGTGTAATCCATAAGTGCTCCGTTCTACTCATAACTCAAGCCTGAGCCCGGAGAATCTCAGCTCAGTGCACGACCTATGTAGCACCGGCGAGGATCCTAAAATACTTTAGGTAGATTTTTAACTCAAAATTTTGCACGGGCAGCGCCTTGAAGAGATTAGAACAAGAATCGCCGTGGCGAAAGTAGCCTTTAGCAAGATGAAAAACATTCTGACCAATAAGAAGATGTCAATTGAAACGAGAAAATGAGTGTTGAGGGGACACATAGAGCCTGTTCTTTTGTATGGATGTGAAACTTGGACAATGAGCAGTCAAGCTGAAAAGCATCTGATGGCTGCAGAAATGTGGTTTCTGAGGAAAATGCAAAGAATACCATGGACAGACAGAAAAACCAATGACCAAGTACTACAGGAGACAAATGAACATCGTAAATTGATTAGAGAAATTAGACGTAGACAGTCAAAATTTTTTGGACATGTTATGAGAAGAAATGGATTGGAGAACTTAGTGACAACTGGCAAGATCGAGGGGAACAGACCAAGAGGAAGACCGAGAGGAAAATACCTGGATGGCTTGGCCACATGGCATGGACGAGACAGGAACAATGAGCTGATCCACGACACTGGTGATCGAGTGAAATGGCGAGTCATGACCGCCTACGCTTTCCGGCATGGCACATGATTGATTGATTGATTGAGCGCCGTTAGGCTACTCTTTTTTCGATTTCCAATTGCCAAGGGAATTTTTACGTGCGCAACAATACACACGGGCGTCCGGTCTCACCACCCAGGGGTAATTTTGTTACTAGAAGTCCACGTGAAAAATCCCGGCCTTCACCGGGGCTTGAACGCGGAACCTCCAGCACTCGAGGCGGACATCATATCTCGAGACCGCTCCTTCCCCACAAATAAGAATCTACTTATATATACATACTCTCTCTCTCTCTCGCTCTCTCTCTCTCTCTCTCTCTCTCCATATTTCTCTCTCACTGTCTCTCTCTCTCTCTCTCTCTCTCTCTCTCTCTCTCTCTCTCTGTCACTGTCACTCTCTCTTTCTCCCTCTCTCTCATTTCCATATATCCTCATTCATACAAACATTTTACACACCCTGGTACGTATCGTGTAACATGGTGCTGACCCCACATTATGTAGACCATTCGGCCCTCGGTGGGTGATGTTGTCACGACGGTCGAACTTCTTCTTAAGACAAATCCTGTTCTCATGTTAGCCTGGGTCGACCTGGAAACACCAGGTTAAGTATGGAAATCCGCCAGGTGCGTGTGTAGCTGATATCATTTCCTGTTTTCTAATCAGCTTCAATTTCTCATTTTCTTCTTTGATTTATAAGGCCATACAACACCTGTTGGTTTAATTTTCTTAGTCAATAATTAATTTTCTTCGGGTAAAAAAGTTGTATTCGCATATATGATTGATGCTGTGGATCGGATGTCCTTATATTACCATCATCATTACCACTATTATCATCAGCATCATCGCCGTTTCGATATATCATCAGTATCATCATAATTAAAATCAATAGCATTATAATAATTATCTTCAACAACTTCAGCATCATCATTATAACCATTATCACAATCATCAGCATCAACATCAACATCATCATTATCAACATCGCCATCCTCGTGATCGTGGTTATCATCATCATGACCATCAACAACAACATCGCTTTCTACAGTCAGGTCCCTAAAAATGTTATCTATATAGAATTTCTTCAACCTCCGGGAAATCATTCCAGTTCTAACGAGCTCACAATATCGTGTCAGCTCATGAACACTCTTACCTAATCGTTCAGGATTCAACCTCCAATAGTGCCAGGACTGGACATCCTCCCCAACCAGAGGCTGCTGAGACCACAAGATTTGAAGCATTTCTCACACTGGTCCAGATCTGAAGGCATATCTATGCCACACGCCATTCACCTCCCCAAACAGAGGCTGCTGAAATCACAAGATTTGAAGCATTTCTCACACTGGTCAAGATCTGAAGGCATCACTAGGCCCCGCGCCTATCAACTAACTTTGTCTCCAGTCAAGCTAGCATTTCATGAAGTATTATAACTCTCTCGCAGATGTGAAGTTCCAATACCGGTCTAGCACACTCGCGAACTTCTGAGCTTGGAGAGGGAAAGAAGAGCAGTCAGTCCTCGCGGATATGTTTCTTCCCTACCCGGTGGGGAGTAAAGTCTTCAAAACAACCGGCCGTTTAGAAATCAATGGCAAACTACTATAAAATTACCTAGAAAGTCACAAACAGCCAATAAATGTGGATGATGACTGCGACGTCTCGTGAAGGAAATGACACAAGCTCTATACTTATCAAACGTTATCTATGTCAGTGACTAGCTTTATCTATTTGAGTCCGTCGCATCCTCTTTCGTGTTTATTAATAAAAATGATGCTTAATGTTTCTCGTTTCCAACAATATAGATGAAGCAATCTAAGAACCTCATCCATGGTGGTGGTGGTGGTGGTCGTGGAGTGGGGTGATGGTGGGTGGTGGTGGTGGTGGGGGGTGGTGGTGGTGGGGGGTGGTGGTAGTTGTGGTGGTGGTGGTAGTGGGGGTTGTGGTGGTGGTGGGGGTGGTGGTGGTGTTGATGGGGGTGGTGGTGGGGGTGTGGGTGGTGGTGGTGTTGGTGGGGAGTGAGAAGGGGCAGAATGGCCTAATAAATAAGAGCGCTGGTTCTTAAACATTCAGTCTCTTCATGCCGAGGTAGCGGGTTCAACCCTTACACCGGTCAGTTGGACTAAAATTGCAACTTCTCGTCTGTGACATCGGGACGTAAATTGCAACTACCTCAAAAGTCGGAATGAGTTCGCCTGGTGGTGAGGGACACTTGTAATAGGGAAAGCTAATCCATCCACACAAATCAGTTCAGTGCACCAGAAGTACTAGCACGTGTACCAACTAGGCTTGAGTTCAAAACGATGGGGAAAAACAATTAAAAACATTATCCCATGTTTGTATGGAGAATGTCGTGTATAGACTCTGCATGGATCCTAGTTATAGTCATGATGGATTGAATTGTGTGTGTGTGTGGGTTAGTTTTCCTATTGACAGTGTCCCCTGCCATCATGCAAACCCACTCCGACTTCAGAGATACTTGTAATTAACGTCCCTAAGTTCTTAAATATCCGGTGTGCTAATGCCGAGGTTAGCGGTTCAACCCCTACACCGGACAGCTGGACTACAATGCTGACCTGTGATCCTTGAGTCGGGGACGTAAATTACAAGTACTTCTGAAGTCAGAGTGGGTTCGCCTGAAGGCGAGGGACACTGTTAGTAGGGAAAGCTAACCGAAGGCAAAATTCAGTCCATCACTACTATAAATACTGTGTATGGGCTCCGCTTGAGTTCAAAAGCGAGCGAGTGCACACAAAAACAAAAAACCATCAAACATAAACAAAACCACGAATTCGTTATTTCTGTATTATCATTATACTTCATTCTTTGTTGACAGCATCGGACAATTTCTGTAGTTCACTCATTTTAAACCCTGACTGTGGCTTGGTGGATTATGAAACTGTTCCCAGACACAGTGAGTCCATTCTCTAAATTTAGCGGCAGGTTATTTGGAAGCAGACTGCATTGTGTTGATTTCAATGGTTAGAGGCGGCTGGCCTATTGGCTAAGAATGTCGTGTTCTCCTTCTGGAGACCAGGGTTCGAATCGTCTGTAAGGTGTGGATTATTTTTTTCCTTCGGGGGCAAAACGAAACCCCTAACTTGCACAGTTCGCGGCGACTGCACTAGCCAGACGGCCTTAATTCCTCTGGTTCAAGACGCCTCCTACCCCCTGCTCAGACGGGCCTGCGTGCCTAATTCTTAACCCTTTGAAAATAAAGATTTTCGTTCGTTCGTTCGTTCGTTCGTTCGTTCCTTGTCCAACACCGCAAGGGACTATAGACAGTGGATAACAGAGGCGTCGGCAGTTCAGAAAGCAATGGAGAACTGTTGACCTAATAAACTGCCAAGTGAATCATAAACTGCCAGTGAATGTTGGGGCTGCTTGCAACGTTCAGTGACGAAGATGCAACTAACTATGTAAGCCAAGTTTAAAAGCTGTTTGTGTGAGTTCTTTCCTTCTACGTCAGGGAAATCCAATACTGGGTACTCTTGAGTTAGACAATGACCTTGAGTTTGATTGACGAAGACACAAACAATAGATTTCACGATTTACTGTCTGTCATATTTCGCTGCATCTCGTCAACACAACATAAACTAAAGCAATAAGATAAATCCTTCAAGCTGAAATATACAACACATTTCTTGTGCATGTAATAAGAGTCGATGAAGGAAGTGAAACAGAAATTAAAAAACAAAGAATAGGAATTACCAAAACGTTTTCGACATCATGAAATCAGCATTAACGCATAGAGAGATAAACTACGTATGAAACCGTGAGAATTGTCAAGTGTTATATTCAACACTATTGTATGGCGCGGAAACCTGGACATTGAACAATAAACTAGAAAGTCGAATAGAGGCCCTGGGGATGTGGGTATAATAAGTTGTATTTCATGGAACCACAAACAATCAATTGCAGAGGTTCTAGAGGAACTGGGAATGATAGACAGTTGTTGACGGAATAAATAAGAGGCAAGTGAAATATTTCGGTCACGTTAAAATACATAACTCTCTTAAAAACAACCATATAGGAATATAAAGTTGGAGGCAAGCGAGCAAGAGGTAGACAGAGATCTTCTTCTTCAGCATTCCGAGCCATTGAGGTTCTTTGCTGCAAATACAATCTGTCTCCATTCGTCTCTCTGGTGGACCTTCTCTTGCCAGTCGTTGATTCCAAGTGCTTGTAGGTCTGTATGTATATTATCTCTCCACCGCCTTCTTGGTCTACCTCGGGGTCTACGGTCATTTATTTCCTGAGTGTAAGCGAGTTTTGTTTCCCTATTATCTTCCATTCTTTCTATATGCCCCAGCCATTGTAGTCTATCTCTAGTAGACAGAGATACACGTGGGAAAATAACATCCCGAGATAAACAAACAGAAGTCTGACAGAGTATACATTCAGGGTGAGAAAAAGACAGTATTCATGATCCATTGCAGCCATCCTTCATTTTGGAAAAGGCATCTGATTTAGTTAGTTAGTTAGTTAGTTAGTTAGTCGACAGATCATCCTCATTTCACATCAAACCATTCAGTCCATAAGTGCTCGGGTCCCCTCCTCAGCAAATCCCGCAGCGTGTAGCGGCTAACGACACCAGTTCTGTGTTGGTTTATCAATCTTCTTTGGCTTCCTGCGTAGTTTTCTTGTTTGGCCACCCCTCTTTTAATTTGCAGTTCTCGCAGTCTGGCCATGGTTGTAGATTCAAAGTCATCACTTGGTTCTCGCAAAAGTCTTACTTCTCGTAGAGCATTCAGAATGCCAGCTTGGTCCATGGCGCGTCCGCCCTCCACAGTAGCCTTACCTGCGAGCTTGTCAGCCCGCTCATTTCCTTGTACTCCCGCATGCCCTGGCACGAAGATGAAACTAATCTTTGCCAGCCGAGACCGCTCCAGAGACAGCAACCATTCTCTTCGGATCCACCCCACCTCTATCCTCTTGAGCATGCTCATTGAGTCGCTAAGGAAACATGCCCTAGTGAATGTCTGTGTCTCGAGCCATGTTATTGCTTTACTTACTGCCATGACTTCCATAGTCAGGCTACTTGTGGTCTCAACAAAAGCACCAGAGTCCTCCTTCACAATTCTCCCTCCGGCCCGAGCTGTAAAGGCCCATGAGCTTCTCACATGTCGGACGACCGACCCATCTGTGTAGATGACAGCATCACCGTCTAGCGAATTCTCGAAAATCAACGCTTGTACTTCAGCCTCAACAGCAGCCGGATTTTCTTGTCTGCATGTTCTATCTAGTTGGATGCAAAATGATAAGGATGTGCAGAAATCTGTTGGCACTTGTACCCACTCCTCGCCAGGCTCTAAGTCCTCAAGTGAACACACCTGTTGAAGAATGTCTTCGTCTTGACCAATCCACCACCGTCCTCTTTTTAACCTGCTGCCCTTCACCTTCATAATTTCACTATGCAGTGGATGTTGTGTGTTTGCGTTAACTCTGAGGTAGACGCGTGCTCTGCAAACTTTTATTCTGTCTTCAATGGTTGGAAAATCAAGAAGGTAGCGCATCGTTCTGCATGATGCATCTTTTGTACATCCAAGAATAATGCACATATCTTCATTCTGTATCCTTTCCATCCTTTCTATCTGCTTGATGGCATCTGATTGATTGATACAACACACATATTCACAGTGTCTGTTTCCACATATTGCAATCTATTATTTGTGTCTTCGTTATTCAATTTCCCTACAGGAGAACATTATTGTGAGTGCCCTTGAATGTCAGAAAGGCTCCGCTAAGAAAGCACCAGTCCTCTATTACAACAGCTAACGGAATACCCCAACCTTCCACAATCGTCGAGGCTAATCACTCAACCAATCAGTACCTAGCATGGGGCAGTTCCGGTCTGTGAATCGTTCACCTTAAGAATGTTTAATCAGGCAGACGAGCAGGTAAACACAGTGACACCAAGTTGCTTCCGGCGGTTAGAGAGAGAGGAGTCCGGCTGTTAATTCTAGTGCTCCTTCTCGACTGCAGTCCTCACTGAAGAGCGAGATTTCTACAAGATCCAGAATGGCAGCAAGATATCCGGTGACCAGCAGAGATTACTTCCGTCATCCATTTAGTAGGTCGTGTTAAGCCTGCGTGGGTTTACTCCTGGGGGTGCCAACATTGGCAACAGGATTTTCTTACACGTCAGTTGGTGGGGGAGGGGTGGAGGTGTGTGTGTGGGGGGGGGGAGTGGGGGGATAACATTACCCCCCCCCCCCACATGTCTGTCCGTCTATTGTCCGTCAATATATCCATCCCTTTATCTATCCATCCATTCATGCATCTGTCTATCTGTCTGTCTGTTTATCTATCTCTCAGTCCAGCCAACGACAAATCTACTCATGCATCTGTCTTCGTGTATGCCTACCTGCCCAACTACCTACCTACCTATTCATCCATCCAATATGTCTGTCTGACTGCCTGTCTGTCTGTCTGTATCTCTGTTATTACGTCGTGCGGCCGCTGGTCATCCATGACTTGATGACATATCTTGTGTCCATTTTCCTGTGAAGTTTCTCTCCCTCCCTCCCTCCCTCTCTCTCTCTCTCTCTCTCTCTCTCTCTCTCTATATATATATATATATATATATATATATATATATATATATATATATATATATATATATATATATATGTGTGTGTGTGTGTCTGTCTGTCTGTGTGGAGATATGTATATTTTTACGTTAAAGTAATGATATGATACTCACATTATTATTTAAATGACATTTGATTATACACATTACATCAAGATAATCGTTTTGATTATCATATTATAATGTGTTTTTTCCCGGTCGTTCGCTTTGAAGTCAATCGCACTCCATTCACTATTTCTAGTGCACCTGACTGACTTTTCCGTGTGGTTTTTCTTTTTACGCTTTGACAATTACCAGTGCCTCTCGCCGTAAAGGTGTGTGTAATTTACGTCCCCAAGTCAAGGGCGAGAAAACAAAATTGTTGGCGAACTGACCGGTGTAGAGGGGTTGAACCCGCTACCTCGGCCCATCAACACACCGGAGGTTTAAGTTGTGGTGCTCATATCCATTCGGCCATGCAGATATCCATCATAACATGATAAGAGAGCTTCCGGAGAAAGTTGTGACAACCAAGAATATGAAGAGACAAAAGTCGACAGTGGGAGAAAATGCATGGGGTGTGGATGAGGAGAGGGAGTGCAGAGCAACATGGAAGACAATCAGTGCTCAAACTTACCAAGAACACTAGAGGACATGCTTGCGTAGGCGCATGATTCCTTGCGTCGACCGGCAAGACACATAATGACGATGACATCTGTGGATGCTTAAATCTTCCAGTGACCTTGCCTGCACTCAGTCTACATGACACTAAATTTCTTGCCTCGGCATTGCTGCTGGTTTGCAATTCACATAAACACGGCATCCCACAGTAAGTGTTTGATTCAAGCCAATGTCCTTCTTCCCCAAACTGATACAGTGTAATAGGAAAGCTGCTCTAAAATGTGATTTACGTCGATTATAAACACACGTGTTCTGCCAAAGTGCACAAACTAGACTAAACCCCATTATCCCTACACATAAATGCAGGTCCAAAACCCATTTTACCGTTTTGACCACCTTGTGGAACTACAAGACTTAAGAACTTCACCGGTACAAATCTCCATAGCCGCCTTCAGAAATAACCATTAAACCCCCTAAACGATACGAGGCACCATAGAACATATCCGGCCTGCCAGAAATCCCATAAACCATAATAGGGCTGACAGCGCCGTGGCTTTCTCCCAGTTCTCCGTGAAATCCAATTGGTATTTCCCGCCCAAGATCTACGTTTTCAAAGTTGTATCAGACGAGAGTTTCGGGGAGTGCAACTGATCATGAAATGTCGGGAAAGTTGCGTGTGCGTAAATGTACACTTCCACTTACACACTGCTGTATCACGCATGGGTTGGACTTGAATTGCGTGGCTGAAGTTGTTCAAAGGGATGAGGAAACCAGCATAAACCCCAACCGTCCTTCGTCGCCTGTTATGACGTGTATGGTATGTTATATTGTGATACTCTTCTTGGCTTTCCTTTAGGGTCTTGTTACAACACAAGAGGAGCTACCTTAGTCGCCCCTTACGACATATATGGTAGATTGCAGTGCTACTATAATTTGCTTCCCGTCAACGTCCTGGTAACATACGGGAGTGCCATGCATGGCTATGTGTCAGTATATTATCAGTATCAATATTAGCCAGTTGTCAACAATGACACACTGGGTCAGTTTTGGTCAATTGTCGTCAGTGACAACTGGGTCAGTTTTAGTCAGTTTTCATCAGTGGCACACTGGGTCAATTTTAGTCAATTGCCACCAGTGGCACATTGGGTCAGTTTTAGTCAGTTGCCATCAGTAGCACACTGTGTAAGTTTTATTAAGTTGTCACCCGTGGCACACTGGGTCAGTTTTAGTCAGTTTTCATCAGTGGCACATTGGGTCAGTTTTAGTCAGTTTTCATCAGTGGCACACTGTGTCAGTTTTTGTCAGTTGCCATCAGTGGCACACTGGGTCAATTATAATCAATTTTCATCAGTGGCTCACTGTGTAAGTTTTATTAAGTTGTCACCCGTGGCACACTGGGTCAGTTTTAGTCAGTTTTCATCAGTGGCACATTAGGTCAGTTTTAGTCAGTTGCCATCAGTGGCACACTGCGTCAGTTTTAGGCAGTTGCCATCAGTGGCACACTGGGTCAGTTTTAGTCAGTTGCCATCAGTTGCACACTGGGTAAGTTTTAGTCAGTTGCTATCAGTGGCACACTGGGTCAGTTTTACTCAGTTGCCATCAGTGGCACACTGGGTAAGTTTTAGTCAGTTGCCATCAGTGGCACACTCTGTCAGTTTTAGTCAGATGCCATCAGTGGCACACTGGGTCAGTTTTAGTCAGTTACCATCAGTGGCACACTGGGTCAGTTTTAGTCAGGTGCCATCAGTGGCACACTTGGTCAGTTTTAGCCAGTTTTCATCAGTGGCACATTGGATCAGTTTTAACCAATTGTCGTCAGTGAAGGGCTATGTAAGCATCTCTTTTCGTCAGTGACGTGCTGGGTCAGGTTTTGTCAATTTTCGTCAGTTATGGACTGGGTCAGTATTACTTGTGGTCATTGATGGACTTGGTCAGTATTACTTATGGTCAGTGATGGACTGGGTCAGTATTACTTGTGGTAAGTGTCGGACTTGGTCAGTATTACTTGCGGTCAGTGACGGAATGGGTCAGTATTACTTGTGGTCAGTGACGGAATTAGTCAGTTTTACTTGTGGTCAGCGTTGGACTGGCTGTCAAGTGTGTGGTTGTCCAGGAGACAAAGCTACTGAAAGGAAATGTTTACATTTTAACATGTTGTCTAATGTTTAACCGGCGTTTGTACCGAAGGGATAGCGAACGCGATTCCCAATCCCGCATACAGCGTTCAAAATCAGCTGCAGGCGATTTGGAAACAGAACGCATTGTGTTGCCTTGCCTTTAACAATGATGTGAGCGTCGGTCGTTCAGAAATCTGTGGCAAACTACTGAACGTAAACTTGCCTAGTAAATTACAAACAGCCAAAACCGTCTAAGGTTGTTGTGACGTCCTGTAAATCACCGGCTCACGGAGACAAATATACGGAAGCACATACTGAACACCGGCCCACGGAGACAAATATACGAAGAAAGATACTGAACACGGGCCCACGGAGACAAATATACGGAAAAATATACTGAACATCGGCCCACGGAGACAAATATACGGTGAATGATTCTAAACACCGGCCCACTGAGACAAATATACGGAAACATATACTGAACACCGGCCCACGGTGACAAATATACAGTGAATGATACTGAACACCGGCCCACGGAGACAAACATCCTGAGAAATATACTAACCATCGGCCCACACAGACAATTATACGGAGAAATATACTGAACAATTTCTCAACATTCCACCAGAAGCCACAGGAATCCAGGAATCCGACGCAAATGCCTTCGAAGAACTAGAATCAGACATACCGTAAGAATAAATTGAAGAAGCCATCAGAATATTCCATTGAATAAATCACTGGGACAAGACAAAATACCAAATGAAGTAATAAAAGCAGCAAGAGAAGTAGGAACAGCATGGCTAGTATTTACCTATGTTTGGGTAGAACAATAGACACCACGAGACTGGGGAAACGCTATAATTATCAAAATTTAGAAAAACACAAAGGCAGTAAAAGAAACTGCACACAAGACAAAGGCATTTCCTTTTAGAGTCATACTGGACAAAATATTTTGCAAAATTCTTGAGTCAAGATTACGACATACACTAGAACCCCAGCTAAGTGAAACACAACTTGGATTTAGGAAAAACAAAGGACGCACAGATGCCATCTTTATTCTTTGACAACTTATAAAAATATCAGTTGAATTTAATGAAACACTACTTAGTCTTTGGCGACCAAGAAAAGGTATTTGAAAGAAACAAGCTATGGAAAATCCTTAAACAATATGGAGTGAGTACACATTTAACAAATTTATGTAGAAGCTTGTACATCAAGAGTGAATGCATTTGTGAGAAGAAATGGAGAACACTCAGAATCCTTCATCATAATATCCGGAGTACGACAAGGTTTTGTTCTGCGCCCCACCCCCTCCCCCTCTTGATCATAGCCATTATAGACAGCATATATAAGGAAACCAACCAAACAGAGACAGAAACAACACCACATGACGAATAGAACACAGCAAATTACATCATTAAAGAACTCATATTTACGGACGATCAAGCACCAATAGCAAAATCAGAAGTAGAATTACAATACCACATGAAAAGTCTAAACGAAATGTGTAAGGAACATGACATATAAATTAGCATCAGTAAAACAGAGGTGTTGACCATAGTATAAACAAAGAAGAAAAAACACAACAAAGACTGATCTAAAGGAACACTCTCTGAAACAAGTAAAGAGCTTAAAGTGCATAGTGACTATAATATTATAAAATGACAAATCAGAAGACGATGCGAAAATATATGTATTAAGGCAAACCAACTCACTGGACAAATGGCACCAATACTAAAGAACAAACACGTATCAATAGTTACTGAGAAAGCACTACAATACACGCTACCCACCAACTCTATGCTATCAATGCCAAACCTGGACAATGACAGAAAAGGAGAAAAGAAACATCACAGCAATAACAATAAGATTCCTGAGAAGAATACTCAATGTATAAAACACAGGCAGAAAATCAGATGTGAAAAAATCAAGACTAAAGTGAGGGTTATAGCAGCACTAAATGATAACAGAATACACCAAGTAAATGGTTTGGCCATGCAACTAGATTACCAGCCGATTACTAGAATACTAGATTACTAGAATAGGCCGGCCACGTAAACGATGGACAGAAGGAATCTCGAAGTGGGATTCCATGGGAATCTCGATACATGAAGCCCATAAACGGTCACTCTCCCGCTGTTTACGCTTCACCTTGATACTGCAAGGTACAAGACGAACAGATTCTATGAAATGATGAGATATACTGGACTCTGACCCATGGAAACAAATATACGGAGAAATATACTGAACGACTGATCACGGAGAAACATCCAGAGACAAGTTGTTGTAAATCTCGTCTAACTCCCAATTACAGGAACATACATTCAGAACAAGGCGAGAAAATAATTCGAGTTCAGCTCCCCTACCTGCCTCGTGCAGAGCTGTTTTGTCACACGGACTGAACTTTGTGAATTTCTACATTAAACACGCCAAGGATGTTACACTCCAAACTTTACATGGGGTAGAGGGTCGAACCTACAGCCTTCCCGGACGAGGGCGAAAATAAAACTAGGAAGGCACGTATTCATGCGCACGTTAATGTTTCCAGCCACTTAGAAACCAAATAGGGTGGCAGAATATTTAGAAAGTTATACAATACAAAAACGTCCAATAAGAATATCTTGAAAGGTATAAAATACACAAACACACAATAAGAATATATGGACAATTATAAAATACACAAACACACAGTAAGAATATCTGGAATGTTATGAAATATACAGACATACAATAAGAATATATGGACTGTTGTGAAATACACAAACACACAATAAGAATATCTGGACAGTTATAATATACACAAACATACAATAAACACATCTGGAAAGTTTAAAATTCACAAACACAGAATAAGAATATCTGGAAAACACACGAAAACACACGAACAGACAATAAGAATATTTGAAAACTTATAACATACACAAATACCCAATAAGAATATCGGGAAAATTATAAAATACACACACACACACACACACACACACACACACACACACACACACACACACGGGCGCGCACACACAAACACTAGTCAGAATATGTGGAAAGTTATAAGATATTCAAGCACACAATAATAATACGTGTTTGATGTGTTATTCTCGCTTGGGTACATCTGGACGCTCGGCGGCGTTTCGAGTTAGTACCTGTGTTGACATTCTCCTTGTGAAACATATCAGAGGAGATGGAACACTCTTGGGTTGGTGATACCCATGTGATATGAAGGTGGTTGTCAACAAAAGAAAAAAAAATTAAAAACAGACTCTCATATAACATGTTTCTGTGTGTGTGTGTGTGTGTGCGCGCGCGCGCGTGTGTGTGTGTATGTGTGTAGACACTATTAGAACAATCTGGAACATCATGGAGTAGCCCGAAAACGTATAGAACAAATTGGAACAACCTGGCACAATCTGGAAAAATATGGAACAGTCTGGAACTATCTGGCTTAACCTGGAAGAATATGGAACAATCTGGTACTACCTAGGAAAATATGGAACAACCTGGAAAAATATGGATCAACCTGGAACAACCTGGCACAACCTCAACAGAATATGGCACAACTTGGCGCAAACTGAAAAATATGACACAACCTGGTACAACTTTAAAATAATATGAAACGACCTGGCACAACCTGGAAAAAAATATGAAACAACCTGATAGCTTATGGAACACCCTGGTACAACGTGGCACATCTAACACAACTTGAAAATATTCGGAACAATCTGGTACAACCTGAAAAAAAATATGGAACAACATTGCACAACCTTGAAAAATATGGAACATCCTGCAAATATTTGGAAGAACCTAAAACAACCTAAAAAAATATGACACAACCTGGTACAACCTGAAAAAAATAAGGAACAACCTGGCACAACCTGAAAATAATATGAATGAACCTGAAAACATATGGAACAGCCTGGTACAACTTCAAAACATTTGGAGCGACCTGGTACAACCTGGCACAACCTGAAAAAATATGGAACAACCTTGCAGAACCTGTAAAAATATGGAACAACCTGCAAATATATGGAACAACCTGGAACAATCTGGTACAACCTAGAAAATATGGAACAACCTTGCATAACCAGACAAAAATATTGAATAACCTGGTACAATATATAAAAAATATGGAACATTCTGGCACAACCTAAAAACATATGGAACAACCTGGTACAACCTGGCACAACCAGAAAACATATGAAACAACCTGGTACAACCTGGCACATCCTGAAAAAAAAAATATGAAACAATCTCGTACAACCTGAAAAAAAATATGAAACAATATGATACAACCTGGAAAAAAATATGGGAAAACATGGTACAACCTGAAAAAAAAAAATGGAACAACTTGAACAATTATGGAACAATCTATAACACCTTGGAATAACGTGCAACATAGCAGTATTTATGTCAGTTTTTTTTTGTTTTTTAAGAGAACGAATGGCTAGAAAATATAACTAGTGAAGAATCCCATTCTACGCCTTGAGATATATATCATCATCATCATCATCATCATAAGCATCATCAATGTCATCATCATCATCACCAAACATGGTAGACTAAGAGAAGAGTGAAACCACCAATATGATTTTTGTTTTTAACTGCTGAAGTCATTTCACCTAACTTAATCACAAATACCGAAACGCTGGCAAAGTTTGTTGTCTGAGAAACTTTCCAACCAAAGTTCACAAACGCTAGCCATGTCCTCCCCCGTCCCTGAACGCCCGAGCTCACCTTGTGCTAAAGGTCAGCGGGTACGCGTACGTCCCTTTTCATCTTAGGTTTCGATTGAGCCAACCAAACACTCGGGGACGCGCAAGGTCCGAATGGTACCCATTGTTGAGTTAGCGTAATATTTACATGACATTTAGCGACGAGCTTCCGGAACCAAGCCGATCGTGTTGGGGGAAACCTCTCGCGTCAACTCTCAGCCTTTCACTTGTTTTCCCCTGATGACATGCACGTGTGATCTCTTGTTTTCGTTTCGGATTTCTAAAATGTCGGTGATATGCTATATAGATTCCTACATGTGCCAGCTTCCGTGTTCTGTCTTTTCCGCCTTTTTTATGCGCCTTCTGTTGTCAATTTAGACGTTGGAGACACAACTTTATGAATATTTTCACAAAACTTCATAGCCTCTCCATTGTTTCCTCACCCAACAGTTGTCATAGTAAAGGCACCTGGCCCAAAATTATACAATTTTCTTTTATTATGATTTATGAACTACGCTAGCGGTGCAAAACAGTGCTATCATGTGTGAACAAAGCAGTTTTATATTAACGTAAATTGTAACGCTAGCCGGGTAGGAACATGTGTTTGTCAGCCGTTTGAACCCAGTTCATCCAGCTTTGAATGCTCACGTGCAGATCCTGTACCTCTAGCTAAGGCTATAGAGAGGCCGTGGAGTTATTGAATCACCACGGGGGTAAATTGGAATCATACTTTGTTGTAAACACTGGCATTTTTACTGCGAGCTGTGACTGGTTTATTCATATCAATCGTTCCGCATACTGCATTGTTCCGATGTTTTCCCCAGTCCGGCATTCCTGTTAACATTTCTTTGTTTATTTGCTCTTAGGCAACTATATGTCAAAGACATTCCCATTAACCCCATCACCATGCGCAGCATCATTACCAGAAGCAACATTTCTACTCCACCAACTAGTGATAATACTAGGACAACCAGACCAGATCAGTTGCTATCTCACGCAAGAACCCGCCACTTTAACACCAGAACTAACATTTCAAAAAACAAAGTGCATTGCTTTCTGAACGACCGGCACCTATACCATTTTATTTTAAAAAAAAAAAAAATACTGCTTAGGAGGTCAGCTGCCAAATCGTAGCTATGTTTCGAACGTGGTATGGGATTACGAACTGCGCCCGTAACTCTTTCGCCACGGAGCTGGCAAACCAACATTAATGGAATATTTTAATTACGAACGAACATTATTAATGTAATTAAACTATGTTATGTTGAGCTGAGTTCGCCTCGGAGCTAGAAAACCAACATTAATGGAATATTTTCATTACGAACGAACATAACTAACGTAATTAAACTATGTTATGTTGAGCTGAGTTCGCCACGGAGCCGGCAAACCAACATTAATGGAATATTTTAATTACGAACGAACATTATTAACGTAATTAAACTATGTTATGTTGAGCTGAGTTCGCCACGGAGCTAGAAAACCAACATTAATCTCATCTCATCATGTTCCTCTTGTACCTTGTGGTGTCGAGGTGAAGTATAAACATCGTAAGAGTGCCCGAGTATGGGCTTCGTGTATCGATATTTCTAGGGACTGCTATTTCCTCCGTCATACGTTTACGTGGTCGACCTCTCCCTCTGTTTCCATCTGGCTTGTACATCATTGCTTGTTGTGGCATACTGTTGAATGGTAACCTACTTGCATGGCCAAACCATTTGACTTGCTGCTTTCTAATAAAATATTGTGCTGCCATAACCCCCACTTTAGTCCTGATATCTTCATTTCTGATCTTACCTCTTCCTGATACGTTGAGTATTCTTCTCAGGAATCTCATTTCTGTTGTTGTGATTTTTCTTTTCTCTTTTTTTTTTTTTTGGTCATTTTCCAGGTTTGGCATTGCTAACATAGAGTTGGTAGGAAGATTGTGTTGTAAAGTGCTTTATTATTAGTTACTGATACATGTTTGTTCTTTAGTATTGGTGCCATTTGTCCAATGAGTTGGTTTGGCTTTTACATCTATTTTCGATCTCGTCTTCTGATCTGCCATTTGATGATATTATACTTCCTAGGTACTTGATACTCTTTACTTGTTTCAAGGGATGTTCGTTTACTTGAATTTATGTTGGTTTTTCTTCTTTAGTTATAGTCATTACCTATGTTTTGCTTGTGCTTATTTTCATGTTATGTTCCCTACACATTTCGTTTAGACTATTCATGTGGTCTTGTAATTCAGCTTCTGATTTTGTTATTAGTGCTTGGTTGTCCGCAAACAGGAGTTCTCAAATGGTTAGATTTGCAGATGGTTCTTCTTCTGTGTTCTCGTCATGCGGTATTCTTGCTGTCTCTGCTTGGCTGGTTTCTTTAGATATGTTGTCTATATATGTTATGAACAAGAGAGGGGACAGGAAACAACCTTGTCGTACTCCAGATCTTATGTTGAAGGGTTCTGAGTGTCCTCCAGTAGCTCTCACTATGCATTCACTGTTGTTGTATAAGCTTCTACATAGGTTTGTTAGATGTGTACTCACTCCATGTTGTTTAAGGATTTCCCACAGCTTGTTTCTATCTACTCTATCAAATGCCTTTTCTTGGTCGACAAAGGCTAAGTAGAGTGTTTCATTGAATTCGATTGATGTTTCTATAAGTTGTTTAAGAGCAAAAATAGCATCTGTGCATCCTTTGTGTTTCCTAAATCAAAGTTGCGTTTTGCTTAGCTGGGGTTCTATAATAGTTCGTAATCTTTTCTCAAGAATTTTGCAAAATATTTTCCCAGTATGACTCAATAGTAACTCAACAGTTTTCTAAACCACGTTTTCACTTCACATTCAACTTCGGCGTCATTCGCGTAATGTCTCCCGCCAATGTGGGTTTCCTGTTGATGCTGACAAATGTTTGTCCCGTAAAGCTGAGCACAGCTGGGTAGAAACAGTTACGAGGGCGAGTCAATAAGTACGCCACATAGTTCTGTGGAATGGCAGGTAAATGAAAACAAAGCACACAGTTCTATGCAGCCGGGTTGGGAGGATTGATAAAACGATGGGAAATGTCTCTCTGTCTGCCTGCCTGCCTGCATGCATGCCTGCCTGCCTATCTATCTATCTATCTATCTATCTGTCTGTCTGTCTGTTTGTCTTTGTGTGTCTGTCTATCTTTGTGTCTGTCTGTTTACAGAAGGGCACTGAGACATGTTAACTTAAATGCGTCAGGGAGTCTCCGGGGCAAAGTGGTTACACCGCCTGCCTCGCGTTGCGAAGCTTGTGGGTTCAATTTCGGACAACGTTGTTCCGTTCACGAGTACAGTTTTCTCAGAGACTTCTGGGAATCGTCGCTGGAGCTCCGTAATTCGTGCTTTCTTCACGATTTCGGCATGCCGTCCTGTGGAAAGAGACCCAGCCATGCGGGATAACACCTATTGCAATGAAGTGGATCCTATTGACTTTTAATCCATTTATTAAATTTAAATACGTCAGAAAAGTTCTTAGGAGATCGTTCTTCAGACAGAAGAAAACTGCTGCAATTCGATGAGATCTGAACAACGAAGACATGGATTACAAGATTTTTATTACAAGAGGTGTTACACATTGCAACCCATATGACTGTCTTTCTTTATAGCGGCCCGCCTCAGGCGTTGCTCAGAGGAGGAACTCCGTAGCTACAAGTACGATTCAAGGGCATCTTCGAAAACAATGCACTCGTGAACAAACTGAGGTAGTACAACAATGACCCCACGTTATTGGGAGCGCGTGGCAGGCTGTTTGAACATTTTGCCACTTGGGCATGAACATTCATGTGGAAGGAGGACTGGCGGCAGATCTAGGCAGAGGAGCGATCCTCGAAGCATCTGATACATCATGGTGATGATGATGATGATGATGATGATGATGATGATGATGATGATGATGATGATGCTGATGATGATGATGATGATGATGATGATATTGTTGTTGATGATGATGATGATGATGATGATGATGATGATGATGATGATGATGATGATGATGATGATGATGATGATGATGATGATGATGATGATGATGATGATGATGATGATCATGATTATGATCATGATTATGATCATGATGATCATGCATCTGGAATTTAATGGCGCAAATCCATATGCTAACAGTGTCACACTTGGACACTATCAACACCTGTTAGATGAGATGCTTGAAAACTGCCAAGTTACCTATCCGAAACCGAATCAGAAATGATGTTATCAGACAGTGGGATCAACACCTTGTGCCACATATTTTGAAAGGCAGAAAATCAAATGGTTCGGCCATCTCGTTAGAATACAACACCATAAACTACCAGCACTGGTGCTACATCGAAGACGATCTGATATAAGAGTTAGAGGACGCCCCAGAAGAAAATTGGACAGACGACATCAAAGACCTTGTACAATCACACAGAATGACACCATTCAGTGCCACCCCTCGGGCGTTGGAATGTCAACTAATCCTCCCCACGCCTTTTGGAAGATGATGATGAATGAGCCAGGGTCGGATTTTACACTGACCAAACATTTTTTGTATCTCCCCTTTTTACATGTTGATCAGAAACTAACTTATCTTATCGAAGTTACTTTTTTTTTTTAAGTTGGGTGCTTTACAGGAATTTTGCCTTTGTTGATGTCTTGGCAAGTTTACGTTCTGTAGTTTGCCATTGCTTTCTGAACAACCGGTACGAATAACATTTCGTTTAAAAAAACCAGCCCATCGTGGTCAGCTGGCAAATCGCGCGCAGCTGTATTTCGAGCTCGGGTATGCAGGATTACGAACCGAGTCTGTAACACCTTTGCCACGGAGAGCGCCATTGAATCACTAGTGGGTCTAAATTTCTACTTTCCCAGAAAATTCTTACTTAATCGTCTATTGTCTCAGATAGGTTGTTTTTTTTCTTAACCGTCCACTGCCTAGACAGGTTTTAATTAACCGCCTATCGTCCCAGACAGGTCTCACGTTGTCTCCTTCTCTTCCAGACAGTTCTTTCCTAACCGCGTCCTCTCTATGACAGACAGTTCTTATTTACCCGCCTACTGTCCCAGACAGTTCTCAACTGGTCCCCTCCTCTTTCAGAAAGTTCTTTCTGAATCTTTTTCTCTCTATGACACAGTTCTTATTTCCCCGCCTACTGTCATAGACAATTCTTATCTTACCTCCTAATGCCCGAGACAGGTCTTACTTAACCGCTTACTGTCCCAGAGAGTTCTCACCTGAGGTAGCAAAGAGTTCTTATATTACCTGCCTCTCTCCCTGACAGTTGTTAATTAACTTTCTAATTAACTGTTCGAGACAAGTCTTCTTTAACCGCCTACTGTCCCAGACAGTTCCTACTTAATCTCTTACTTTTCCTGACTCCTCTTACTTAAACACCTATCGTCATAGACAGTCTCTACTTAACCGCCTAATCCCAGATAGTTCTTATTTTACCCACTTACTGTCCCAGACTGGCCTCACTTAAAAATCTTCTGTCACAAACAGTAACTGCCTACTGTCCCAGAGAGTTCTTACTTAACATCCTACTATTACAAACAGTCTGACTTGACCGTCCACTGTTACAGACAGTTCTTACACAACCGATTACTGTCTCAGATAGTTCTTACTTAAACGATTGCTGTCCCAGTTAGTTCTTACTTAACTTATTTTGCTGTCCCAGATAGTCTTAATTAACCGAGTGCTGTCCTAGATAGTTCTTATTAAAACGATTACTGTCCCAGACAGTGTTTAACATAACCGATTACCAAACAGTTTTACTTAACCGATTACAATCTCATACATTTCTTACTAAACTTCCTACTTACACTGACAGTGCACATTTAATCTTCTCCTCTTCCTCTCCATGGCACTTCTTACTTAACTTGCCCCTCCTCTGCCGACAATTCTTACATAACCTCCTACTGTCCCGGACAACTGTTACATAACCTCCTACTGTCCCGGACAATTGTTACAAAACCTCCTACTGTCCCGGACAACTGTTACAAAACCTCCTACTGTCCCAGACAACTGTTACAAAACCTCCTACTGTCCCGGACAACAGTTACAAAACCTCCTACTGTCCCGGACAACTGTTACAAAACCTCCTACTGTCCCGGACAACTGTTATAAAACCTCCTGCTGTCCCAGACAACTGTTACAAAACCTCCTACTGTCCCGGACAACTGTTACAAAACCTCCTACTGTCCCGGACAACTGTTACAAAACCTCCTACTGTCCCGGACAACTGTTATAAAACCTCCTACTGTCCCGGACAACTGTTACAAAACCTCCTACTGTCCCGGACAACTGTTACAAAACCTCCTACTGTCCCGGACAACTGTTATAAAACCTCCTACTGTCCCGGACAACTGTTACAAAACCTCCTACTGTCCCGGACAACTGTTACAAAACCTCCTACTGTCCCGGACAACTGTTATAAAACCTCCTGCTGTCCCAGACAACTGTTACAAAACCTCCTACTGTCCCAGACAACTGTTATAAAACCTCCTGCTGTCCCGGACAACTGTTATAAAACCTCCTACTGTCCCAGACAACTGTTACAAAACCTCCTACTGTCCCAGACAACTGTTACAAAACCTCCTACTGTCCCGGACAACTGTTATAAAACCTCCTACTGTCCCAGACAACTGTTACAAAATCTCCTACTGTCCCTGACAACTGTTATAAAACCTCCTGCTGTCCCAGATAACTGTTACAAAACCTCCTACTGTCCCAGACAACTGTTATAAAACCTCCTACTGTCCCAGACAACTGTTACAAAACCTCCTACTGTCCCGGACAACTGTTACAAAACCTCCTACTGTCCCAGACAACTGTTATAAAACCTCCTGCTGTCCCAGACAACTGTTACAAAACCTCCTACTGTCCCGGACAACTGTTACAAAACCTCCTGCTGTCCCGGACAACTGTTACAAAACCTCCTACTGTCCCGGACAACTGTTATAAAACCTCCTACTGTCCCGGACAACTGTTACAAAACCTCCTACTGTCCCGGACAACTGTTAAAAAACCTCCTACTGTCCCGGACAACTGTTATAAAACCTCCTACTGTCCCGGACAACTGTTACAAAACCTCCTACTGTCCCGGACAACTGTTATAAAACCTCCTACTGTCCCAGACAACTGTTACAAAACCTCCTACTGTCCCAGACAACTGTTATAAAACCTCCTGCTGAGCCAAGCAACTGTTACAAAACCTCCTACTGTCCCAGACAACTGTTATAAATCCTCTTGCTGTCCCGGACAACTGTTACAAAACCTCCTACTGTCCCGGACAACTGTTACAAAACCTCCTACTGTCCCAGACAACTGTTATAAAACCTCCTGCTGTCCCAGACAACTGTTACAAAACCTCCTACTGTCCCAGACAACTGTTACAAAACCTCCTACTGTCCCGGACAACTGTTACAAAACCTCCTACTGTCCCAGACAACTGTTATAAAATCTCCTGCTGTCCCAGACAACTGTTACAAAACCTCCTACTGTCCCAGACAACTGTTACAAAACCTCCTACTGTCCCGGACAACTGTTACAAAACCTCCTACTGTCTCGGACAACTGTTATAAAACCTCCTACTGTCCCGGACAACTGTTACAAAACCTCCTACTGTCCCGGACAACTGTTATAAAACCTCCTACTGTCTCGGACAACTGTTACAAAACCTCCTACTGTCCCGGACAACTGTTACAAAACCTCCTACTGTCCCGGACAACTGTTATAAAACCTCCTGCTGTCCCAGACAACTGTTACAAAACCTCCTACTGTCCCGGACAACTGTTATAAAACCCCCTGCTGTCCCGGACAACTGTTATAAAACCTCCTACTGTCCCAGACAACTGTTACAAAACCTCCTACTGTCCCAGACAACTGTTACAAAACCTCCTACTGTCCCAGACAACTGTTACAAAACCTCCTACTGTCTCGGACAACTGTTATAAAACCTCCTACTGTCCCGGACAACTGTTACAAAACCTCCTACTGTCCCGGACAACTGTTATAAAACCTCCTACTGTCTCGGACAACTGTTACAAAACATCCTACTGTCCCGGACAACTGTTATAAAACATCCTACTGTCCCAGACAACTGTTACAAAACCTCCTACTGTCCCAGACAACTGTTATAAAACCTCCTGCTGAGCCAAGCAACTGTTACAAAACCTCCTACTGTCCCAGACAACTGTTATAAATCCTCTTGCTGTCCCGGACAACTGTTACAAAACCTCCTACTGTCCCGGACAACTGTTACAAAACCTCCTACTGTCCCAGACAACTGTTATAAAACCTCCTGCTGTCCCAGACAACTGTTACAAAACCTCCTACTGTCCCGGACAACTGTTATAAAACCTCCTACTGTCTCGGACAACTGTTACAAAACCTCCTACTGTCCCGGACAACTGTTACAAAACCTCCTACTGTCCCAGACAACTGTTACAAAACCTCCTACTGTCCCAGACAACTGTTATAAAACCTCCTACTGTCCCAGACAACTGTTACAAAACCTCCTACTGTCCCAGACAACTGTTACAAAACCTCCTACTGTCCCAGACAACTGTTACAAAACCTCCTACTGTCTCGGACAACTGTTATAAAACCTCCTACTGTCCCGGACAACTGTTACAAAACCTCCTACTGTCCCGGACAACTGTTATAAAACCTCCTACTGTCTCGGACAACTGTTACAAAACCTCCTACTGTCCCGGACAACTGTTACAAAACCTCCTACTGTCCCGGACAACTGTTATAAAACCTCCTGCTGTCCCAGACAACTGTTATAAAACCTCTTGCTGTCCCGGACAACTGTTACAAAACCTCCTACTGTCCCGGACAACTGTTAAAAAACCTCCTACTGTCCCAGACAACTGTTATAAAACCTCCTGCTGTCCCAGACAACTGTTACAAAACCTCCTACTGTCCCAGACAACTGTTACAAAACCTCCTACTGTCCCAGACAACTGTTATAAAACCTCCTACTGTCCCAGACAACTGTTACAAAACCTCCTGCTGTCCCAGACAACTGTTACATAACCTCCTGCTGTCCCGGACAACTGTTACAAAACCTCCTACTGTCCCGGACAACTGTTATAAAACCTCCTGCTGTCCCAGACAACTGTTATAAAACCTCTTGCTGTCCCGGACAACTGTTACAAAACCTCCTACTGTCCCGGACAACTGTTAAAAAACCTCCTACTGTCCCAGACAACTGTTATAAAACCTCCTGCTGTCCCAGACAACTGTTACAAAACCTCCTACTGTCCCAGACAACTGTTACAAAACCTCCTACTGTCCCAGACAACTGTTATAAAACCTCCTACTGTCCCAGACAACTGTTACAAAACCTCCTGCTGTCCCAGACAACTGTTACATAACCTCCTGCTGTCCCGGACAACTGTTACAAAACCTCCTGCTGTCCCGTTCATCGCTACTACTTTCTCATACCCCGCCAGACAGTTATCATTTCCTAGTCAATTTGCTTTTGTATCGGACAGCTCTTACTTAACCCCTGCTGTACCAGTCAATTGTCACTTAACCCCCGCTGTACCAGTCAATGGTCACTTAACCCCTGCTGTACCAGTCAATTGTCACTTAACCTTCTTCTGTCCCCAGACAGTTGTTACTTTAACTCATAGTGTAGTTGACAGTTGTTATGTAATGCTTGCTGGCACAGACAGCTGTTACTTTAAAATAACAAGGTTCAGAAACGTAATGGAGGCAGAATCGGTTGAACATAGAGTGAAATGCTCGATATAAGATTAAATTTGTCAATCGGAACCTAGTATATACACAATAATAATTCAAATTAAGAATCCCCAACTAAGTAAAAGTTCCAGTGCCATAATTTAACAAAGGCGGCTAGCTGCACCGGATCCCTAATATATTATGTCCATTTCTCTGGTTGTACACTCAGACAAAAATGCTTCTCGTCTATATTTTGACGTTGTGCTCCCACTTGTAGAGCTTGCTGCCTTTCTCTGGCTCGTCTGAATATAATCAACTTCAATCAAATAAAAAATTACGTAATGAGAAAAAGAAGACTAGAAAAAAATACGCGACTAAATGAGAGACAACGCCGGGAAGATTATGCTAAATACGGGATGATTTCAATTAAACACAAAAAGACATCTGCAACCCAGGGTGGAACAGCCCGGGTGCACCTGCACATTTCGCTAGTCTGTGGGAAATCAAATGTTGGATCCATCGAACCTCTGACACCAGCGCTGGCATTCATTACAGCCTCGGAGGTTTTTCTGTGCCTTCAATGGACAAGATCTGCCACATACATCCGTTTCATGGTCTGACGTCATTGCACGTTTCGCTGCAGAAATTAAAGCTACTGTTTTCAATAAATGTTCCAGCTTTCCGTGTTTACTGGCAAAGTGAAAGGCAGAATTTTTATATTTCTCAGTGGCAGAGAAAGAAGACAATCCATTTTATTCTTGTTATCTGGTTGCAAAAATAGAAATAATAAAGACTTGTGCAGCGTGAAATAAAAGCCAAATGCGAAATAGATATTTGGGTAATGAATACAGCATGATAGTTAAATTGTTACACGCAATCTCCGAGATGTCGTTTTAACAAAGACATGGTTAATGGGCAGTCTCGTTTTTTGTTTTTTGTTTTTAAATCTCGTATGTGTTTGTGACTTACAACTATATTGCAATTTGTGAAACAGAATTATGTGATTTTGTGAAACACATTGTGTGATTTTATAGAGTGACATCGTAATGAGAAGGTTACCTGTGATTTTCTAAAGCGGAAGTGAGGTATTCTATGTAATAAAGTCAACAGTGCTGTTTGTTGAGTAATGTTACAAGGTTTAGAACAAACAACCACAGGGTATCAAGAACATAAGTAATGTGTTACATTGAAAAGATAAACAGTTCATAGGAACCGTAGTTTCAAGATCACTGTCTGATTCAGGTATGTTGGTAGTTAAGTACATGTGAATAGTCACTCGGCTATCAAAACACACTTATATTACACCGAGTTTCCATTATACAATGGAACTTCTTCTTCTTCTTCTTCTTCTTCTTCTTCTTCTTCTTCTTCTTCTTCTTCTTCTTCTTCTTCTTCTTCTTCTTCTTCTTCTTCTTCTTCTTCTCGACCGACTCCTCTTCCTCCTCCTCCTCCTCCTCTTCCTCCTCCTTCTCCTCCTCCTCCTCATTCTTCTTCTTCTTCTTCTTCTTCTTCTTCTTCTTCTTCTTCTTCTTCTTCTTCTTCTTCTTCTTCTTCTTCTTCTCGACCGACTCCTCTTCCTCCTCCTCCTCCTCCTCTTCCTCCTCCTTCTCTTCCTCCTCCTCATTCTTCTTCTTCTTCTTCTTCTTCTTCTTCTTCTTCTTCTTCTTCTTCTTCTTCTTCTTCTTCTTCTTCTTCTTCCATTATAACTTGTACGACTTCTTCGCTACTTCTCCTACTATTACTAAAGGTACTACACCTTTCTCTTCTTCTCTACTTCTTCTCTTTCACAACAACAACAACAACAATAATAACAACAACAACAACAACAACTACTACTACTACTACTACTACTACTACTACTACTACTACTACTACTACTACTACTACTACTACTACTATTACTATTACTACTTTTTTTTGGGTTTAATTTGCATATCCTTTACAGGACAGTGCTGTCAACAGCAGCATCTTTCAGCTGTCTGTCGATTTCTTGGCAAGATTACGCTCAGTAGTTTGCCATTGCTTTCTGAGCAGCCAGCTCAGTTATCCCGCAAGTCACCAGCGGGGGTCGAACCGCTTCCAGCTCTCGCCCGCTACAAGACTCTGCGTGATAAACGGGATTACGGAGAAAGTGGTGTAACCCCTCGGCCAGAGAGACCGGCACTATTACTACTACTAAGACTATTATTATTACTACTACTACTACTACTACTACTACTACTACTACTACTACTACTACTACTACTACTACTACTACTACTACTACTACTACTACTATTAATACTACTCCTACTACTGCTACTACTACTACTACTACTACTACTACTACTACTACTACTACTACTACTACCACTACTACTACTACCAATACTCGGATGTATTAATAATAATAATATTACATCTTCTTATTCTACTTCCTCTGTCACATTTTCCTCTTCCTCCAGAGCTTTTATTGACTGTATATACAGTCGTGTTTTCAGGATGTGCGTGACGTTTTATCCTATGTGAATGCACTATGCACTGATGAACGAAAGATGAGTGAATGGAAGGGCCGAATCTAAGACGAGCCCAATTTGTTACCCTTTGAAAATAAAGTTCATTCGTTCGTTAGTTCCTTGTTTGTGTTAGTTTCTGGTCTGATTTTTGTTTTTTGTTTTGATGCAGTTGTTTTAAGCGACTGTTTTGCTTCATAGAATTCCGCAGTTTTACAGAAAAGCCAACACACCAACAATTGCTCTTGAACTTATCCATATTTGTGAGTTTTCCAAGGTTCTATTGAACAGTTTCCCGTTCTTGTGTTTCTTATTCTCAAGTTTCTTGACCTCGAGCGTCGTATCGTCACGTTTCTTATCTTCATTTTTCATACTGGCGTGTTTCCCACACGCATATTTCTCATCCTGACGTTTCAACTATATGTGTCCAGACCTCATGTTCTATTCCCCCTTATACTTATTATCGTATTTCTTATCGTGATCTCCATCACCGTGAGTCTTATCGACATGTTTCAAATGCTCACGTTTCTCATCCTTATGTTTCTTGAAATAATGTTCTCATATTCTAATTTTTCTTATCATCTTATTTCTTACGATCATTAATCTTGTTCTCTTGTTTCTTGTTCTCTTATTTCTTATGTTCAGACATCTTATCCTCTTGTTTCTTAATTTCATGTTTCACATTCTCCTGTTTCTCATCCTCGTGTATCCTATCCTCCTGTTTCTCAGTCTCATGTTTCTTATTCTCTTGTTTCTCAATCTCATGTTTCTCATCCTCCTGATTCTCATCCTCATGTTTCACATATTATTATTTCTCATCCTCTTGTTTCTTATCCTCCTGTTGCTTATCCTTCCGTTTTCATCCTCATGTTTCTTAACGCCATATTTCTTAACCTCATTTTTATCCTAATTTTTTATCCTTATGTGTTTTATTATCATGTTTCTTATCCTCATATTTCTTATCCCCCTGTTTCTCACCCTCATGTTTCTCACCCTGCTATTTCTTATTCTCGTGATTAACTCACATGTATCTTATCGACAAGAACTAACAACGTCTTTTGTTGCAATCCTCCATCCTTAACAAAAGCAGAACAAGTAAATATGCATTCCTCAACACGGAGAACCAATAATAAAAACGGGAGCTGCGGTAGTGCGGCGGCTAAACACTCTCCTGTATGGTCATGGTTCGAATCTGCCTCGGGAGGGAATTTAAAATTGACTTTAATTCCCATGTCTGCCGGGTTTTAAATGAGTAACAGACAATGTCTTTGGGGAGACAATATCTCAGAAAGGAAAATCGGCCAGCGTGATACGAGGGTATGTTAATGAGTAAGTCACAAATGGCTGTAGAAAAATAACTAAATATGATAACAACTTGAAACCAGTTAATTTTTATACATACATTGTCCCTTTTTTGTCAACATAATTTCCACCAACATTGATGCACGTATCCCATCGTTTTATCAGTCCTCCCAAACCGGCTGCATAGAACTGTGTGCGCTGTGTTCTAAACCACCTTTTCACTTCACATTCAACTTCGGCGTCATTCGCGAAAAGTCTCCCGCCAAGGTGGATTGTCAGTGGACTTAGCCCCTAGCGATTTCCCGTAAAGCGGTGCATTTTTGTTTTTGTTTGTTTGTTCGCATATCCTTTACACGACATCGCTGTCAACAACAGCATCTTTCAGCTGATTGTTGATTTCTTGGCAAGATTACGCTCAGTAGTTTGCCATTGCTTTCTGAGCGACCGGCTCACATACCCCGTAAGTTACCGTCGGGGAGAGAACCGCTACCGATTATCGCGCAACGTCACGTTACTGATGAGAGTATACGAGATTACGGAGAAAGTCGTGGACCTCCAGACCAGGGAGACCGACAAAGCGGTGCATAGCTGGGTAGAAAATTTTACTAGGGCAAGTTAATAAGTCAGTCACACAGTTCTGTGGGGTGGCAGGTAAATGAAAACAAAGCACGCAGTACTATGAACCCGCTTTGGGAGGACTGATAAAACGATGGGATAAATGCGTCAATATTGGTGAAAATTATGTTGAGAAATAAAGGGACTATGTATGTATAAAAATAACCTCGTTTGATGTTATTATCATACATAGTTATTTTTCTACAGCCATTTGTGACTTACTTATTAACTTACCCTCGTACTAATCACGTTACGCACCTTGTGCCGGTTAGTCTAAAAGAAAAAAAATATGTGCCCGTCATCATACACCCACTATTCGTATGCCCTGCCACAGTCAACTCCAGCATTTTTTGTTGTTGGCTGTTTTTGGTTTCCAGGCAAGTGTATGTTCAGTAGTTTGCCATTGCTTTGCTTTCTGAACGAACGGCACTCATACCATTGCACGAAAACCCCGCTGGTGGTCTGCTTCCACATCACCCGCAGCTGTGATTCGAACGCGGTATGCAGGGTTGCGAATTGCGTCTGTAACTCCCACCCCACTGCGCCGGCAAACACAAAGTGAGACAACAATATTACTTAAATCAAAGTGTCATCTTATCATCCGTTTGGGTCAGTCCGTTTATACTTCTTAGTTTTTCTACGAGCAGTATGAAGATCCCCTGCCGGTTTGCTAGACCAGTCGTAGGTTTAGGACAAAAATCTTACCACAGGGAGTCGATCTCCTATATCGAGCCATAGCCCCGTTAGCCCATGACCTCGCGGTCATCGTTTCCCGGTCTGCACCACGTGGAGGTGCATAGTATCATCATCCTGTGATAAACATTGATAACATCACGGTCCTCCAAACAATTTCTCACAACTCATGCGCCCTCATGTCCAAGGTGTCCGCAGTGTCTTGTGTCCACCGTCGTGCTGGTCGATCATTGCCTCCCCCCCCCCCCCCCCTCAAATTAACCATGACTTCTAGCAATGTTCTTACCACACTACTGTGTCGTTTTAAAATGTCCATGTTTTTTTTTTTCCTTCCGTTTCGTAGACATTGTGCTGTTGACTGGGCAGTTTGCTTTGAAGCTCAGATCTTGTAGAATGTCAATGTGTACATTCTTTTTTCTCCAAGAGTCCAAGAATTTCTCTGTAAAATTTAAGTTCAAACTCCCACAGTTTCTTCTGCAGATGTTACGAAATTCTCCATGACTCACAGACATATGGTGCCACAGGAACGATGCATGCTACTAATTATTTCATATTAATTTGTTTGCTGCGGGTGTGCGATTGTTTCTTACACAATATAAAATAACAGGAAGTATTGTAGCCTTACAGAATACAATTACTGAAAACATAGAAAGTTGCGGCGGCTAGCCTTCATCAGCAAACAATTACACTAATAACATAATTGTGATTGTTACCATTTCTCTTTATAGAACGGAATAACTCATCTAATATCTTAGCATTATCTGCGGTGAGGACTTATCAGCTGCATATCTAAGCTATAAAATTATCCAGTTTCACCAACAATGAATTTCTCACAATTGTCTCCTCTCTTATAATGTGTTTACGTTTCTGATTATATTTTCTGCGTATATGTTGAACAGGTAAAGGGAGCAAATGCAGCCGGGTCTTTCTCAGCGTAGCACGTCAAATCAGTTGGGCAATTCGCCGGCTACTCTCACAGCTGCGTGTTGTTTATTATATAATGATTCAATTACGCGGGTCAAATGTGCTGAAAACTGCCATATCTCTCCACACTTTCTGAGAATAAACATAGTGGAAGCCCTCAGTGTATCATCTTAGTCTAGGACAAGGTAAATCAAGGGACTTATTTTGACAAGCACAAGGTGTCGTCGTCCAGTTTTATACACCAGTTAGCACTGAATTAGCGATACAGTCAGTATCACCCTGACATCCTTTATGTTTATAGACATTTCATTATACCCATTTTAAGCTGGGTCGGCCTGGGTCCATTTTAACATCCTCCTCGGTGTTAATTCCAGTCCATAACAGCCGTGCTGTCAAGCAAGCTCGCTAGCTACTGCGCCACCGCTCTCTCACGACAATTTGTACATATTTAAAAATAACGCGAGGCAATATTATTCCTTGATGCTAAGTGTACGTTCTCAAAAATTACACTAGAAAATGTTATTTTTCAGCAGTTAGAGCACGTGGTGAACAATATCGTATGACGACAGCATTCCTTAATTTCAAGTATACCACTAAAAATAATTTGAGAAAGTAGCATTCCTTGATTTGTATTGCTCGCACCCAAAAATACACAGGTACAAAATTAATCTTTAAACGTAAGTGCAAGCACTCATAAAAATAACATGGATGATAGTATTATTTAAACCTTGGTGCACACACCCAAAATGTAACATGAGTTGACAGTATTACTTAAAAATTAGTACACGCACTCAAAATTTTAAAAACATATATATCAGACAAAATAATTCCCTACATCTTGGTTCAAACACTCAAAATATAACACGAGACAACAGTATTCATCAAATCATAGCACGCGCTTACTATAAACGAATGTTACAAACTAATCATGAGAAATCAATGTCCTCAGAATGTTAATATAATAATGATTGATTGATTGATTGATTTAGGAACCGACATCACAGCATTCTGGGCATTCCCATAAGTCCTCCGTCCCCATCCTCAGCAGCCAGTGAAGGGTTCCAACACTAATAGTTGTTAATATAATAATAACAATAACAAACAACCAAACTATACATGTTTCCTTTTAGCTGTGCTGCGGTCACTAAAAAACAACATTGTTGTAGAATCACATGTGTGTAAATGTATGCTTGGTGCGATTTTGCAGCTATATCTTTCAACGGGTTAGGAAAATTTGCTCCAAGCCCAACCCTCCTTAGTCGCCTATTAGGACACATATGGCAGGTTACAATGTGTTAATATTCTTTGTGCATTTGAAAGGTCCCGGTAACACACGAGCCGAAACAATCTTATTCATCTCTTACGGCATGCACTGTAGGCTTCCCTAAGGGTTCCGATAGCTCATGTTCGACGTAACATTACTAGATTCATATATGTGTGTGTGTGTGGGTGTGTGTGTGTGTGTATATATATATATATATGTATATATGTATGTGCATGACGAGGTGCAGCGATATATACGAGGCAAGAAATCGAGCAATAGTTTGTTTATGTGTTGAAACCATCTGTTTCTGATAGTATGTACATTCTCAAACAGGTGCCTAGTAACACCAAAATATATTATTGGATGCGATGCGGCTAAGACATACACGTAAACACGAGGCAATCAAGGCCTTACATACTGGTTTGGTGTAGGCCAGGCCACTAGGCAACTGAGCTTTAACTTTTAAGTCTGAATCATGTATGAATGCTAAACATTATGTTCGTTGCATGTCCTTTGTAGGACGTAGCAATTAACCCCCAGCTTGTTTTCCTTGCTTTTGTAATTTTCTAAGTAACTTGACATTCAGTAGTTTACCAGTGTTTTCTCAACGACGCGCTCTCATGCCTTTGTGAAATCCAACGCAAAGCAGTCTGCTTTCAAATCAGCGACTGGCTCCGAACCCGGTACGTGGGGATTGTGAAACGGCCTTCTCTACTCCTGGCCCACAAACGGCCTTCTCTACTCCTGGCCCACAAAAGGCTTTCTCTACTCCTGGCCCACAAACGGTCTTCTCTACTCCTGGACCACACTTGGTCTTCTCTACTCCTGGGCCACAAACGACCTTCTCTACGCCTGGGCCACAAACGACCTTCTCTACTCCTGGCCCACAAACGGCCTTCTCTACTCCTGGCCCACAAACGGCCTTCTCTACTCCTGGCCCACAAAAGGCTTTCTCTACTCCTGGCCCACAAACGGTCTTCTCTACTCCTGGACCACACTTGGTCTTCTCTACTCCTGGGCCACAAACGACCTTCTCTACGCCTGGGCCACAAACGACCTTCTCTACGCCTAGGCCACAAACGGCCTTCTCTACTCCTGGCCCACAAACGGCCTTCTCTACTCCTGGCCCACAAACGGCCTTCTCTACTCCTGGCCCACAAACGGCCTTCTCTATTCCTGGCCTACAAACGACGACTGATAAATACTCCGGCGCAATGCCGAAGGTGTTTCGAATGCAATTTGTAAACTCGCATACTGCGTACGAAAAACAATTTAAGGCAATTTGGAAGAAGACCGCAGGAGCGTTGGTTCCGATACAATGGTGTGAGTGCCGGTTGTTCAGAAATCAATAGCAAACTACTCAACGTAAGCTTGCCAAGAAATCACAAACATCAAAAATCGATGGGGTCGACTACGAATACCTGTACAGGATATGCAACTAACTTTGTTTGAAAACGACTACGTACTAAGGAAAAGCAATCAATCAATCATGTGCCATGCCGGAAAGCGTGGGCGATTATGACTCGCCATTTCACTCGATCACCAGCGTCGTGGATCAGCTCAGTGTTCCTGTCTCATCCATACCATGTGGCCAAGCCATCCAGGTATTTTGCTCTCGGTCTTCCTCTTGGTCTGGTCCCTTCGATCTTGCCAGTTGTCAATAAGTTCTCCAATCCATTTCTTCTCATAACATGTCCAAAAAATGTTGACTGTCTACGTCTAATTTCTCTAATCAATTTACGATTTTCATTTGTCTCCTGTAGTACTTGGTCATTGGTTTTTCTGTCTCTCCATGGTATTCTTTGCATTTTCCTCAGAAACCACATTTCTGCAGCCATCAGATGTTTTTCAGCTTGACTGCACATTGTCCAAGTTTCACATCCATACAACAGAACAGGCTCTATGTATCCCCTCAACACTCTTTTTCTCGTTTCAATTGACATCTCTTTATTGGTCAGAATGTTTTTCATCTTGATAAAGGCTACTTTTGCCATGGCGATTCTTGTTCTAATCTCTTCAAGGTATCTCCCATCAGATGTTATGACTGTTCCGAGATAATTGTACCGATTCACTTGTTTAAGAGTATTCCCATTTACTTGGTTTCTGCAGCCAAACTGATTGAATTCTTCAACGTTTCCCATTGATCATCAACATCCTGGAATAGGATCTCTAGATCAGAAAATATAAAAATCTGTTATGTACTTCTATATTGAATTTGTTTTGTATTTCCTTGTCATTACTCAATGTACACAAATCATATTTAGTGTTTCCTGTTATATACTTGACTTTCTTCAGCTTTATCCTCAATGTTCCTGTAAGTAGTCTGTGGTCACTATAACAATCAGCACTGGGAACAGTTTTTGCTACTGTTAGTGCGTTTCTACACCTTCTGGTAATCAGAATGTAGTCAGTCTGGTTTCTGATCCTGCTATCAGGGCTCCTCCATGTCCATAATCTTCTAGGGTGTTGCTTAAATCAGGTGTTTCCTACAATCATTTCCTGTTCTTTTGCCCACTCTACCAGTCTGTATCATCTTTCATTTCTCTCTCCTAAACCATAGTTTCCTACTGTGTATCTATCCCCTTGATTTCTTACTTTTGCATTGAAGTTTCCTATTATCATGTCTATTTCTGAATTTTTACATTTCTTTAAGGCAGACTCTATGTCATTATAAAATTCCTCTACACTATCTTCACTGGACTCTCCTGTTGGGGCATATACTTGAATAACATTTATGCTAAAAGGTCTGCCACTCAGTTTAACTTAAGGAAAAGCATGTTATTTTAAAAAACGCTTCTTAAGAGAAAGAAATAACAATAACCATTCTTAACATTTTATCATTTTAAGGAACTGCATGGCCGAATGGATAAGACTGAGTGCTCTTACACTTCCGGATTTCTGATGCTGAGGTAGCGGGTTTAACCCCTACACCTATCAGTTGGACTAAAATGTTAGCTTCTCGTCCTCGACTTGTGGTCGTAAATTACAATTACTTCAGAAGTCAGATTGGTTGACCTGATGGCGAGGGACACTGGTGATAGGGAAAGCTAATCCACACGCAAACATCAGTCAAGTGCACTAGAAATAGTAGCAAATTTATGGGCTAGTCTTGAATTCAAAGCGAACGAACGGGGAAAAAAGAAAAAAACAAACAAAAAAACAGAAAATATTAAAGAAATCCAGCTTTGTTCAAAATATTGGTTCTCAATAAAGGGCTGGCGAAGGGGGTCACGGACGGAGTTCGTTATCTCGCAAACAGCGTTCGCAACACAGCTGCAGGCGATTTGCCAGCTGACCATGCTGCGTTGGTTTTTACGAAATGGTATGGGTGCCGGTCGTTCAGAAAGCAAAGGCAAACTACTTAACGTAAACTTGCCAAGAGCTCACAACAGCAAAAAAAGCTGTTGCTGATTGCAACGTCCTATAAAGGATATGCAACTAACTGTTTTAACAATAAAGGGCAACACCAACAAAGACTAAACGCCCTTGTTTTGCACTAAATAAAAACGAACGAAATAAAAGTACCTGTTTTTACACCCAGAGAGACTTGGTTATTTCCTTGCAGGTGTCTAATGTTCAGCTGGATTTCAAGACGTCTTCATTATCCTTGTGTCTATAGCTATATCCAGAAGGAAGTGTCAGTTGCTAGTGTCAAGGATATTCTGCGGGATCAAGGCAGATTGCCCTGTTGAGGCTGTCGGATGCTGACGGAATGTCTCCTGTAGATCTTCCAGACTTAGGGGCATGTAACTTTAACTCTTGACCTGGCTCAGACTAGACCGTATATGCTCGGGCATTAATTCCTCCAAGGGATTTATTTTCCAGGAATGATTTTTCTGACGCTACAAGTGCAAGTGTTTAGATTCTGACAGGTACACTGGTGTATGTTGTAAAGACGTATACAATTTGCTGTTACCTACTTTCTTTCCTTCCTGTTTCCCGTCATTCATTCATTTATTTATTCATTCATCCATTCATTATTTCGTTCCTCCATTCACCCACGCATGAATTCGGTCGTGGCGAAGTAATCACGCCGTCTGTCTTACGCTCTTAAGGTTGTTGTTTTTTTTTACGGATTACGTCACTCGGTTCACGAGTGCACATTTACTATGCACCCAGGGGCTTGTGGCTGAAGTTAAGGGTTTCGTGCTCTGTGCGGCCCTTTCGGCAAGCCGCCCTGCGAACACAGGCCCAGCAATTTAGGGTAAAACCCCGTGCAATGAAGTCAGTCATCTTGCCTTTAAACCCCATTAGCATTCTTATTATTTCATTTGTCCGTTCGTTCCTTCATCTCATCTCATCATATCATCTCATCTCATCTCATCATCTTATATTATCTCATCATTTCATCTCATCTTACCATGTCATCTCATCATCTCAGCTCATCATCTCATCTCATCGTCTTATCTCATCTCATCTCATCTCATCTCAACTCATCATGTTCCTCTTGTGCCTTGCGGTGTCGAGGTGAAGTATAAACACCGGACAGTGACCGTATATAGTCTTCTTAAATCGAGATTCCCATGGACTCTGTAATTCCCTCTACCCATCGTTTATATGATAGGCCTCTTCTTCTGCTTCCATTTGGTCTGTACATCATTGCTTGTTGTGGTATTCTGTTAATTGGTGTAGTAGTTATATGGTCGAGCCATTTACCTTGCTTTTATCTAATGTAAACTAGTGCTGCTATAACCCCTACTTTAGTCCCGATTTCTTCATTACTGATTTTCTCTCTTCTTGATACATTGAGTATTCTTCATAGGAATCTCATATCCGCTGTTGTAATGTTTCTTTTCTGTCTTTCTGTCACTATCCAGGTCTGGCATTGCTGGCATAGATTTTGTAGGAGCATTATGTTGTAGAGTGCTCCTTCATTCCTTCTTTCCCTTCATAAATAAGTAATCTTTAGAGTCTTTAATTTGTTATATATTTTGAAATTTACTGATTTTCCGATTATTAAGGATTTGCCTCAATATCGACCCAATCTTATAAAATGGGTAAATGTTAAGCTGAACGGGAAAAAAAAATGCAAAAGGGTTACATGCTTCGGTTACATAGATTTCTTGTTCATGCGTTCTTGATTTCTCTATTTCATTCTAAGTTAGCCCTCTTTCTGACTCTTAATTGTAGCTGTCTCTTGAGTTTTGTAGATACTCAGACAATACTAATTTCTCCAAAGATGATCTGAAGTAAGACAGTCTGATGTTCATATCGCCACATTCACGGTCGTCACCTGGTTTCCATTTCTGCACGAGACACAGCTGGAGTCGTATGTGATGTTGTGGACAATTACATTGACTCATGACAAGAGAGTTATTGTACGGATTTTCATCCCGGGAACACATGTTCGTGAATTTAATATGTTTGTACAGAACGAAATGGAAGACATGTTTATGTGTTTTCTACTTTCTTTCCGCCTGCTCCTTGGCGAAGGTGTTACGGACTCGGTTCGTGATCCCGCATACCCGCGGAGGACACAGAGCTGCGCGCGATTTGGAAGCAGATTGCGTTGCGTTAGTATTTTTACGAAATGGTAGGTATGGGTGTTGGTCGTTCGGAAAGCAATGGCAAACTACTGAACATAAAACTTGCCAAGAGATCACAACAGCAAAACATGCCAGTGTTGATTGCAACGTCCTGTAAAGGATATGCAACTAACATTTTTTTAAAACTTTCTTTTCAGCGACTCGGCGGAGATATATTTATGTTGTGAACAATTACAATAACTCCTCAAAAGAGTTTTAGTATCTTCGTTTTGGGCTTTCTTCTCATGGGCAAATCAACAATCAATAATTGTTGTAGGCTGGTATTCTTAATGTTGTTCAAACAGACATGCCAGTTAGCGGGCGTGTAGGCTGAGTTGGTAGGGAACTGCACCGATAATGTCACCAGCACGGGCAGGCTTCTACCCACAGCAAGAAACTGCTTCCGGACAATATTTTTTATTACACACGTCTACCAAGGATCTGTGTGTACGTGTTGCTCAGCTACAATAATTCTCAACACACATTCTAGTAGCCGAGTTTTCTAACTTCTGTGACGATATTGGTTGGTTGCTTGGTTTTATTAACTTGTGAATCCTCTGTAAGACTGAGCTGTACCTCATTAGACCGTAGCTTTGACGTTCGGGTCGTTTAATGGGGTTTAAAGAGGTTCACAGGCTAGAGAAGAGACTTCGTGCGTCGGGTTTTATCCCACATAACTCGGTTTCTTTCCGTGGGCTTGATTGCCGAAAGCGTGGCACAAATCACGAACACACATTTCGGAGAAACTTCCCTCGTGAACAGAATGGCGGAGTTCGGTGCCAAATCCACAACCTTCAGTACGCAGGACGGGTGGCTTAACGACTTTCCCACTGAGAAACGGCAGTTGCGATCAATTCTTCCTCAATTCTTCCTCAAAGGGGCGTATATGGGCGACAATGAGAATGACAGTTGCGATAAATGCTTCATTTAAAAGGCACACGTCAACGAGAACGACAATTGCCATCAATGTTTACTCTAAACTAAGAAGCTTACTGGGTAAATGTTGTTCGCATTAGAGTGACTAGTATAAGTTGGATGATTGATTGGTTGGCTGATTGGATTATTTATTGCTTGATTGGTTGGATTATTGGTTGGGTGATTGGTTGATTGATTGTATGGATGGCTGAATAGTCAGCAAGGAGTCATACTACTAATCGTTCCCACCGTTATCTGATTGACAGTTCTCCTGGTCTTCCCTCTCAGTTTTGAGATTCTACCAGAATCCCTGGCGATCTCCCGAAATAAAATTCTTTCCACACATGGATTCTCAATCTGTTCCCCGGCCTTCTCCACCTGGTCCCACAGGCGCACCACCACCTTTCCCTTGTCCATAGGTAATTTATCACCAAGAGGTGCACTCCCTTCCAGCCTATCAGCCTATTCATTCCCCCAGCACTCCCGCATGACCAGGGCAACAAATCCATGTACGCTTCTAAAACCATCAGGGTCGTTCTTTCGTTTTAAATATACCCAGAACCTCGGTATATAGTCGCGAGTTCATACCTCATGCCTTTATGATGCATATTTTGATATTGTTGTTTTTGTTCTCTGTTAGCTTCATAACAAAGGCATGGTTGAAATAATGTAAGGAAGGGAGTGATAGAAGAGCAGAATATTAGATGGGCTTGCGTGCACATTTCTTGACCCTTTGAACATAAAATTCGACCGTTCGTTCTTTCGTTCGCTCTCAATGATCATGTGTTCGAATCCCATTCCAGACGCATTTAACATAAAATTTAAAAAAAAGAAAAGAAATTGTCCCGGTTCCCCCATGTGACGCAGCCTAAAATGGGTGTGAAGAAATGTCCCGGATAGCAAATGTGTCCGGTGTGATACAGAACACTTCAGCCGCCGATGCCTATGTGTGTGTACAAGTCGCTTAAAAGTCGACAGGGTCGACTTCATTGACCCGGGTTTTATCCCATATGACTCAGTCTCTTTCCGTAGCGCGGAAAGCGTCGCACAAAGCACGAAATCCGTAACTCTGGCGAGAGACCCACAGGAGTCTCGGAAAAATTTAACTCGTGAACGGAAGGACGCAGTCCGGAATCGAAGCCACAACCGTCGAAGCCCGAGTCAAACGACTTGACCACTTCGCCACGGAGACTCCCGAGTGTATACAAGTATTGGTTAGCACCATATATCGAATACTCCTCAAGGCGCTAGAATCGTTCTTTACTTCCATTACTTACTTTACTGTACAATATAGTTAACAGTTGAAGACACCGTATCCACTACTTACTTTACTGTAAAATATAGTTAACAGTTGAAGACACCGTTTTCACTGCTTACTTTACTGTACAATTTAGTTAACAGTTTAAGACACCGTGTCCAATACTTAATATACTGTAAAATATAGTTAACAATTTAATTCACCGTTTACAGTACTTACTTTACTGTACATCATAGTTTACAGTACAAGACACCGTTTTCACCACTTACTTTATTGTAAAACATTATCATTATGTGCCATGCCGATAAGAGTGGGCGATCATACTTTTCAATCTTACCACCAGAATCGCGGACCAGTTCTGTTTTCTTGTCTTGACCATGCCATGTGGTCAGACCATCCAGATATTTACTTCCCAGGGTTCCCCTTGTTCTGTTCCCCTCAATCTTGTCAGTTGTCACCTAGTTCTCTATTTTAGGTCATCTCGTAACGTGCTAAAAATGTTCACTGTCTGTGTCTAATTTCTCCAATCAGTTTACGGTTTTCATTTGTTCTTGTAGGACTTGCTCATTAGTTTTTCTGCCTGTCCATGGTATTCTTTGTACTTTCCTCAGAAACCACATTTCCACTGCCTTTAGGTGTTTTTGAAATTGTCTGCTCATTGTCCCTGTTTCACACCCACACGAAAGTACAGGTTCTATATAGCACTTCTGCACTCTTTTTCTCGTTACAATTGACATGTTTTCATTAGTTAATATGTTTTCCATCTTGCAAAAGGCTACCATCGCCGTAGCGATTCTTGTTCTAATCTCTTCAAAGCATCTCCCATCAGATGTTATGACTGTTCCGAGATAATTGTTCCGATTCACTTGTTGAAGAATATGTCCATTTACCCGTATATTACATTGTGGTATAGTTAACAGTTTAAGACACCTTTTGCACTTCATGTGGCATATTGGAGACTGTTTGTTGTTGTTGTTGTTGTTGTTGTTGTTGTTGTTGTTGTTGTTGTTGTTGTTGTTGTTGTTGTTGTTGTTGTTGGTGTTGCTGCTGCTGCTCTTGATTGTTAATCGCTCTCATCAAGGCCCACCGAAAAGATTCTCGATCGCCTGTCTGTTCCCTTGCCGCGTGTACATTCATGCCTAGGGTGTCTTTAATGTCCTATTTCTATCTTCGTTCTGGTCGACACCTACCCTTACTTCGAGGGACCTTGTCCTCCACAAGTTACTCTTCCCCAACCCCTGTTTATGCTCTCACCTTCTTCGATGTTCAGATCTTCTAGCATGTCATTATTTGTTTCTGTTTCCTGGTCCACGATAATGTCATAATTAGTCTGTAATATTTAACTGATTCAGCGCCGAAGGATAGTCTATCGCGGCATGTGAGTTTTCATGTATATAGAAGGACGATATATCGCCATGCTAGTGTCATCGTGTTATTTGTTTCGTTTCGTGGTATCTTTCGCATCTGCAATGTTCAGTGAACGGAAATTTACATTCACATTACATTTACATTTTATTTGTTCATGTGATTGTGTATCATGTGTGGTCCAACCCTACATTTTTGTTTGGCACTGTATTTGTTACGTTCAAAGCCCCGATTTTCTGTTTCAGTGACTACTAAATGTCCATGACTCGCATCCGTATGTGGTCACGTGAAAGATGCACGTTTTCAAACATTTCACTTGGTTTTGTTTGTTGGTGCTGTGTGCTGTGGGATCTTAACACCGTTTAACCCGTGTGACGCTATGGCTAGCCGGCGTGTGTCTTATTTAGAATATCCTCCATTTTTAAAAATAATATATTTCCTTAACGAATAAAAACACAGAAGTCGCAGCTACGTATTGCACGATTTCTTGACTGGCATATTCCGCTAAAACTAGTCGGGTGCATACTGCATAGCTATAAATCATATGAAGTGAATAAAAGAATACACCTTTAGCTAAAACTGGGAGAGAAAGAGAGAGGCAAATGTAGCGGTAATAGAGAGTAGAGAGGAAGAGAGACAAAGAGAGATGAAAAGAGCCGCATAGAGGAAAGGGGGGTGGGGGGGGGAATCGATAACAAAGGGGAAAAACAGAGTGAGGAGAAGAGCGAGAGGAAGAGAGAGATGGGAGGAGATCGAGAGAGAGAGAGAGAGAGAGAGAGAGAGAGAGAGAGAGAGAGAGAGATAGGCATGTTTCAAAGGAAGACAGAGAGAGAGAGAGAGAGAGAGAGAGAGAGAGAGAGAGAGAGAGAGAGAGAGAGAGACTGAAGACGGAAACAAATTTCCGAAACGTTGCTATGTTAACTAGCTTCGTAGTGACTGGTTAGACAATCGTCCTGGTCTCACAGGTCGAACCAACCTGAAATGGGTCCCCAAAATATTCTGGGAAATAAAGGCCACCAGCAAGATATTCACCACATCACCAATCAGGTGCCGTTTGATTTATACAAATATAAGCCTTGCACCATATACCCAATGCGCCAGGTGGCGTGTTACAGGGTCAAGAAGAAGTCCGTCAACAATCGTGACTCCACCAGCACAACACCCTGATGTTTGCAGGGAGATTGACATTTAAGGAAAATGTTTGAAGTCGGAACACGGAAATGTACAACTGTTCAAACAGCACTTGTTTTAAAGATGTATTGGCGATTAAAAGGCCTCAATAAAGTCTTAACAAAGACTAGGACATTTAATTAACACCATGTAACAAGAGAATAAGGAAAAGCCAGATTCAACATGAAATCTCCAAGAAGTGGCCTGTACTAAATTCTCCAAAGCATTGATTAATTCATTCACACATTTACATTCTCAACAAAAGCTACCCAAATGAAGTGTCCACTCTACTGTCAGCGCATTCAGAGATTTCTGACCAGATGCGATCTTGAAATGGACCAGTGACCCACTGAACACATCATGAAGCGACGGGTCGGAAACGTTCCAGGTGAGTTGAGATTGATTCGCGCCAGTTCTAGTGGTCTTGAAATTGATGTACTGGGCAGCTGGGATATTGATGTTGGAGACGGTAAGATTTCCTTTCGTGGCGAAGGTCAAGTAATTGGGTAACTCGACTCAGCTAAAGTGTTTGCTGGGATGTAATGCATGGTTGATGAGCGGGTAGTGGCGGTGTTGGAGGGTCAGTCTTTGATACCAAGGACGCGGGTTTTAACTGTCAGGAAAGTAAATTATTTATAACCGTAAAAGACTTTTTTTTCAATAAAGTTAAATGTGTACAAAGTGTACCTATTAAAGTTAAATGGACACAAATTGTATCTGTCCAAGTTAAATGGATACAAATTTTATCTATGAAAGTTAGAATTGAGACACATTTAATCTATCAAAGTTTATGGACCTCATATGTATCTGTTTTTGTTTTTTGTTTTTTTTTCGCATATCCTTTACAGGACATCGCTGTCACCATCAGCATTATTCAGCTGATTGTTAATTTCTTGGCAAGATTACGCTCAGTAGTTTGCCATTGCTTTCTGAGTTGCCGGCTCATATACCCCTAAGTTACCGACGCGGAGAGAACCACTACCGATTCTCGCGCACGTCACGTTACTCACGAGAGTATACGGGATTACGGAGAAAGTCGTGTAACCCCTAGACCCGGGAGACCAGCCAGATGTATCTATCAACGTTACATGAATAAAAATTTTATCTATGAAAGTCAAATGAATACAAGTTTTATCTGCCAAAGTTAAATGAGTACAAATTGTATCGATTTAAGTTAAATGCATACAAATTGTATCTATCAAAGTTAAATTATTACAAATTTATCTCTCAGAATTAACTGGGCCCAAATTTGATCTATCAAATGTAAATGGACATAAATGTTATCTATCAGACTTTAAAAAAAAGTTAGTTGCATATCTTCTACAGGACGTAGCATTCAACTCCGGCATTTTTTAACAGTTTGTGATTCCCTGGCAAGTTTACGTCCAGTAGTTTGCCATTGCTTTCTGAACGACCAGCACGCATAACATTTTCATAAGAAACCAACGCGAAAATCAACACAAATTGTATCTTCTAAAGATAAATTGGACACACATGTCATCTTCCAAAATTAAGTAGACCCAAATTGTACCTATCATACTTAAATGGACATACATTTTATTTATAAAGTTTTTTGGTTGTTTGTTTTTTAAAATTTTAGTTGCATGACCTTCGCAGGACGTTGCAGTCAGTGCATGCATTTATTGACTGTTTGTGACTTACTCAGCAGTTTTACGTTTATTGATTTACAATTGCTTTCTTAATGACAACGCCACGTATCATTGAAATAACCGCAAGGCGATCTACTTTCAAGCCGCCTTATGTTACCTACACTGTTGTATGTATGTGTTTAGATTGGTATATGTTACCTTCACTGTTGTATGTATGTGTTTAGATTGGTATATGTTACCTTCACTGTTGTATGTATGTGTTCACTATGTTGCCTACATTGTTGTATATATCTGTTTACTATGTTGCCTACATTGTTGTATATATGTGTTTACTATGTTGCCTACATTGTTGTATATATGTGTTTACTATGTTGCCTACACAGTTTTATGTATGTATTTAAATCGTACATGTTGCCTACATTGTTGCATATATGTGTTTACTATGTTGCCTACACTGTTGTATATTTGTATTTAAATCATATATGTTGCCTGCATCGTTGTTTATCTTTGTGATCGAGGCAATGAACACTCCTGTCGTGAAGCTTCTGGTATAAGCAGACATGTGGTATCTAATGACAATAAAAAGAATACTATTGGTCGACATAAACACGAATAAGACAGTTCCTGGAGATTCAATTTAAATTGGAATATGTGATTAGAGAATATACCTGCGCACAGTTAAGTGGTGTGGCATGCTATGAGAGGAAATAAACATAGCGACAACTTACAGACAGAAGTCTCAATTGTGCAGGAACTATGCACGACGCCAAAAAACAAATAAATAAACCAAGACAGAACTGGTGTCGTTAGCCGCTACACGCTGCGGGATTTACTGAGAGGGGATCCGAGCACTTATGGACTGAATGGTTCGATGTGCAATGAGGATAATCCGTCGACTAACTAACTTATTGTTTGTTGTTACTACTGTAGAGAATACGTTGTGTTTGGATTAGTGACAACTGTAAAACATGAATGGAAAAGAACAAGAGGAAATAAAGACATACATACCTTGCTTGCCCCACTTGTCTAGTTTTGGCGAAACTCTAGTTTATTCAAAACGCTAGTGATGAATTGTTGGTTGGTTGGTTGGTTGGTTGGTTGCCTGGTTGATTTGTTGGTTGACTGGCTGGTAGGCTGGTTGGTTGGTTTGTTGGTTGGTTTGTTGGTTGGTTGGTTTGTTGGTTGGTTGGTTTGTTGGTTGGTTTGTTGGTTGGTTGGTTTGTTGGTTGGTTGGTTGGCTGGTTGGTTGGCTGGTTGATTCGTTGACCCGTATGTATGGTATGGTACGTTACACATTCCTTATGTATGTATAATGCCCATGTTAAACATTGCTTCAATGATTTTCGTATTATTGATTATTTTTCATGCGTTTTAATGTTCATTGTTCATTTGTTGTCTAAGATTAGCTTCAAAAGTGATGTTAAATGAAATAATCTATGAGAGGAAACAGGGAAGAAAGGCAGAATGTCAGACGGGCCTGCGTGCCCAATTCTTAACCTTTAAAACTAAAGTTTGTTCGTTCGTTCGTTCGTTCATTCGTTGATTGACTAGTGGGTTGTTTAGCTGACTGCTTCATTGCTTGGCTGACTGGCTGACTGCTTGGCTGACTGGTTGGCTGATTGCTTGGCTGATTGCTTGGCTGACTGGTATTATTGATTGCTTGGCTGACTGGTATTATTGATTGCTTGGCTCACCGGTTGGTTTGATTCCCTGGCTGACTGGCTGATTGATTAGTTGATTGAGAGTCCTCTGTAATATTCACTTTTTATTCTTAAATGCAAACAATTAACGATCAATTCTTCCTTTGACGATCAAGTCTTTCGTGTCATGAAATCTATCGGAGTTAGGCTACGCAGAGACCGTCTTTTCGTTCCAATAGCAAGGTACCACATGTAATGTGATTCAGAGCCGCCTTCTCCTCTCCAGGCTCCTAAATTAGCAGTAGCATATGCTAGACCAGTGGTTCTCAACCTTTCTTGGCTCCACCCCCCTCCCCCCCCCTTTATCATATGTTCAGAACGTCATTCCCAATCCTCTTTCTAATTTCCTCCTTATAACCCCCCTCCCACCCCCACCCTTACACAATATACATGAACATGGAAAATAAATTTAATAACACATACTAGAACAAGTCTAGACATCTACATGAAACGTGATTTGCGGGTCTACTTACGTTATAAAACGAGTTTCATTAGGGCGAGAAGTACAGAACCGTAAAATGTAGAGGGAAAAACAATATCAAGTAACTGGTTCTTGTATTAATGCCATCTTGGAATAATCTTAATTCCCCCCCCCCCCCTCTCGAAACCCTAAAATTCCCCCCTGGGAGGGGGAAAATTCCCCACCGGTTGAGAACCACTGCGCTAGACCATCACTAGAACTTCACATCTACAAGAGAGGCACGGCGAACTTTGAAATGTTGGCTAGATTAAGGCCCTGAAGAGGTGCCCCAAGGTCTAGGCCGTTGTGAAACCTGGTCATAATCTTTCTATCTCGGCGGCTGTGCTCGGTCATCATGTGAGATGGCAACCCAGGCAAGAGAAAGATTATGCTGTGATCTCGGTAATCTGATCTATAATAATCTTGTGAAATAACCAGCCAAAGAATGGCAATGATTATATTGTATACCTCAACGGCCTGTGTTGTAGTGATTGTCTGAGATGGCGAACCGAGATTGATTACGATTATGTGATCTCAACGGATCTTATCAGACAGACTGTGGGATCAACACCTTGTGCCACATTTATTGAAAGACAGAAGATCAAGTGGTTTGGCCATGTCGTTAGAATGCAACACCAGCAACTACCATCACCGGCCTTACATCAAAGATCATCTGCGACGAGACCACGAGGACGTCCAAGAAGAAAATGGATTGACGACATCAAAGACATTGTACAACCACACGGAATGACACTATCCAGTGCCGCCCACCGGGCGCTGGAAAGCAAATTATTCCTCCCCACGACTCTTGACGACAGAAGTGGAAGATGATGATGATGATGATGATGATGATGATGATGATGATGATGATGATGATGATGATGATGATGATGATGATGATGATGATGATGATCATGATGATCATGATGATCATGATCATGATGAAGATGATGATGATCTCAACGGATGCACAGTGATCGTGTGAAATAGCGCACCAGGGATGGTTATGATTATATAATGATTTCAGCGGTCTGGCGTATGTTGATTACAGTTGTATCAAAACCTCAATGATCTGGGGTATATTGATTATAGTTATGTCATAATCTCAATGGTCTGGGGTATTGATTATAGTTATATCATAATCTTAATGGCCTGAGTATTATTGATTTTAGTTGTATCATAATCTCAGTGGCATGGTGTATGTTGATTATTGTTACATCATAATAGAGCCGGCTTCCTGGCCTAGAGGTTAGAGAGTTTTCTCCGTAATCTCGTATACTCTCGTAAGTAGCGTGACGACGGTGAGAATCAGCAGTGGTTCGAATACTTACGAGGTATGTGAGCCGGCCGCTCAGAAAGCAATGGCAAACTACTGAGCGTAATCTTGCCAAGAAATCAACAAACAGCTGAAAGATGCTGATGTTGACAGCAATGTCCTGTAAAGGATATGCAAACAATTTTTTTTAACATCATAATCTCAATGGCCTGGAGTATATTGATTATAGTTATATCATCATCTCAGCGGCCTGTGTGTATTGACTATAGTTACATCATCATCTCAGCGGCCTGTGGGTATAATAAATAGCAATCAATCAATATATTTCATATTCTTCTTTGCTTCTGAGTTAATTGCCCGCTCCGTGGCAAAGAGGTTACGGACACAGTTCGTAATCCCGCATACCGCGTTCTAAACTCATCTGCGGTAGATTTGGCAACAGACCGCCTTGCGTTGGGTTTTTTTTTAATGCAATTGTACGGGTGCCAGTCGTTCATAAACAAATGGCAAACTGCTGAAAGTAAACTTGTCAAGAGATCACAAACATAAAAATGTTGGGGTTGACTGCAATGTCCTGTAAAGGATATGCAACTCACTTAACTTTTCTTGAATTATTTGAGGCTAGGAAGTCTTGTTGAAGCGGAATACGCACACAGACAGTGAGTTTGCTATAGGGGAGCGTTATGTGTGATAAAGTGGGGGGAGGGAAGGGGTGTGTAAATTACAGCACACCTTTGGAGAGAGGGATGGGGTCGAGAACTAGAAAGTATTTAGAATGGGAATAGAGAGTAAACAATTGGTAGGTGAAATAAACAGTTTGAAAGGAGTACACGGTGTAAAGAAAGGTGGGGATATGGAGTGTGCCTAGAAAATGGACAAAACACAAACAAACGAAAACCCCAACAACAACAACAACAACAAATTAAGCTGATTGCTATTTTTTGGCGTGATAGGACAGACAAATCATACGACTAGAAAAGTAAAGAACTAACAAGGCGATAGTTTCAAACAAATAAACAGATGTTAGTTGCATGTCTCTAACACTCCGGTGCATACAATAAACAGATGTTAGTTGCATGTCTCTAACACTCCGGTGCATACAATAAACAGATGTTAGTTGCATGTCTCTAACACTCCGGTGCATACAATAAACAGATGTTAGTTGCATGTCTCTAACACTCCGGTGCATACAATAAACAGATGTTAGTTGCATGTCTCTAACACTCCGGTGCATACAATAAACAGATGTTAGTTGCATGTCTCTAACACTCCGGTGCATAAAATAAACAGATGTTAGTTGCATGTCTCTAACACTCCGGTGCATAAAATAAACAGATGTTAGTTGCATGTCTCTAACACTCCGGTGCATAAAATAACAGTCGCTTCAAAGGCGACAGGGTCGATTTCATTGCAGTGGGTTTTTATCCCTTATGGGTCATTCTCTTTCCGCAGCACGGAAAGCGTCGCATAAAGTACAAACTCCATAGCTCCAGTGGCGACCCTCAGAGTCTCAGACAAAAACTGCACTTGTGAACACTAAGGACGCGGTCTGGAATCAAACCCACAACCTTCGGAGCCTGAGTCAGACGGTGACCACTTCACCACGGAGTTTCCCGGCGCAGTCAACCCCAACATTTGTTGATTTTTTCATTCAGTTTACATTCAGTAGTTTGTCATTGCCTTTTCTGAGACATAACTCGGAGAGGTGAATAGATAACTAGATGAAACGCAAATAAACCGATGTGAGGTTAAAAAAAAATAACAGGATAAGCGAAAGGGTAACTAGATGAGGCAATAATGAACTGTCTAAAGTGAAAACAGGGCTAGATTTGATTAAAATAGAACTAAGAATGGACAAGAAATGGTTTGGGTGCGAAGAGAATCAGTCGAAGTGAACATAGAACATTATAATGGAAACGGAGAACTAGTTTAGGTGAAATGAGAACTAGGTGAGAAGAAAAGATATAAAGATGAGATGGAAAAAAAGAGAACCAGATGCAGGGGAACAAAAATGTCTCAAAGAAGTGAAAAGAGAGGTAGATGATGTGGTGAAATGAGAGAGAATGAGATAAGAAGTGAAAAGAGGGGTAGGTGATGTCGTGAAATGAAAGAGAAGTAGATACACCAGCCAGCACTGTGGCGAACGGGTTACTGTCTTAATCCTACATACCACTTTCGAAAGACAGCTGCTGGCGATTTGGCATCAGACCACTTTGTATTGGTTTTCATACAATGGTTTGAGTGCCGGCCAGCAATGCAATCAAATCAATGGCAAACTACTGAACGTAAATTTGACAAGAAATCACAAACAGCCAATGATGCTGGGGTTAACTGCGACGTCCTGAAAAGGATATGCAACTAACTTTAGAGAACGTGAAATAAGAGCTAGATGTGTCAAATACAAATTAGATGCGTGAGAATAAAACTAGACAAGATGAAAAGGGAATTAAATGTGGTGAAAATAAAACTAGACGAGATGAAAAAGGAATTACATGTGATGAAAATAAAACTAGACGAGATGAACAGAGAATGAAAAGTGGTGAAAATTAAACTAGACAGAATGAAAAAGAATTAAATGTGGTGAAAATTAAACTAGACAGGATGAAAAAAGAATTAAATATGGTGAAAATGAAACTAGACAAGATGAAAAGAGAATTAGATGTGAAAAGCCAACTAGTATATGGAGAAGAAAGAAGTAGATGTGGTGAAATGATAAACAAATACAGTGAAAAGAGAGCGAGATGATAAGAAAAGAGAATTAGAGATGAGATGGGGAAAACTTGATGAGATGAAAAGATAATTAGATGACGTGAACAGAAAACAAAATGTAATGAGAATAAAAAAGTGTGTAATTGGGGTGAAAAGATGGGTAATTGAGATGAAAAGAGAACTAGATGTAGTGAAAAGAGAAGTCTTTGAGGTGAAAAGGGAGCTTTATGAGATTAAAAGCGAGGTAACTAAGGTTGAAAGAAAAAAAAATAGATGTGGTGAAAAGAGAGATAGTTGGGGTGAAAAGAGAGGCAGTTGGCGTGAAAAGAGAACTAAATGAGGTGAAAAGAGTACTAGATGTGGTAAAAAGACAGCTAACCGGCGTGAAAAGCGAGGCAGTTGAGGTGGAAAGAAAATTAGATGGGGTAAACAGATAATTAGATGTGTGAAAATAGAGGTAATTGGGGTGAAGAGAGAACTATATGATGCGAAAGAGAATTAGATAAGGTGAAAACAGAAACAAAGGTTCTGAAAAGAGAACTGAAATTAGTTAAAGGAGAGGTAGATGAGGTAAAACCAGAATTAGATGAGGTGGAAGAAGAATACCTGAGAAGATAAGAGGAAACTCGCCAGGAGAGATAGACGATGTCGGAAAGGTGTATAGCACACTCAATGTTAAGTGTGTGAAAACGACCGCTTATCCACGTGCTGTCTATCGCCCACAAAACATACGCCCAACAGCTGGTGAGGAGCAACAGGCAAAGGCGGTCTAAACAAACGACAATCAAGCTGTTACCCTGGCAACAAGGGCGTTCAAACATACCCCCTCTCAGTAACAGCATTTCCTGGTTAACCTGGTTCAGATGAGAGCAATCCCCGCGGACGAGGGCGGGGCTACTTCTTTCAACACGGCGTAAGCTGATTGGTTGGAACGTATCAGAACGTGGATCGTTACCATGTCAATCAGCGAATATCGACAATAAAGATAATGTGATGAAAACGGAAATGTGGGAACGCACGGACGCAGAAACATAAGACGGCGCCAATAAAGGTGGCAAAAGGAAAACTTTCAAAACAAAAGGGTGCTGGTTTGTGTCTCAGTGTGAGTGCGAAATCTTTCAGGTGCGAGCATCAAAGCTGGATTTTATGTGTAGAATTGTGAGGATTCTAGTGGATGCCGGACACGTGTTGAGAAACTACAGCCGGCAAGAGATATTTCTTATCTGTTGAGGTAAGTTTCAAGCTGGCTTTAAGAACTTAACAGATCGGTCATTTAAATTGCATGTTTACTGGAAGATTATCTCAAATATTCTACTCTAAATAAAAGTTAGTTGTATATCCTGTACAGGACGTCGTAGTTAACCCCAGCATTTCTTCGCTGTTTATGATCTTTTGGCATGTTTACTTTCAGTAGTATGCCATTGCATTTTGAACTACCGGCACTCATGCCATATTTTAAAAAAAACTATCACAAGGCGGTCTGCTGCCAAATCGCTTGCAGTGTGTTTCGAACAAGATTACGAGCTGCGTCAAAAACCATTCGCTACAGAGCCGACGAATAAATAAAGAAGCCTTTAAACAACTAACAGAATTGTCAAACATGGAATTAAAAAATTAAGTTGCATGTCCTTAACAGGACAGAGCATTCAACCCCAGCATTTTCGCTGTTCGTGATTCCTGGGCAAATTTTACGTTCAGTAGTTTGCCATTGCTTTCTGAACGACCGGCTCCTAAACCTTTTTCGAAAAGCACCAGCGCAACCGTGTTTCGAACACGGGTATACGGGCTCACAAACCGCGTTCGCAAGCCCTTAGCTACAGAGGAGGATATCTAAAAATAAAGTAGAAATACGTATCATTCTCCGCTAAAACAGTTTTTAAAAAAGGTCAAGGGTCAGTTTACACGCCTTAAGGAGCATTGAGTATGTGGCGTTAGAGCCATGGTTGTATAGATTAATCCGCGCTCGGTGTGTGATGTGGTCAGTACCACGCATGTCACCTTCACTTCCCAGAGCAGTTCTTGACGCCAATTTTAGGCTGGGTCGACCTGGGAGCCTAGGTCAGTGTCATAAATCCGCTACTATAAATAGTGTCTATAGTGTGTATCCGCTACTATAATTATAACACTACCATAAATAGTGTGTATGGACTACGCTTGAATTCATGGCGAGCGAGCGCAAAAAAATAAATAAATAAATAAATAAATAAATAAATAAAACGAATCCACCTCTATTTGGGTCGAGCCAGTGACCATTGGGCTGACAAGCGAACGTTTAGCCACTACGTCACAGCGGAGTTCTACATAGCCCAGTATTATTATACCACATTTTCTTAGGAGAAAGCCACACTGAGATTTTGAAACCTGCTGCTGGTCGCCTGACCTTGTATATTTTCTTGCCTACGGTGTCTATGCCGGCTCTTTGGCAAAGGAGTTCGTAATCCTGCATACCGCGTTCGAAACACAGCTGCGGGCGGTTTGGAAGCAGTCCGCCTTACATTGGTTTTATACAATGTTATGAGCGCCGGTAGTTCATAAATCAATGGCAAACTACTGAACGTAAACTTGCCAAGAAGTCACAAACAGCCAAAAACGCCTGGGTTGACTGCGACGTCCCATAAAGGATATGCAACAAACTGTTAAGGTTCCTTAAATGTCCTTTGCCCTTCTTCATGCCGCGCCATCCCGGCCATTTTTACATCATCATCATGTTCCAAGTTGTGAAGCCTGGGCGGTCCTGGTTCGCCAGCTCAAACAGTTACGAGTCTTGGATTACGTCTATCATCTTGTTCCGGTTATTCCATGTGACCAAGCCATCCATCTGTGGTCTTGTTCCGGTTATTCCATGTGACCAAGCCATCCATCTGTGGTCTTGTTCCGGTTATTTCATGTCACCAAGCACTGGTCTTGTTCCGGTTATCCCGTGTCACCAAGCCGCCCATCTGTGGTCTTGTTCCGGTTATTCCATGTGACCAAGCACTGGTCTTGTTCCGGTTATTCCATGTGACCAAGCCATCCATCTGTGGTCTTGTTCCGGTTATTTCATGTGACCAAGCACTGGTCTTGTTCCGGTTATTCCATGTGACCAAGCCGCCCATCTGTGGTCTTGTTCCGGTTATTCCATGTGACTAAGCCATCCATCTGTGGTCTTGTTCCGGTTATTCCATGTGACTAAGCCATCCATCTGTGGTCTTGTTCCGGTTATTCCATGTGACCAAGCTGCCCATCTGTGGTCTTGTTCCGGTTATTCCATGTGACTAAGCCATCCATCTCTGGTCTTGTTCCGGTTATTCCATGTGACCAAGCACTGGTCTTGTTCCGGTTATTCCATGTGACCAAGCACTGGTCTTGTTCCGGTTATTCCATGTTACCAAGCCATCCATCTGTGGTCTTGTTCCGGTTATTTCATGTCACCAAGCACTGGTCTTGTTCCGGTTATTCCATGTGACCAAGCCGCCCATCTGTGGTCTTGTTCCGGTTATTCCATGTGACTAAGCCATCCATCTCTGGTCTTGTTCCGGTTATTCCATGTGACTAAGCCATCCATCTGTGGTCTTGTTCCGGTTATTCCATGTGACCAAGCACTGGTCTTGTTCCGGTTATTCCATGTGACCAAGCCATCCATCTGTGGTCTTGTTCCGGTTATTTCATGTCACCAAGCACTGGTCTTGTTCCGGTTATTCCATGTGACCAAGCCGCCCATCTGTGGTCTTGTTCCAGTTATTCCATGTGACCAAGCACTGGTCTTGTTCTGGTTATTCCATGTGACCAAGCCGCCCATCTGTGGTCTTGTTCCGGTTATTCCATGTGACCAAGCACTGGTCTTGTTCCGGTTATTCCATGTGACCAAGCCATCCATCTGTGGTCTTGTTCCGTTTATTCCATGTCACCAAGCCATCCATCTGTCTATCTCTTTACCTGCCTCTTGCTAGCTGTTACTGAATGTTCAAGTGTATTTCTCCTCATAATGTACCCCCAAAATGTTGACTTTCTGCATCTAATTTCTCTAACCAGTTTTCGGGTTTCATCTACTGCCGTCTTGTTTTTCGTTGCATCTATGCATTGTGTTAGTTTCCTCAAAAACCACATTTGCACTGCCATTAGATGTGTATCAGCGTGTCTGTTTAGTGATCATGTTTCACTTGCTTACAACTTTGTAAGTGCCATACAGCACTTCAGTCGTTTAAAAAAAAATAATTAATTGGCAACTTGTTATTAATGAGTGTGTGCCCATTCTCGCAAAAGGCTACGTTGGATACATCTTACAGCAGACATAGATGCATTCAGTCATCCACACGGGAAATTGCACTATACTATAAACAATATAAATCACACTATATTACAGATTGGGGGGGGGGGGGGGTGTCAGAAACCCTGTTGTAGTTGTGTGCCGAAGTCATGTTGCATAGTTATTCAGCTTGCCAACTTAACAACTTAAGTCAGCCATGCGTGTTTAGAAATACTTCTCCAATTGTCTTGAAACGAGCATATATCATCTCTCTCTCTCTCTCTCTCTCTCTCTCTCTCTCTCTCTCTTCTCTCTCTCTCTCTCTCTCTCTCTCTCTCTCTCTCTCTCTCTCTCTCTCTCTCTCTCTCTCTCTCTCTCTCTCTCTCTTTATCTTTCTCCTTCCCTTCCCTTACCTTGTTTTTATTTTAGTGAATTCAACGGTACCGTTTTGCTTAATGCCATCTTTCTTCCACGGTCAACGGATTGTGCTGATATGAGTGTGTTGCAACCTATACAGTTGGTTATTGAGGTAATCGGGAGAGAACGAACGAGCCGACGAACCGCTGGTTTCAAGGGGCTACGATTTGGGTACGCAGGCCCGTCTAAGATTCTACTCTCCTTATCTCTCAGCTGTCATACAAGGATAAGGTGGAGATAGGACTTCCACAAGATCAGCCATTGTTGCTCCACACTCACTCTGTTTATTTGTGTTAGATCGCACATTCTTTCATCTGTCTAACAACTTAAATTGTTAAGGCATGTTAAAACGGGAATTGCTTTACTATAATTACATGCTACTATTTATTAAATTTAATTATATAAGCTGTTTTGCCGTACGGCAGTGAATCTTGGAATATATATGAACAAATTAGGAAGAACTGGAAGCAACAGTGATGTGGTTTCTAAGACGAATTTTGCGAATTGCTTGGACTGCCAGAGTAATTAACAATGAATGCCTGAAAGAGGCCAATGAAACTAGAACATTATATACAACAATAAGAAAGAGATGATGAGAAGAGAGGCATTGGATAACATCGTGACGACTAGAAAGATGAAGGGGAAAAGAGGCAGACGTCGACCAAGAGAAATGATGCTGGATGGATTGAAACGATGGCTTGGAGGAATATCATCAGTAGAGTTGATCCAGAACACCAAAGACCGAGACATGTAGAGAAGCATGCAATTAAAACCTACGCCAATTGGCTTGGCACTTGATGATGATGTTGTTAATTACAGATGTTACGGTTATTTATTTCGTAGAATTATATATTGTATTTCAATTTACTTGGCATGCCTTCGAAAATCATTCCACTTGCCAATTTTGGCACAAGTGCCGTATGTTACCGGCGCTCGCTATACCACAAAAAGCAAGATTGTGTAACATGCAACATATGAAATTGTTGGATTATACAACCTGTACAGTAAGAAATAGACGCATTGTATAATTTGAAACATATGAAATAGAAGGATTATACAACATATACCCCATGAAATAGGATCATGTATTCTAAATCACATGAAGTAACAGGATTATATAGCCTAAAGCATGTGATGTGACAGAATTATATAGCCTAAAGCATGTGATGTGACAGAATTATATAGCCTAAAGCATGTGATGTGACAGAATTATATAGCCTAAAGCATGTGATGTGACAGAATTATATAGCCTAAAGCATGTGATGTGACAGAATTATATAGCCTAAAGCATGTGATGTGACATAATTATATAGCCTAAAGCATGTGATGTGACAGAATTATATAGCCTAAAGCATGTGATGTGACAGAATTATATAGCCTAAAGCATGTGATGTGACAGAATTATATAGCCTAAAGCATGTGATGTGACAGAATTATATAGCCTAAAGCATGTGATGTGACAGAATTATATAGCCTAAAGCATGTGATGTGACAGAATTATATAGCCTAAAGCATGTGATGTGACAGAATTATATAGCCTAAAGCATGTGATGTGACAGAATTATATAGCCTAAAGCATGTGATGTGACAGAGTTATATAGCCTAAAGCATGTGATGTGACAGAATTATATAGCCTAAAGCATGTGATGTGACAGAGTTATATAGCCTAAAGCATGTGATGTGACAGAGTTATATAGCCTAAAGCATGTGATGTGACAGAATTATATAGCCTAAAGCATGTGATGTGACAGAGTTATATAGCCTAAAGCATGTGATGTGACAGAATTATATAGCCTAAAGCATGTGATGTGACAGAATTATATAGCCTAAAGCATGTGATGTGACAGAATTATATAGCCTAAAGCATGTGATGTGACAGAATTATATAGCCTAAAGCATGTGATGTGACAGAGTTATATAGCCTAAACACGTGACATAGAAGGAATATATCACCTTCTTCTTCTGTTGCTTCCATGTGCCATATACCCTATTGGGACACAGGCTATCGCCGAAACCACGCCAAGCTCTTATATATGTTGCTCTTTCCTGCAGCTCATCCCATGTCCTCTATTGTCCTCGAGTTTTCTCAGTATATGTCCTATCCAGCGCTAGCATGTTGTCTTCACTTCTTGGTTCAACAGCATTTGTTTGGTTCTCTTCATGAACTCTACATTAGTGATTTCGTAATACCCTTGTATCCCCACTATCCTGCACGGGCTCCCATTGGTGAATGGTTATAGTTTATGTGTGATTCTTTCAGTCATCCTCCATGTTTCAGTAGCACTGATTTACCATTGGCATTAGCAATGCTAAGTTTGGTGCTAACTTAAACTTCCATTATCTTCCACACATTTCCTAGTGCTTTGAAAGGTGCTCTTGAATGTTGTATTTGTATTTTAGTATCTCCATCTGTTCCCCCATTTGTGTCCACATTGCTTCTCAAATAAGTGTATGATTCCGCCTCTTGAAGAGGGGTTTCACCACAGGAGATCCAGTTGTTATTTGCTTGGTTTAATCTCATTATTTTTGTCTGACCTTTATAATTGTTTAGACCTAAGTGTTATAACCTTTCATCAGTTATTAGTATATCCTGTATGTAATTACGTGTGTGCCGGCTTCGTGGCTTAGAGGTTATGACTTTTCTCCGTAATCTCGTATACTCTAGTCGGTGACGTGATGACGGTGAGAATCAGCAGTGGTTCGAATCGCATCGGTAACTTACGGGGTTTGTGAGCCGGCCGCTCAGAAAGCAATGGCAAACTACTGAGCGTAATCTTGCCAAGAAATCAACATACAGCTGAAAGATGCTGGTGTTGACAGCGATGTCCTGTAAAGGATACGCAAAAAAAAAAAAAATTACGTGTGTGACAGGAGTGCAATCTCGTCGACCAAGTCAAAATCTACAAGTTCTTTGTTAGCGTTAACTTGAGTTCGATTTCTCGCGGTAGTTGTTGTTGTCGGGGGAGCGGATGATCGAGTGGCTAAGAACGCCGTGTTCTCCTTAGGAAGACCCAAGTTCGAATCCTCGGTAAGGTGTGGATTTTTTTTCTGTCGGGGGCAAAAAGAAAATCCTAACCTGCACAGTTCTCGGCGACTGCACTACCCAGGCGGCCTTAATTCCTCAGGATAAGCCTCCCCCTCCCTACCCTACACTGTAAGTTACTATAGTCAGTAGAAGACAGATGACAGTTGTTGTTATCTTCATAACCCGGTCAATAGTCGGTAAAACTAATAATAATGACAAAAGACATACCTGTCGTAATCATGTATTTATTGCAAATGCAAATTGCATCTGTTAGTTTTCCCCCATGAAGAACTCTACACTTCACATCTACATTTGTTGCCCTGATTAAGTTAATGATTTGTTGTTAGATCCTACAATGCAGCATCAGCCTCCAAAGGGATTACCTGTCATTACCGTTAAGAACCTTTTACAACATTAGTTACAAAATAATGTTAAAATAAAGTGGCAAATACAGTACACTACTTTGCTCTATTATTATGGGTAATGTGTATATCTGGTCCGTGCAGGATCTGTGTGGTCAGAAGCCTGCCTGTTCATTCCTCAGCTGTTTGTATATGGTATCTCTTAATCTCTCCAGAATGATCTTGCTTAATATTTTCCCAGGCACTGGCAACAGTTTTCTTCCTCTATAACTGTCACATTCCTGTAGGTCCCCTTTCAAGGGCAACTTCAGATATCCTCCTCACCAATCGTGTGGTATTGCTTCAGTCTCCCAAACTACCAAATAATTTGTGTAGCAGTTTAGCGCTGCTGCATCCTCTACCTCTATTGCTAGGGTATGTAAATATTGTCTTTTACCCACACTTACGTGTTTCTTAATTTCTTTGTTAGCTTTTGTATATTTTCCCAGAAGAGGACACAACAAATTATGCTACCACATGTATACAAAATGTAAGATTGGCGAATCAGCCATGTTACATGTAGATTAGCGCCGGAGACAGCAAATCGCATGCTCCAAGACTGCCAAAATGCGACATAGCCAGGTAAACCTTCTGGCCTAGAGAACAACAGTGGAAGCTAAACTCTATAGACCACTGGGTGAACTAAAACTAAGCGACAATGAAGTTTATACAAGAGATTATATTATAGATAAGACAATACATGTCAAGTGACCAAGAGACGAAGAAGAAGAATCTACACGATATAAAACCAGCAGGCAACAGAACCTGAAACATATGAAATCGGGGAGGCGGGGCGGTGAAGTGGCTAGTGCACGTTGCTGTCGGTCCTGTGGTCATAGATTCGAATTCACCTCGATGTGAATGTTTACAGTTGACCACTTATCCCAGATTGGCCCAACCTAACATGTGTACCAAGACATCTCTTGGGCAGTAAATGCTGTTCGACTTATATTTATCACATTATTCGTTGAGCGCCGGTTAGTTTATAAATATGTGCAGCTTGCCTCATATGTCCAGTATGTCACAAGACATGTGCAATAAGTTATATATGAAATAGCAAGATTATATAACATACACCATATGATATAGCAGGATTCTATAACTTATACACTGTATGTTATGACAGGATTATATCGTCAAACTATTTGATATAACAGGATTATATTGTCTCAACTATATGGTATAACAGGATTATATAATCTCCACAACACGATATAACATGATTATATAACATCCATCGTATGATATTATTGTCCGAGCCAATTGTTACTTTTATCGTAATAACTGTTTGGTGCATAACTTGTACATAATAGTTACCAAATTTATTTTATTTTTTTTTGGGGGGGGGGGGAGAGAGAATTGATCATTCAACTTTAACAGTACTTGGTATTTCAGAAAGAAAGATGGAGAGAGAGAGATAGAGAGAGAGAGATGGAGAGAGAGGAGGAGAGAGATGGCGAGAGAGAGGGAGAGAGAGAGAGAGGGGGAGAGAGATGGAGAGATGGAGAGAGAGAGAAAGATGGAGAGAGAGAGATGTGGAGAGAGGGAGACGGAGATAGACACAGAGACGGACACAACAAGACAGATATAGACAGTGAGAGACACAGAACGACGTAGATAAAGGCACAGAGGGAGAGACACAGATAGAGACAGAGGGAGAACGAGAGAAACGGAAAGAGACATGGCGAAAGAGAGAGAGAGTGAGAGAGAGAGAGAGAGAGATAGAGAGAGAGAGAGAGAGAGAGAGAGAGAAGATAGTGAAAGAGACACAGAGAGTGTAAGAGAGACAAGATATTAACTAAGTGGTAAAACATGTGTTTATTTTTTCTTAAAACTTGCTCAAACATTTTTCATTGTCTATGTCTAATTTCTCTAATCAATTTACGCTTTTCATTTGCTTTGTGTAAAACGTGCTCATTGGTTTTTCTGTCTGTCCATTGTATTTATTTAATTTTCCTCAGAAATAACATTCTCACAGCCATTAGATGTTTCTCAGCTTGTCTGCTCATACTTCACGTTTCACATCCATACAAAAGTACAGGTTCTATGTAGCACTGCAACGCTCTTTTTCTCGTTGTATTTGACATCTTTTGTATTGATTTATTTGGTTATTTCGGGAGTATGTTTTCCATTTTGCAATGGGCTAACATTCGCCAACATTATCCATTGCCTTGCCGGCTGGAGTGGGCTATCACGCCTCTTCACAAATTACGATCTCCGACGTCATGGATCAATTCTTGTGTTGACTCCCTTCCCGTGCCAAGAAAAAAGATTGCCAAGAATCCCCTCACACTATCTTCCTCTATCTCTCCGCAAATCTTTCCTGTTGTCACAACATGTTCCAGTTTTTGTCTTCTCATTTTTCTTTTTTCATAACGTGGCCTACAAACGATGACTGCCTCTTTCTGATGTTTGTGATAAGTTGTTTTTGCAACTCAGCTTCCCTCAAAACGTCTTGATTGCTCATATGTTTTTTTTTTGTTTTTTTTTGCATATCCTTTAGAACATCGCTGTCAACACCAGCATCTTTCAGCCGTATGTTGATTTCTTGGCAAGATTACGCTCAGTAGTTTGCCATTGCTTTCTGAGCGGCCGGCTCACATACCCCGTAAGTTACCGATGCGATTCGAACCATTACTGATTCTCACCGTCATCACGTTACCGACGAGAGTATACGAGATTACGGAGAAAAGTTATAACCTCTAAGCCACGAAGCCGGCTCATTTGGCTGTCCAATTAATTTTCAGTATTCTTCTATAACACCATATCTTCAAGGCTTCCGTGGATTTTTTCATCTTATTCGTCTTAGTGATTCTTTTTCAGATCTCTTTAAGGCACCTCCCATCACATTTTATGACTATCACGAGATAGGTGTACCCATTCATTTGTTTAAGAATATTATTACTTACCCGTAGAATACATTAAAATACCACAGTAGGCAAAATAAACTCTGAAATCTAGAGACATGGCGGTATTCGAACCTAATTCTCCAAATCACGACAGCGAGATGACCGTTAAGTTCGCCGGGCGTCTAAATACGTTTGATAATTCAAAAAAATATGGGCGTGGCATAACTCCCCGAAATACCACATGGTAAAGAAACGGGGTCATTATTTTTGTTGTTAATGTATAGCGTCCGTTGATGTAAACAACGGTGCGGGACAGAACAAGTGAATACATTTGTATGCTTAAAGTTATCCATTTACACATTTGGTTCATAAACAATCACCTTCATAGACACACATATACCTCAATAACGGGGAAATTGGAAATAAATGCATAGATATTGATGAGCACTCATAGTTAGGAAAGGAAAGAAGTAGAGATCACAGGCGACACTATAATATACTATACAAACGATGAAAGATGTTCATATAGAGGCATTTGAATTTACTGTCTCAAGTGACGACAGCGACTATACCGTTTAGTTGGCTACACAGGGAAGTACTTCTGTTGGTTGAAAAAAATATGGGCGAGGTACAATTAACCCGATATGTCACACGGCACAGAAATGGGGTGGTTCATGGTGGCTCTTCGTGTTTAAAATAGCGGCCGCTCTGGTGTATAGAGTAGTGGTTTGCCTTGATGTATAAAGTAGTGGTCGTCGAGATGTAAAGAGTAGTGGTTTTTCTTGATGTATAAAGTAGTGGTCCTCTTGGTATATAGAGTGATGGTCGTCTTGATGTATAGAGTAGTGGTGGTCTTGATGTATAGAGTAGTATGGTCTTGATGTATAGAGTAGTGGTCGTCTTGATGTATAGAATAGTGGTCGTCTTGATGTATAGAGTAGTGGTGGTCTTGATGTATAGAGTAGTGGTCGTCTTGATGTATAAAGTAGTGGTCGTCTTGATGTATAGAGTAGTGGTGGTCTTGATGTATAGAGTAGTGGTCGTCTTGATGTATAGAGTAGTGATGGTCTTGATGTATAGAGTAGTGGTTGTCTTGATGTATAGAGTAGGGGTGGTCTTGATGTATAGAGTAGTGGTGGTCTTGATGTATAGAGTAGTGGTGGTCTTGATGTATAGAGTAGTGGTCGTCTTGATGTATAGAGTAGTGGTTGTCTTGATGTATAGAGTAGTGGTCGTCTTGATGTATAGAGTAGTGGTGGTCTTGATGTATAGAGTAGTGGTCGTCTTGATGTATAGAGTATTGGTGGTCTTGATGTATAGAGTAGTGGTGGTCTTGATGTATAGAGTAGTGGTGGTCTTGATGTATAGAGTAGTGGTCACCTTGATGTATAGAGTAGTGGTTGTTGTGATGTATAGAGTATTGGTGGTCTTGATGTATAGAGTATTGGTGGTCTTGATGTATAGAGTAGTGGTGGTCTTGATGTATAGAGTAGTGGTCGTCTTGATGTATAGAGTAGTGGTTGTCTTGATGTATAGAGTAGTGGTCGTCTTGATGTATAGAGTAGTGGTGGTCTTGATGTATAGAGTAGTGGTCGTCTTGATGTATAGAGTATTGGTGGTCTTGATGTATAGAGTAGTGGTGGTCTTGATGTATAGAGTAGTGGTGGTCTTGATGTATAGAGTAGTGGTCACCTTGATGTATAGAGTAGTGGTTGTCTTGATGTTTAGAGTAATGGTTGTCTTGATGTAAAGAGTAGTGGTTGTCTTGATGTATAGAGTAATGGTTGTCTTGGTGTATAGAGTAATGGTCGTCTTGATGTATAGAGTAATGGTCGTCTTGATGTATAGAGTAGTGGTCGTCTTGATGTATAGAGTAGTGATCGTCTTGATGAATAGAGTAGTGGTCGTCTTGATGTATAGAGTAGTGGTCGTCTTGATGTATATAGTAGTGGTCGTCTTGATGTATAGAGTAGTGGTTGTCTTGATGTATAGAGTAATGGTCATCTTGGTGTATAGAGTAGTGGTTGTCTTGATGTATAGAGTAGTGGTCGTCTTGATGTATACAGTAGTGGTCGTCTTGATGTATAGAGTAGTGGTCGTCTTGATGCATAGAGTAGTGGTAGTCTTGATGTATAGAGTAGTGGTCGTCTTGATGTATAGAGTAGTGGTCGTCTTCATGTATAGAGTAGTGGTTGTCTTGATGTATAGAGTAGTTCTAATCTTGGTGTAGAGTAGTGGTTGTCTTGATGTGTAGAGAAATGGTCGTCTTGATGTATAGAGTAGTGGTCGTCTTGATGTATAGAGTAATGGTCGTCTTGATGTATAGAGTAGTGGTCGTCTTGATGTATAGAGTAGTGGTCGTCTTGATGTATAGAGTAGTGGTCGTCTTGATGTATAGAGTAGTGGTCGTCTTGATGTATAGAGTAGTGGTCGTCTTGATGTATAGAGTAATGGTTGTCTTGATGTATAGAGTAATGGTCATCTTGGTGTATAGAGTAGTGGTTTTCTTGATGTATAGAGTAGTGGTCGTCTTGATGTATAGAGTAGTGGTTGTCTTGATGTATAGAGTAGTTCTAATCTTGGTGTAGAGTAGTGGTTGTCTTGATGTATAGAGTAGTGGTTGTCTTGATGTATAGATTAGTTCCAATCTTGGTTTAAAGTAGTGGTTGTCTTGATGTATAGAGTAATGGTTGTTGTGATGTATAGAGTAGCTCTGGTCTTATTGTAGAGTAGTGGTCGTGTTTTATAGAATCGTGATCGTATTCATTAGTCCAGAAGAGCGATATATCGCCATACTTGTATCATTATATTATTTGTTTTGTTTCGTGCTATCTTCCGCAATCAAACGCTCAGTAATGGAAATATACATTATAAAACTTGTTCATTTCATTGTGTACCTTGTTTGGTCCAAACCTATTTTTTTATTTGGCACTGAATCAGTTAATGCCTTTCTTTGGATGCTCTTTGTGCATGCGTAAAGTTCTGTTTTCACGTTTAGTTTGTAAAGAATCGCATTCATTGGAGATACATCCTTCATAAGTGCCCAAGCCTCGTCCCATTGATCCCACAAGTAGAATCACTCTACGGTACACGCACAGCACAGCACCAGCGATAATCCAGCAAGGCGTGCATCATTACAATTAACTGCCTCCCACACGTTGAACTGGAAAGTTCTTCGCACGCACTGCTCCACTTTTGCCTAGATCCACTTGTGTCTAGATCCACTTGTGTCTAGATCCACTTGTGGATGTGCTCTTTTGTGGCGTTGCTTTAAGTATCAATCTTGGCTTTCCCTTTGTTTTCCCCGATGACCTATTTGTGTCTGCGTAAAACTGTTTCATCGTTTCTTATATGCCAGAATAGGGCTCGGGGTGGGGGTTAATTGTCAATAGACCAGTAGCTGGTCCGCCACCTGAAGCTTGGCACTGGGAGAGACCATTGTTTCAAGCTGGCAGGCTCGGTATTTAGAACAAATAGCTACACAAGCCACATTGTTTAAGTATCGCGGTTAATGGGCTATAGACTTGATTTCTCCCTAACTATTGGTGTACAGGCTTAGACAGTACTCTGTACGTTGTCTAAGCGTACGCGTCTAAACATTGCCTCATTTAAATGTACGATTTTACACGGCGAATTGTCTGAGTGTTCACTTTTACACAGTATCTAGTTTATGCGTACGGACTTAAACTTGTCTAAATGTACATGCTTAAACAGAGCCTTGTCTAAATATACACGCTTAAACAGAGCCTTGTCTAAATGTTCACGCTTAAACAGTGCCTTGTCTAAATATAGGCGCTTAAACAGTGCCTTGTCTAAATATACACGCTTAAACAGTGCCTTGTCTAAATATAGGCGCTTAAACAGTGCCTTGTCTAAATATACACGCTTAAACAGTGCCTTGTCTAAATATAGGCGCTTAAACAGTGCCTTGTCTAAATATAGGCGCTTAAACAGTGCCTTGTCTAAATATAGGCGCTTAAACAGTGCCTTGTTTAAATATAGGCGCTTAAACAGTGCCTTGTCTAAATATAGGCGCTTAAACAGTGCCTTGTTTAAATATAGGCGCTTAAACAGTGCCTTGTCTAAATATACACGCTTAAACAGTGCCTTGTCTAAATATAGGCGCTTAAACAGTGCCTTGTCTAAGTGTACCCATAAACACTGCTTGATCTTCTGCCCTTTCTCCTACATTGGGACATCGGCCCTTAACAACAACCATTCCAAGTCGTTCTATCTTTCGCTATCTCTTGCAGCACCCTCCATGTTCTCCCAATATTAATCATCTCTGTATGTTATTTTCTCATTCTGAGCAGAAATCTGCTTGGTGGAGTTTAGTTTAGTTTAGTTTAGTTTAGTTTAGTTTAGTTTAGTTTAGCCAACGAATCAACATCACGGCACACGGATGTAACCCATAAGAGCTCCGTTCTACACCAAACCCAAACCTAAATCCGGGGAAACTCAGCTCAGTGCACGAACTCCGTAGCACCGGCGAGGGGATTCTGAAATACTTTGGGTAAATTTTTAACGCGAAATTTTGCCCGGGCAGCGCCGTTAGGCTACTCTTTTTCGATTTCCAACTGCCAAGGGATGTTTCTACGTGCGCAACAATACACATGGGCGTCCGATCTCACTAACCATAGACCAGGGGAAATTTTGTTACTAGAAGTCCACATGAAAAAATCCCGTCCCTCATCGAGGCTTGAACCCGGGACCTCCAGCACTCGAGGCGAACACTATCCATTGAGGTAATTCAGCCTCCCCCCCCCTTCCTAAATGAATGGAGTTCTCTAGCTAACTGGTAATTTTCAGTGAGGTCAGTGTGGCAGAATGGATAAGAGCGCTCGTTCTTAAAACCCGGTGCGCTGATGTCGGGGTAAGGGGTTCAACCCCCTACATCGTTCAGTTGCACTAAAATGTTGACTTATCGTCCTTGACTTGGGGACGTAAATTTCAAGTACCCAGAATTCGGAGTGGGTTCGTCTAATGACGACGAACACTGGTAGTAAGGAAAGCTAATTCACATGCAAATATCAGACCAGTGTAATAAAGTAGTTGCACGGTATATGGACTGCGCTTGAGTTCAAAGCAATCGAATGAAAAAATTAAATTAAATCAATAGGGCAGGAAGACAAGGGAAGAATAAATGGGATAGAAAGAAAAATAGATTAAGGAATACAAATACTGTGGAAGAGAGACAAATAAAGATAGGGAAGGATCAATGCTGAGAGTTGATATGGTCGAGCAAGAACTAATACTACAATCAACATTATCGTAATTAAAATATTTGACAGAGAGAAGTGGAGACACATGATCGCCAATGCCTCATCCAGATTTGGGCAACAATCGCTCCAAATATATTTTGAGAAAATTTTGTTGTATGTTCGGTACTTCAATTTGTTTAATCAACCGTGGCAAATTTAATACAATAGCTTATAGCAACGAAAAAGATCACATAAATGCTTGTTTTAACCAAAGATACTGCATTAGTTTTTGGCATATCAAAAGGAACTCTATCTATTATCACGTATTGTTTTGGTCAGTGTTACACTGATATGTTAATTGGTTGGTTGATTGAATGGTTGGTTGGTGGGCTGGTTGACTGGTTAATTGACTGATTGCTTGGTTGTTTGCTTGGCTGATTAGTTGGTTGATTGGTAAATCTACTGGAAGACTGGTTTTAAGTCCGATGCTTGGTGGGTCTGTCTGTCTGTCTGTCTGTCTGTCTGTTTGTCTGTCTGTCTGTCTGTTTCTCCGCCCATCCGCTTGCCTGTCTCACCTGACCTCCAGCTGTTCGTCTGTCTGTATTCATTTTCCTTGTTTGTCGGTCTAAACCTTTGTCTGTGTGTCTGCTTGCCTGTATATGTGTTTATTTGCCTAATTCACTTAATGTTTACATAATATTATATTTGTATTTCCCAGTGGATTGAGCTGCCCAAGGCCCTACATTGACAACCTCAAGAATCGGACCCCTGTAACGTCAAAACCCACCTGATCATCTACTCCGGGTTGTGGATTCGATCTACTGGTTTATGTGGATGAACTATGGATGGATTTCACAGAGGGATAAGTCGAGTTCCTCTGTTGCTCCCCGTTGACCATCAAAGCCAGGTGGTGAAGTCAGAAGCCGAGTTTCAAGCAGCCATGGAAAGTCTGGGTCGCCACGGAGACCATCACAACGTGTACAGCAGTAGTAGTGGAGTTTTAAGTGGTGGCAGCAGCAGCAGCAACATGAACAACAGTCACAACTTCAGCCGGCTGAGTCCCTGCAGTGACGACAGCTCGCTCGCGGTAGGTTGTCCGTTGAGATATTCTGTGGTCTGTGTGTTTATCACATCAATGACATCTTCTATGTGGATAGGAGTTTATCACCTGCTGGGTTCAGACCGGATATTACCGCTAGGATAGAGTTTTGAAGTGAAGTTACGGGGGATGGGTGGGAAGTATGCAGAGTAACGAAACTAGATGAATAAGGAACTTATGTGGAAGATGAGTGAACCAAATAGACAGACGTATAGACAAACAGACATTATGATTGACAGGGAGAGAGATAGAATTGTCAAAATACTGATAGATAGACATATAGGTATGGACAGACAGACTTTCAGACAGACGGATGGATGGATATAGATATAAATAGACAGACAACAAGATAGACAATAATGCTGGCAGTTGTTGATTTGTTGTTGAGTGGTTGGTTAGTTTGATTGTTGGATGGTTGATAGTAAGCAGTTTGACTGGTTAATTGGCTGATTAGTTAGTTGGTTGGAAGGTTGGTTGCTTAGTTGATTGCTTATTTAGTTGGTTGGTTGACTGGTTAGTCAGCAGGTTGCCTGACTGGTTGATAGGTTGATTAGTCGGATGGTTTGTAGACTGGTTGGTTGGTTAGCTGTATATACGATTCTTGTTTTGAATAGTTTATTGGTTAGTTTGTAGGTTGGATAGCTGATTGATGGGTTAGACTGTTCTTTGACGAATTGCTAGGTTAGCCAATTAAATATTGTTAGTTGATTGATTCATTGTTTATTTCGCAAGTTGTTTCGTTGGGAGGTCAGTCAGTTGCTTGCTTAGTTGATTGTTAGCCGAATAAATGAATTGTTGATTTGATTTGTTTGTTGGTGAGTTGGTTAGAATTTGTTATCTTAATTGGTTGGTTAGTTATACAGTTCTTCTATCGGTTAGTTGATTGGTTAATCGCTAAAGTGGTTGTTATTTTGTTTGGTTGTTTGGTTATTTGGTTGGTTGGTTGATTGATTGACTCGTTAATATTATGGTCGGTTAGATGTTTCATTCGTTAATTAACGTTTTCATTGTTTGATTGGTTGGCTAGTTGGTTACTTCGTCTGTCGGTTCATTGGTTGATTGTTTGGTAGGTTAATTAATTGGTTCGTTGGCTGTTTGATTAGTTCGCTCTTCAGTTGGTTAGTTATGTGTTTGATAGGTAGCTTGTTGTATTGATTAGTTGATAAGATGGCTGGTTGATTCCATTCTCTGACATTGAAATTGTTAGCTCTTTGCTTAATTGTTAGGATAGTTAGTTGGTTTGTTGGTGTGTCTTGACTCTGTTGTTGGTTAGTTAATTAGTTTGAAGACTGAGCACAACCCACTACTGTACTAGCAACGCTGTTCGTATTCCGGTACGAACCTAAAGCCATGACCAAGTCAGATTGGAAGCCAGACTTGAGTTTCGCTCTCGTTTGAGCTCGTCAGTAGAGCATATCCTTGACCGGACCCGGTCTCGAATCCCGAAACAACCAAACAAATAAACTTAATTAGTTGCTTTTTGGTTGACTGTTTTCACTTTCACCTTGATGTGCAGACTTATTTTATGGTTTCTGTTTGTATTCTTGAAATGAATGTAATCACATAGATTTGATTTTCCAAGTTAAGGCACCACGTTGTGGAAGGTCCGAGTTCAACATTAGTAGGCGGGTGTGGAACCGCTGATGAAGAGATTTCCCTAATAATAATAATAATAATAATAATAATAATAATAATAATAATAATAATAATAATAATAATAATAATAATAATAATAATAATAGGTCATTAATTACCAACAAGGGTGACACAATAAAAGAAATTAAAAGACGAAAATCTATTCTTCTAAAACTAAAACAACTGAACAAATTGTGGCGTGGGACTGATAGACTTACAGAAATTTTAACAGCATGCATCTTTCCCATTGCAACATACGCCTGTGAAACCTGGGCACTTACTAAACAAGCTGAACAGCGCATAAATGCCTTTGAATATACATGTTATAAACGGATTCTACGAATATATTGGGATACAGAAAAGAACAAATGCATCCATACAACAAGAACTGAATATTGAAGTAAACTGGCTGCTAAAGACGATAACTTGAAACGTCATAAAAGTTTGGAGAGAACAATAATGGAAAGGTATATGACCGGGAAGAGAGGAAGAGGAAAGCCAAAGAGAAGATTGGAGCAGGATGTGGGAGATGATCTCCGGATGGCGTTTCGGACGCAGGACATCTTGTTTATGACCGAGAAGTTTTCCGGAAAGTTCTTATGGAAACGATGTTCTGCAAAGGACATTCTACTGAATGAATGAATGAAGTATTGTTATTGTTATTATTATTATTATTATTATTATTATTATTATTATTATTATTATTATTATTATTAATTCTTTTTATTATTATTATTCACTGTTCTAATAATATATACACAAGAGTGTTTTTTTTTTTTAGATATTTGCTCCTGTGTTTCACCAATTACACAGGAACGTCTAAAATGACAAAATAATTGTGTGCGTATAAGTTTTTAAAATATTATTATTATTTCCTCCCAATTTGATGTTATATAACGAGGCGCGGCTTGAGATAATTATAAGATTTATGTTAGTTTATACATGTCCCGTTATTAGTCATTGAAGGAAACTACTTCCCCAACAACTCAACGAGTGGCCTGACCATTACGCCTTAAAAGTGGAGTATTTTTCCACTGTCACGGAGTAGTAAGTTTCACAATATTAATAACTTCTTGAAGCTGTTGCACATCATATTTTCCGCTAATTTTAATACAGCACAAGGCTTTTCTATTGGCTTTCTTCACTGTTTCATTGTCTACCAGGTCCTCTAACAGTGTCATACGTCATGCGGTTGTGAAGAGAGTTAAATATAAACCATAATTCATCCATATATTTCTAATATCACCCCAAAAAATGTCCCGTACAGTGACAATTGTAGCAGAGATTCTAGAAACATCTTTGGTTGGAAAAATGTGAATACATTGAGTTGTAAACAAAAGGTAAACTGATATTTTGCGCAGCTATTTCCAAAGGCGAAATGGTACCAGATGAAAAGGCCGACCATCTAAATGATGGACAGAGGGAATAACAGAGACCATGTGAATCTCGATATATGAAGCCCATAAACGGGCATTCTCCCGCTGTTTATGCCTTACCTTGACACCACAAGGTTCGGAAAGAACAAAATGAGATGAGATGAGATGAGATGAGGTATCCACGCGAAAACGTACTGGCCAATTCCCATCTGCCAGTTGCAGATAGGAAAAGATTGTTGAAGTGTATAGAACAGCATAGAACCTATACTGTTACATACATGTGAAACATAGACAATAAACAGACAAGTTGAGCGACATCTAATGGCATTGGAAAATGCAAAGAATACCATAGACGGATAAAAAACGAGTGAAATAGTTCTACAAGAATGACATGAAAATTGAAAACTCATTAGAGAAATTAGATGTAGTCCAGATATTTTAGTCTATGATTCTGCCTCTTAAAGTGAAGTTTCTCCCAAGGAAGATCAGGTTATCATTTCCCATCTAGTGTTGTTACCCTATCGTGTATTTGATTTCGTGTGTGGAACAGGCGGACAAATGCCGTCCGCAAAGCCCAGATCATCGAGTTGTTAGTCAGGGGAGTCCATTAGATTCAATTTCTGGCAGTGCTAGTTTATATTCATAATCTAGGATATAAGGACAGTGAACGGAAATTTACATTATAATACTTGTTCATTCGTGTACCATGTTAGGTCAAAACGTATTATATATTTGTATCTTTCTGTGATGTAAAAAAAACAAAAAGACTCATTACTGCTTATAGTACCTTGTGGTGTAGGCCACCTGGCTACTACAATCGCCACGACATGTGCAGACTAGTTTCCTTTAGATCCGGACTTTAAAAAAAAAAAAAATCTGCTTACGGAGGATTCGGACTAGCCACTCAGAAAGATGCTCCTGGCTAGTAATTATTCGAAAGATGTTCCCTTATTCTTTAGCCACGTATCTTGCCCTCAAGTGTTTTGAGTAATGTACCCCCATTTCTCGTATTGTGCACTGTATTTACATGATTGTCAATAGCTATCTCTTGTCAAGGATATACAAGAATTTGATCGTGTAATTTCTTTCCTGCCCAGCTTATTCTGGTATCCTGTGGTAATACTCTATCTCAAAAACTTCAGTTAACTCATCTCTACAGTTAACTCATCTCTTCAATTAACTTATCCCTTCAGGTAATTCATCTCTTCAGTTAACTCATCTCTTCAGTTAGCTCATATCTTCAGTTAACACCTCTCTTCAGTTAAATCATCCAAGTTTCAAAGACTGCATCTGTAGTGTAATAGGTTCACGCTCGCCTATGGGTCTTCTTGTCGTGGACTCCCATTTCTGTATGTTTTATAGGCCAGTCGCCACTCGCTGAATGATGTCCTTAATACCACCACAACCGCATTTACTTCCCAGATATTTCCAAGTGCCAATTTAAGCTAAATAATCCGAGAGTCCAAGTCAATTTAACATTCCGCATCGATGGGGGTTTGAACACATGACTCCCGGATCATCAGGCAAGTGATCTAGTCAAGGCGCTACAGCACTCCTATATGCTGGCTGAAGGAACATACACACTAATAAGAGCTAGTGTTATATTTGGAAGCCGGGGACAAGTTAGGTGTGGATATGTTTCGAGATACAACCGTAGCGGTTGGCGTCCTTAGACTTCCGTATCAGCTGGGAGAGACTGAGAACTTATGGGCGTGTCTCGTGCACAGGGACATCTCTTCTGTTAACTAATAACCAATAAGATAATGTGGTGGTTTCCTGTTGCATTCCGCGTCTACTTGCGTGATATGTAACTTCGACTTCTGAAAATAAATGCCGGCTGCCAGGACAGGCGAGTGAACTTTTGGTCTGGTCAATGCAGAACGAGTGAGTGAACGAGTTTATGGTTAGTGTAGGACGATTGAGTGAACACTGCTCTGTAGGTGCAGGACGAGTGAGTGAACACTGCTCTGGTTAGGTGTATTACAAGAGAGTGAACACTGCCCTGATTAGGTGCAATACAAGCATCTGAACACTGCCCTGGTCAAAAAGAGAACAAGCCAATGAACACTGCTCTAGTCAGGAGTAGAGATGCTCGCTTATTCCCGTCAACACAACCTCCCTTAAATCACATTTTCTACACACTCCATGTTTTGCCCGTTCTCTGGCTAGTTTACTTCTATTCAGAACACCATCACTGCATTCCGGACACGTCCACAAGTGCTTCAACATCCCCATAATAAATCCATCAGCGTACAGCGACTGACCGTGCTCATCCTTTGTTGACTGAGATATCCCCTCTCACGCTGAGGTATTGCTCCCTTCTAGTCGCACCTACCTCCAGTAACGAATCCCTGCATGCTGACGATTGACGCAGATTCTTGATAACTAGGAGTGTGAGTTCCCTTCATCTAAATTCATCTGTTTGGCGGCGGCCTCAAGCTCCATCTGTTTCTCCTGAGCCTGCAATTGTATTTTCTTCTCTTCAATTTGCAATTGCATTTTTTTTCTTCTGCTTCAATTAGCAATTTTTTTTTTCTTCGGCCTCCATCTGTAATTTCTTTTCATCTGCTTGTATTTGCATTTGCAATTTCTTTTCTTCGGCCTCCATCTGTAGTTTCCTTTCCTCTCGTTCTATCGCTCTTTCTTCACGGGCAGTGTTTTCTGCGTGCGTTTTCTGTGCCCATTCTGACAGTTTCTCTTCTTTATAACCTAACTTTATTCCTTGCTCAATGCATTTATCTAAACTAGACATTTTGTATTTTACTTGTTTGTACAATTTATAGAGTTAAATCCCTTAGAAAAATATGTTGTGTGGTCGAAAATTTGGTTAACTCCCCTAATTATTAATGTGTAAATCAAAATGCAAGGTTATGTTGGTGACAAGGTCATGAATATGCAAAGAAATCAATATGATACAGAATAATACATTGATGAAACATGAGAAGTACAGCTTAGAAGTACAATGAGTATGAGGTGAAACTTAGCTTTTGATTTAAGAACTCCTCGATGATGTCTTGTACTCTCGTCACTGTTGGAAAGGTTTCATCGGTTGGACGCGGAAATTGTTGCGGAACAATCTGCTCGTGGAGCGAGAAAACATTAGTCACTGTCACACACAAAAATGTCAAAATAGTAACATGTCAAAAAAAAAAATTGTTTACAGAATCAAAATAAAGAGGCACTGTGGAGGCAATGGTGAGACATTGCCGAGGGACTCAGATTACTTCTATTTTATCGCTAGATAGCTACTAGTTTTATGTAAACTTGTAACGTTAATTTCTTTGATTTAAACAAATCAATGTGTTATCAAAAATCAATGTTTTACCAAAACTCAATGTGATATGATTAAATAATTAATTGTACATGGCATTTAATAGGTTTTTAAGAAAACATTCTATGCCAAAACCGGAAAACTAGCCCCCAAAAAGCCTGTCATCATCTTACTCTTATCTAAATAATGGTTCGGGTTCATACAGGCAACAATACACTGTTCGCTAGGATATAGAACATTTATTGTATAAAGTGTATAGTTGGCGCAGTGGGTAAACAGACCCGCGCTCTCTTATATTACATATCACAGATAGTTAAACATCAAACATATAGTTGTCATACAACAATCTAGCACACTATCTAGCCTAAGTATATCTATGAATATCTATGAGTCCCTCTCAGGCAGGCCTTGTTGTCTCTCTCCAGTCCGTTTGTCCTCTGCCGGTCTCCGCGTGTCCTAACTCGACACGGGCGGTAACTCTGTCCGAGTTCCTCGTGGACCCCGCATTAGGCGGGCCACATCAGTGTCCACGGAATCATGGACTTGGTGACCAGCTCTTTCGAGAAGGTTCTAGATTACTCGGGTCCTGCGCGACTCAATGGTCTCCCTTGGGCTGGAGTTGCAGCCCTCTACTATATATGGAAGTGAGGCGGTGACACCATCATATGTCTCACACTCTAAAGTTCTTTAGATGACTCACCCTATTAGCTGCCCGTCTGTAACCGGCTTCCCAAAGGGGAAGTAAAGGCTAGTGATGCCGCAGACTTCCTGAGCGTGTCGTAAAAGACGACTATTGTCGGTTGTTTAAACATAGATGCATAAACAAAAAATTGACGATTTCTTGCCAGACACATTTCGTGCAGTCCACACTGAACTGATTTTTGTGTGGGCTAGCTTTCCCTATTGCCAGTGTCCCTCGCCATCTGAGGTACTTATAATTTATGTCCCTAAGTCAAGGACGAGAAGACGAAGTTTTAACCCAATTGTCCTATGTAGGGGTTGAACCCGCTATCTCACCATTAGCACACTGGATGTTTAAGATCGAGCGCACTTTTCCATTCGGCGAAGCTTGTAGTGCAGCGGTTAGCACACATTTCTATCAGCCTGGTAGTCATGTATTCAATTCCCAATCTGAGATTCTTCCATTGTCTTGGGCTTCGAGGTCGATCCAGCATAACATATATGCTAGGTATTGCCTGGGAAGAGATATCGACCCAGCCTAATATGTGTGCCAGGTATTGCCTGGGAAAAGATATTGACCCAGCCTAACATGTGTGCCTGGGAAGAGATATTGACCCAGCTTAACATGTGTGCCAGGTATTGCCTGGGAAGAGATATTGACCCAGCCTAACATGTGTGCCAGGTATTACTTGGGAAGAGATATCGACCCAGCCTAACATGTATGCCAGGTATTGCCTGGGAAAAGATATTGACCCAGCCTAACATGTGTGCCTGGGAAGAGATATTGACCCAGCCTAACATGTGTGCCAGGTATTACTTGGGAAGAGATATCGACCCAGCCTAACATGTGTGCCAGGTATTGACTGGGAAGAGATATCGATCCAGCCTAACATGTGTAATAGTGTCCACATCACGCGTTGAGTGACCATCGGTCTAAACATAATGAGACAGCTCTATACACCTAACACGCCTCGTGGTGTGAAATTGTGTTTTTGACTGTTCTTACTTGTAAACATGGGGCAGTGAGAAGCATTTTGTGTGATAATCACTGGCACAAAAACGAAGCATAAAGGGGCGAACCTTTGCCGTAAAATTGGACCCGCTCTAAATAACTAACTAACTAACTAACTAACTAACTAACTAACTAACTAACTAACTAACTAACTAACTAACTAACTGGTTGCCTGCCTGCCTGCCTGCCTGCCTAACTAACTAACTAACTAACTAAATAACTAACTGGTTGCCTGCCTGCCTAACTAACTAACTAACTAACTAACTAACTAACTAACTACCTGGCCGCCTGCCTGCCTAACCAACTAACTAACTAACTAACTAACTAAACTAACTAACTAACTAACTAACTAACTAACTAACTAACTAAGTAACTAACTAACTAACTGACTGACTATCTAACTAACTAACTAACTAACTAACTAACTAACTAACTGACTGACTATCTAACTAACTAACTAACTAACTAACTAATTGACTGACTAACTAACTAACTAACTAAGTAAGTAACTAACTAACTGACTGACTAACTAACTAACTAACTAACTAAGTAACTAACTAACTGACTGACTATCTAACTAACCCACTTGTAAACTGCGTGACAACACCTCTAGTGCAAGCGGTCTTTAAGCGTCAGTCTCTCCACAAGCATTTCGGCAGCACATACAATAGTACAAACTCAACAAACGTACTTCTGTTTCTTCTTCAATCTCTCATTTATGTGTGTATGTGCGCGCTCGCGCGCATGTGATCGTGTGTGTGTCTTGTATCCCTCATGTTTTATTACACTGCACCTGTCGGTTGTCAGTGCTCCGCTACGTAAAAAAAAAAAGTTCTCTGTAGTTCTCTGCCTACGTTGGAGTTTTATATGAAAATATGCCGACAACTCCAAAACAAATTCTGTCTACATTTAATTAAAGAGAAAACAAACCGACACTTGTTTTTGTTTTTAATCCACTAACGAAAACACGTTCAGTAAAGCTACATAATTATTTTTTCTTACATTGCCAGCAAGATTGTCCTTCACCCCTTGACCCCTTCTCTCGCTGCTCCCATAAAATTCCGCGCCGATACTTGTCGAGTTCCCATCGTTTCGTCTGAGTGAGCTATCAGTCACAGCATGTCATTAGAGATCTCAGCAGGTTGCTGATTTTATCCCGAATCATCATTATCACCACCCGCAACATGGATCTTTTATTTCTACCCTTTTATGAGGTTTCCCCCGTGTCCGTTTTGTCTTTGTAGGTGGAATGTGGCTTCTATTTCTCGTGAGAACTTCGCTGTCCCCTCTGAAACTCGGGTACACGCGACCTTAGATCATTCGGCAGAGTTACTTGAGTTAGTTGCATGTCCTTTTGCAGGACGGCGCGGTCAACCCAAGCATTTTTTGGATGTTTTTACTGAGCTAATTTACTCTCAGTAGTTTGCCATTTTTTTTTTTTTTTAGCATATCCTTTTACAGGACTTAGCTGTCAACACCAGCATCTTTCAGCTGTATGTTGATCTCTTGGCAAGATTACGCTCAGTAGTTTGCCATTGCTTTCTGAATAACTGAATCTCATACCACTGTATGAAAATCAGTGCTAGGCAGTCTTCTTTCAAATTACCCACAGTTGTGTTTCGAATGCAGCATGCGGGATTGTGAATCGCGTTCTCAAACCCATAGTCACAGCTCCGGCATTCAGCAAAGAATTTCTGCGCATACATATTTGACTATGTCCTGTCTACGCTGTTTATATCCAGTAATGTTAAAGTTAATAGCATATCCTTTACATGACGTCGCAGTCAACCACAGTTTTTTGGCTGTTTGTGATCTCTTGGCAAGTTTACATTCAGTAGTTTGCCATTGCTTTCTTAATTACCGACGCTCGTGACATTTTATAAAAACCAACGCAAAGCGGTCTGCTGCCAAATCGCCTGCAGTTGAGTTTATAACGGGGTATGCGGGATTATGAACGGCGTCCGTAACTACTTCGCCACGGAGCGTGATATCCAGTAATGAAGACAGTGAAATGAGGTCACCACCACCCAGTCGACCCTGCTAGATGGTCTACCATAAACGGCCTCGCGGTCATTTACAAATGTTACAGGGCCTCGGCGGGATGTTGCGATTAACTCTAGCTTGATTCTCTGGAAGCAATGGCAAACTACTGATCGTAATCTTGCCAAGAAATCAACATACAGCTAAAAGATGCTGATGTTGACAGCGATGTCCTGTAAAGGATATGTAAAACATTTTTTTTTTGTTTGGATTCTCTGGGTAATTTTATGTTCATTACCTTGCCGACTCTGTGGCAAAGGAGTTTACGGGTGCAGTTCGTAATCCGGCATACCACGTTCGAAACATTGCTACAGGTG